>OZ024915.1:19242184-19342184 GCA_964017125.1 Flabesymbios commensalis | reverse complement strand
ATCATTCTTGAAACCGAACAAGATTTTTTGGGGGAACGCGGACAGACCATTTTTGCCAACTGGTAAGATTTTGTTCCTGTTATTTCTCAGATTATTATTTGGAAACCCGTTCTTTTCACATATCTTTGTATATCACATAATACATTATATGATTACTTGTACCATACCGCCAGAGTGGCAAAAACTTGCCGAAAGAGTTGTTTACATGGCAGTCGCTACATTTCATAAATGAATAAAAATGAAATGAAAAGTCAGTCTTTATAATGAACATGTAGTAAATATCGTCCCTCGATAACGCCATTAATTTCGTCACATCATTTCATTACAATCACGTCAAATTGCTAACTGCTTCAGGTAAGCAGTTACTGCTTTTTGTCTTTGCACATCAGAATGGATGTTTACAGCGTATGGACGCCTGTGGTGATTTCACTGGGCGTCCATCTTGCTAACGGGGGAGCCCCCTCCCGCGGACACGCCGAGTAACCCAGAACGAGGCCGGGTAACCCAGAGCGAGGCGCTGTCACTGTCAGCAATAAACAAGAACTAACATCAAAAAGCCCCGTGAACCTCACAACAACTCTGCTTTCCGAATAAAAAAGGTAGTAACTGCTCACGTAAAAAGTAAGCTGTTACTGTTGTTTTAGCTTTGCACGGCAAAACCAAATACAGCCGTCCTGACCCATAAAACAGTGTGAACTGCGAAACGAGTGAGTAGTTGTGTAAACACATCAGGCCACACATTCTTGTCACTTTAGACCACTTTAAATGTATGGGTTTAATTTTTTAAAAGGTGTTGGTTATTTATATAAACGTATAGTGATACTAATGTAGGACGTTGCTCTTTTATACTAGGCCTATAATAAATATTATAAAAAATAAAAAAAAACTAGCGAGTAGATTTGATTTAATTTGAAATATATTTCAAATTAAATCAAATCTACTCGCTAGTTTTTATTATTTTTTATCCACGCTACATTTTAAACTCTGCATCGCCAAGTAAAAGGAGCTTAAACCTTAAAACGTTGAAATATTTTGTATAAAATATAGAGACCAAAGGGTTTTTTTCAATTTGAAATCATCACAACTTAGTTAGCTCTTTCTGCTTCATTTGAATTCTTTCAATGTGGGGATTGACTTTAGACGTCAGAATCTGACGACTACATCGTTGACCCCGCGCTGCAAAGGCTGAAGCTGCTTGCTATTTAGCTTGCAAGTAAATGAAGCTTAAACCTTACAACGTTGAAATATTTTGTATAAAATATAGAGACCAAAGTTTTTTTTTCAATTTGAAATCATCACAACTTAGTTAGCTTTTTCTGCTTCATGTGAATTCTTTCAATGTGGAGATTGACTTTAGACGTCAGAATCTGACGTGCACAACGTTGAACCCGCGCTGTAAATGCTGAAGCTGCTTGCTATTTAGATAAACGTATTGTGATAGTCATGTAGGACGTTGCTCTATTATACTATATTTCAATGTAACCCAAATCTACGAGCTAGTTTTTATCCACACTACATTTTAAACTTTGGATCGCCAAGGAAGTTAAATTTATTTAAAGTGGGTCGCCTTGCTTGAATTTTGATTATTCCTGATAGCATGGCTAGCTAGAGATGATTGAGTCACCAGTGCTCCCTGTTTGGCGCATATCTGAATATAATGATATATGTACATGATCATGTTTTCCTTAATTAATTTAGTTCATCTTTTTTAAATTGAACTAACCGATTAACTGAACATCTACCACTAACTGAACAATGTCAGTGATATATTATCCGGTGTTAAAGGTGATCTATCACCCCTTATATAGTATGAATACATTTGTGACATTTGTGACACATGATAGCCAATCACCCCATATAAGGAAATCATTATTCATACCATATAAGGGGTGATAGATCACCTTTAAACATGCTTGGAACCGACGGGCCCAGTAACGCTGATTTCAATAATTTAAATTTTCAACCATTTGGAAGTTGTGTCTCGCTATCGCAAATCCAAGTGGGTGAAAATTACTCATGTTTGTAAAAATTTGAGACCAAACATTTGCAAATCTTGATGTTTAAATACACATTTCCTTTCCAATAGCTGTAGCTTAACCTGCTAATAAAACATATTGAAAAAATGAAATGTAGTTTTATTTGATGTAATGAAGCCTAATAAAATAACGGATAACCCAATCTCATTGCCCACAGTCTTGTGAAGACATTGTCAAATGATGTATGTATGTATTCGTTTATTATACTGACAATGATATGTTACATGGAACACTGGGAATACTAGACATCCCATGCACTTGTCACAACACCCTTATTTCTACCCAGTGGCTTTGATTCAGCTTAGATTCACGGGAGGTGACACTGGCGTAGTAGTTACGCAGAATGTCACCCGATCTGTTACAGATTCAGTATTGATACTTTGTTGATTTAATATTGCTCCAGGAGCAACATTAAATCAACAAAGTATAAATACTAAATATAGAGACTGGTTGTAGAGAACGGGTTCCCGTGTATGTACTAAATATGACATTACACCAAGATACATAGGTGACTATTTTCATTACTACAGTATTTAATTTTTTTGGGAAAAAATAACTCCTCTTAAAACAATGCCCTTTAAATACCTTTACATTGAAGCTGCACGAAGACGATGGCCCAACATAGAATTAGCACTGGCCGACTCATGATTGGTGGGATGTGTTGAAGACGGTGATGGCATGGAACCCACCTCTGAAGTAACAGGCCTACATTGGCTCAATGAGAGCAGGAGATGACTCCAGGATATTGACCAACAGGGATATATATATATATGTACTTGTCATTTTGGATGAAGATTAGGCGAATTCGCCACGTGATTTGCACACAACCATGATCTTCGATTGGTGACATATATATATACATGTGCCCATCCCAAGCATTCCAGAGACCACGCCCACTCTTCTGAGGCCACGCCCACTCCGTTATTTCGTCATTAGGTTACGTGAGTAAATGACGGCCGTGATTGATTGCGCGGAGTAGAGTACTATACTCAGGCCAATCTGATTCACAATAGCCTAGAGACTGGTTGTAGAGAACGGCCCCGTCCTGGCCTCCAAGTTTCAAAGAAACAAAATGTTTCTTCTCCGTTGACTTGTAAATATTGAATATTGTGGAGAGCCTCCATGACCGAGAAGTTACGTGCTCGGCCTCAGACCGCCAGGGCTCGAATTTCGAATCCTGTGTCTGGAGGGCAGTGTCATCTCATTCATCTCACCATCCTGAGGATGTTTTCCTGGCCCAGTTTGGCCTAAATGTACACAAAGGTGGCCTAAAACCCCATTCATTTCATTTCATTTGTAGATAACGGTGTCATGACTGTACTAAATCACGTATTCGCTAAATTATTATTTAGTGACAGTAACCGAAATAATGTATGTTTCCATTCGATTCAACATGTCTGATATAATAATGAAATCGAGTGGTTGATGTCGCATTGGTAGATCATGGCGCTTTGTTATTTTAACCCTTTAACCGCCACTTTTTATCTTTAACATGTTTAAAAAGTGGTACTTAATGTGCTTATAAAAAAATGAAAACCCGAATATATGCGGCACCGGCGGTTGAAGGGTTAATTGTAAACTGTTGTCAAGCATTAGATTCGATTTTTTTAATTTGATTATTTTATCTGCATAATGTTGTTTTGTTTTCATATTGCATTCCCAATGTCAATAAATACCTTTGAATTGATTCGAATTGATTGAAACAGCAAATCACTGCTCTGTATGGCCATATGTTCAGAGAAATCCCATCTCAACGTTAGAACATCTTTGTTCCAGTGTTGTGTCCTAAATAATTTACACCAGGGTAAAGCCAACCACGCAAGGACACTGTCCTTGTGTGGTTGGCTTCATCCTGGTGTAAATACTTGGTGGAACAGAGATGGCAACGTGCACGTTCCTAGCACCTAAATGGTTTCTGCACTGTGTATTTCTCGGGGAGTTGAAATGACACACTGATGAAAATGTGCTGTGACAAAATGAAATGAATCGGGCTTTAGGCCACCTTTGTGCACATATAGGCTAAACTGGGACAGGAGAACCTCCTGAGGATGGTGAGATGATTGAGATGACACTGTCCTCCAGACACAGGATTCGAAATTCGAGCCCTGGCGGTCTGAGGCCGAGCACGCTACCTCTCGGTCACGGAGGCTCCCCACAATACTAACTTTCACACGTGGATGGGGAAGAAACAATTTTGTTTCTTTCAAACCGCCGAGACCGGGAACCGAACCCCGGACTCTGGCGTGAAAGGCAGCGGTGCTAACCACTACCCTAGGGCCCCCGCCCTGTGCTGTGACGATCAGGGGGTAAATGCGAGACTATCATGTTAAACTTCATCGTTGCATATAGCTCAAACCAGTTGAGCCGAATGCGACTTGCTTCATTTGAATACCTATGTTACGGATCTACGGCCAATATAATTGTTCTACTCTTCCAGTACGGGGACCGACTTTAGACGTCTGATTCTGATGTCTATATAATAGACGTCAAATTTGTACGTTTAAAGACGGTCCCCACGCTGAAAGGGTTAAAACGTTCGAAGCAGTGGTAATATATTCCCAGAAAACATGCACAGCAATTTGACTCAATGTTGTTTTAATGCTGGACCAAAGTCTGTATCCATCCAAACAAATATTTTCTACTTGGTTAATTTGACAACTGTGAATTTCAGCATGGAGATAGTAGAGATTTCAGTCACTGTAAAAATAATAAACGCGCCACGTTTTGCTGTGAGACGCTCTACTATGTCATAAATATAGCCAGCACTCTTCCACCTGGCTACTGTGTATTGTTTAGTGTGGTCTGACATGGTGTACTGGTGTCTACATAGCTCAACAGGTGTATGTCTACTGTCATTGCCACACCTGTGGCAATCTGTTACCTTCCTCTCAGAAATATGCTATAATCATATTGCAGACCATTAACATCAGCGTTGGAGACCAATGCGTCGCTAGCTAATACCAGCTGTGCAGCCTTCACTGGCTTAACCCTTTCAGCGCGGGGACCGTCTTTAGACGTCAGAACCTGACGTCTGTTGACGTCAGATTCTGACGTCTAAAGACGGTCCTCGCACAAAGATAATTGACAAATTTATAATGGCTGTAGAGCCATATATTAGGTATTTAAATGAATCGGAAAAAGCTAACTAAGGCATTTATGATTAGATCAATTGAAAAAAAAATTGGTATCCATGGCATATAAAATCATATTTCAGCGTTATAAGGGTTGATTATCACAAAATCACGACTTAGATCACAATATTCAAATTATGCATGTATATGGCATATCGTCGCCCTGGACCCAAAGGGTCTTATTCTCCACTATATGAGTGGCAAGTAAGACCCTTTGGTCCCGATAGAGCGATATGTAAACATAACAGCTTACCTTGTGAAAATGAGCGCTGAATCTGAAGGGGTCGAGTACTTGAAAGCACTCTCTCTATCACCTCGTCATCCATGGTAATCGAACAGTGATTATGGATCCGTGGTCATTAATCCGGCTAAGCGGAGCCAGACAGCGTCAGCATTGTTTACAGATACAGAGTCAAGGCAACTGTAAGTCTGCAATCCGGATAGCGGCGACAAAAAATATATACTACAGGCCTGACAGACAATGATTATAGGTATGTGGTGTGTGACCTCGCTAGAACAATCCCAACATTGTATGCGCATACAGGCCAACGCTGGACTTCTCTGCAGCTGAAATGAGCGGAGACAACCTACGATGGTTACGGGACAACAACCATAAACACAAAGATGACTGAAAGCAAGTGGGCACTATCTTCTGACACAGGGTAATAAATCTCCTGATTGCGTGAGTAACAAGTTGGAGTCCCACAGTCCTGTCAAACAGGGATAAAGGCCAGTAAGCCTGTATTATCCACCAGAAGGGACATTCAGCGTGACTAGACTTTTTACCGATAATGTCACGTCAACTGCGGCCTGTGTTCTTTATCTGTTTATATCCGAAGAAAACAAATGGATAGTATACAGGCCTGAAGAGAGTGGACATTGGTCAACGGCCTCTAGTCCAACTAGAGGGATCCAGAGCGTGACTGGCCTTCTGGTTGATACAGGGCCACGTCAGGGGCTAGGCTGTAGTCCTGTAGGCCGGGAGAACAAGACGGGATCTGGGAGGTGAGCCATGCCAGGCCATGCTATCCCGGGACCTCACCGCGTGATCCACGTTTTGGTGGACGCCACCGCGATTATCCCGAAATCTTCCCCAGTTATCGTCTTCCACTTTAAGCCGCTCCCATCGTTAGCGCGATCGGAAGGCTAGAGAAACGTGGCCGCAGTTGGCGGAATTACCTCGTAGGATACCGCATAAAAGTTGGAGCAATGGTTGGCCAACGATACAACAGTCAGAAGAGCATTAAGGCGATGATTGCTCTATCTGAGATGGGAAGCATGCGGCAAGTACGATACGCTGGAGCAGCTTTGCGAAGCTAAGCTCAGCATTGGCCAAGCATTGCCATGCAGGCTACATACAGCAGAGCAATGGCCGAGCATTGCCATGCAGGCTACATGCACCAGAAAATTGGCCAAGCATTGCCAATCCGGCTACTTGCAGCTGAATGTTTTTTCCGCTTTTCTGCTGTCGACACCTGTGCGGCCCTCGTCCACGCCGCCTGCCGAGGTTCAGACGAACTAAAATCTCCCACAATCCCAGGGGAGCGCGTGGACTAGCCCTCTAGGCCGTGTGACCGTGATCTAGAGAGATACGGACGTCGGGGAATCAGGGAAGGGCTGATCCAGATAATGAAATCCTATAATTTATCTCAACTTTCTCTTATTTTCATTAGAAAAGTTAAGAGAAATCTTAACTTTTCTAATGAAAATAAGAGAAAGTTAAGCTAATCTTAATTTTAAGATGTTTAGTGGGATGGACCGCAGATGTGTAGCCACACTCTCTGCACTCATCCATATTTCGCCAATCGTAGTAGCACTGGTGGTAAATCTTAATTTGAGCCCCCCCTCCCCGTTTACATTATCTGATTCAAATGATGCATAAACAAATTTTATATAATTACAGTTATTAGTTAGAAGTCAGAAGGTAAATTTTAGTTCATCAGCCGATGATAAATGCAAGTTAATTGAAAAGGCTTACAAATGTGTATACATGTAGATTTATAGAAAAGTGTAAAGTGTAAATTCCTTCTTATTTCTAATTTTTAAAGGTGGTTTATTCCAAAGTTTAGACCCATTTACACGTAAAGATGATTTATATAACGAATTATTACATTTGGTCTGCTGTAGAGTATTACCTGCTGCATTACGTGTTGAAACAGTATGATATTCAGAAAAGGAGGGTAAAAGGATCAGATAAGTAATTATAGATAAGTAATTTAGAGATTAATAAATTAGACAACATGATAAAAAACAATATATATCTTTAACTTTCTGCCACCCTAGATCCCCCACAATATCAATACCGCGTATACTCCAGTCAAAGTTTTGTGCAAGAAGTCGTGCTGCTCTATTTTTTATTTTTTTTATTTTACATAATTATATATTTATATCATTATATCATTATAAACTTATCAATAAAAGTGATTTAAATAATACATTTTACCAAAACCTGAAGAACTAGACAGTCAGTCAGGGCCTGCAAACCTCCGCAGTGAATGTGAATGGGATCCGGATCCTGTTGGTAGTCCGGATCATCCCCAACATTTAATAAATTGTTCCTAGGTCCAAGACACAATTCTTTAAATAAAAATTCCGAATCCGGATCATAATCCGGATCATGCCGAAAAATAAATCGATTGTTCCTTGGCCCGAGACAGATTTTAGGTGAAAGTTTCATGCAAATCTGTTCATTACTTGTCAGCTAGTCCGACGGGTGGACATACAGACAGACAAACAAACAAGCCAACACGACCAAAACATAACCTTCCTGGTGGATGTAGTAAGCCCTTTAACCGCCAAATTATTCAATTTGAATTTTCACCCACTTTTCACCTCAGGTGAGTGAAAATTATTCACATTTGACAAAATGGAGGTCAACTCTTTTCAAATCGTGCTGATTGATGTCACATTATGGCTTTAAAAGTCGGTACTGAATGTGGTACTTATTGAGTGAAAACCCCAATATATTCCGCACCGGCGGTTAAAGGGTTAAAGCACAGCCGTAGTCGTGATAAGCGCTAAGAGTGTTGCTCCACAGAAACTGCTTATATCCCAAGAAACACGGTACATTGACCCAATGCTGTTTAATGCTGGCCCACCGTCTGTGACGCTTGCCCAACATTAAGCCAACATTGGTTCAATGCCCCGTGTTTGCTGGCATGTATGCGGGAGTGGCACGCTTCCTGTAATCAGGCTATAGTGTAGTCACGTGTCGTGTCAGTCACAGAGTGCGGCGAAAAATACAAAAAATATGTACATTCAAGTACCGTCCTAAAAAGCACCGCTTTTTAAAAATTGTGCTGGTTTAAGATTGGCCCAAAGTCACAGAGAGTGGACGCATATTAAAACAGCATTGGTGTTTGCTTGGGCAACGAGAAACATCAACATCGCCGATGTGTTTTTTAATTTGCATGAGTTCGAGCCGCATACATGATATTACAGACGCTTAATACACATACCATATATTTTTTTCAAAATGTTTAATTCTGTGAAACGCAGTGACGTCACTCGGTGAAAACAAGGTTAGATAACACCCCTCCCCCATACTTCATTCTGTGAAACGCAGTGACGTCACTCGGTGAAAACAAGGTTATATGAGAACCCTCCCCCATACTTCATTGTATCAGCCAACTCGGTGGAAACAAAAGAGGTCGAGGTCATTGAGTTTCACAGAATAGTTCTTTGTAAATATACTTCGTTTATGGTCAAATAAAAGTCACGTGTCTGATACAGACTGTTCAGAACTATGACCACAGTGAGGTGCTATCAAGTACCGGTAACCATGCCAAAAGCGCAGGATGGCTGCCAAAATCGATGTGTTTAATCCTTAAAGCAAACTTGTCGTATTTATGTACCATATGCCATTATTTTGAATCCCCTTATTTCAAGGGGAGATGCCATACACAAAATAAAGACGTTTTGATATTTCATGTGATATATTACATTTCGTTTTTTTATAAAATTAGGTTACTTTAACCCTTAATCGTCTAACCGCGACTATAGTCGTTTTAATCCATTTAATTAGCCGATTATGTTATTGGGAGCTATAAATGTGTGTTTAACCCTTTCACCACTGAAGCCCGTTTTTACGTGCTGGATGCCATAGCATTCAGCACATAAAAACGGGCTTCAGTGATGAAAGGGTTAAACATTGGAAACGTGTCTCAAGCTAATATAAGAGATATGAGTAATTTGTACCCACTTGAAGTTGTGGGTCGCGGTAGTGAGACACAACTTCAATTTTTTATTATTATTTAATTCAGAGGTTTAAAGATAATTCAATTGGAAAGGATTGTAGGCGATAAAATTGCAAGTGATGACTGTAGTTAACCCTTAAAGCGCTGAAATATATTTTTATAAACCATGGAGATGACAGGGTTTTGACCGATTTGAAATCATCGTAAATGTCTTAGTCAACTCTTTCCGCTTCATTTGAATACCTGTCTACAGCCATTATCATAATATTTTTTTCAATCTTTTAGTGCGGGGACCGTCTTCAGACGTCAGAATCTGACTTCTACAAATATCAGACTCTGACGTCTAAAAACGGTCCCTGCACTGAAAGGGTTGAACAACACTCGTATGATTTGGTTGATGTCATGGGACATAATTTAACAAGTTATATGTATGTGTGCGTTAAATATTTTGAACTGCGAAATAAAAATTTAGACATATTAGGCCTATGTTTTGGACATCATTCTGATTTAGTGATTGTATTTTTGATAGGCTAGAATGACAGAACGCATCATTACTGTACAAGACAAGTCGGAACAAACGACGTTGCAACCGCTTTAACAGTACTTTAGGCCTATGTATGGATTTCTCCTGGTCTGCTTGTGCCCCCTCTCCACGCAGTTGGACTCGAGGCAAATGTCATGGACGTGGACGACAGCCATCCAGATGTAGCTTCTAAATAATACAATTTTGCAGTGATTTCCTTTTTCCGACTTGTGCATGCGCGCGAGATTTGCACAACATTATTGGTATCAGGCTCGTCCTAGCATCACCGTTATTTTCGCCGACATATTGTCATGCAATATTTACTTCCGCCGAAGGAGGTTATATTTTTGGTCGCGTTTGTTTGTTTGTTTGTTTGTTTGTTTGTTTGTTTGTTTGTTTGTTTGTTTGTTTGTTTGTTTGTTTGTTTGTTTGTTTGTCTGTCTGTCAGTTTATCTGTCTGTCAGCAGGATTACTTCCAAAGTAAAAAACGGATTTGCATGGCACTTTTACCGGAGATGTGTCTCAGGCCTAGGAACAACCCGTTACATTTTAGAGATGTTCTTGATTACGATCCGGATCAAGAATCTTTAAAAAGATTTTTAATCTCGGGCAAGAAACAATCCATTACATTTTGGAAATGATCCGGATTACAATCCGGATCGTATCGGCCAAGGAACAAGCCTTTGCAAAGGATGATTATGTGGCTTCAATGACTCTATGTTGCGCGGCGGAGGTCTGCAGTCTCTGACCGATTTTTTTTCAATTCAAAAGCATCATGAATGTCTTAGCTAGCTCTTTCCGCTTTATTGGAATATATATGTTATGGGTCTACGGCCATTATACATATTTTTCTCCTTACAGTGCGGGTATCGTCTATAGACGTCAGATTCTGACATCTACAATTCTGACGTCTAAAGTGGATCCCCGCGCTGTAAGGGTTAACTGTTAAGGCACATAACTACACAAACTTAGAAAGTCAAATAATACTTGATACCTTCATCACAATCATCAAAAACATTTTCCACACTATAAGTATTCAAATTATAACTACATATATATTCATCATCTGTACCAGTCCAGTCTCAATTTACGCAGAGCGCAGCTCAGATTGCGTGCCGCAAATCACATAACATGACATAACAGAGGGAAGATGCTATTCAGCGAATTGAAAATTCGTGAAATTATCATCCTCAGTAAATAGATGTATTTACACTCCACCCAGCATCGTCATCAGATGGGCCAGGATGGGAATCGATCTTCAATAAAAACATAGAGCTACTGACAGTACAACCCTGAAGAAAACCAGTACAGCTCTGACAAAATAATGGGTCACAGCTGGATCAATGTTGGGCCAATGTTGGGTCACCGTCCCTGACATTGGCCCGCTGACTGTAGCAGGAATAGTGTTCACATTGGTCGCGTTATCTGATTATTGGAATCATCACGACTGCCACCCAGTTCACTTTGGGAGAGAGGATGCAATAATATGGAATCATTGACTGATCCAATTCCAGAATAATGAGCAATGTTTCCCTTCCATTTTTTCCCTGGGCAGACATAGCCTACTATATTCTGACAGAAGCACGAAACTATGGCACATTAGTATATATAAATCTCTGTAGACTGCCGTGCGAAGCCAAAAGGCAGTATATTCTTGCTTTACAAGTAAGCAGATACTGCCTTCTGGCTTCGCAGAGCTGTGCTATATTTGCGTGTCAGTAGTTATGTTTGGGCATATTGAATTATCTTTGGTTCTTTAAAAATCATATTATTCTCTGTAAATGTTTTTTGAAACGCTCTTTCTCCCTGAATTTTTATCCAATCAGCTTGAAATTTGGACACAATACCAGAGTAACCAGGAAGTCTGCTATGACTCTTCTCAGTCATCCATCATGCTCTTCCGGTTTTATCAAGGACTTTCTGGATTACTAAATGGATCAATGTCGAATAATGGCATATTTCTCCATCAGTTTTTATCAAATCGATTTCAAACCTTGGCACAATGATCCTTAGGTATTGAAGTTTTATGCTATAACTAACAATAATTTAATAATTCACAGTTGTTCTTCCAAATTTATTCAAGATTTTCTAGATCACTATGAGATCAATGTCGGTTCAATGATGTACATGTCGGGTGAAGCCCCCCTAGTCATTGGATTCTTGACCAGTCAATAGGGGCCTTTTGTTATAGGCGACTCCATACCGACACCCTTTGAGCACCCCTACATACAATAATTAAAATACATTTATTTAATAATATTTAAATGTCGGGCCAGCGTCGTAGAGAGTGGCCCAGTATTGAACCAATATTGTGTGTTTGGTATGGACATTTGGTATGGACGTTTGATAATTAAAATAACAGTTGTAATTCTATTCAAACACGAAACGTCGAATCAATGTTGTTTTAATGTTGAGCTAGCGTCGCAGACAGTGATACAGCACTAAGTGCAACTTGAAGTTTGAAGTCCGAAGCATGAAGTTTAAAATTCTAATTCAAAATGGCTGCCAAAACACCCATAAACAAAATCCCATTCAAACGGTCATAATAAAAATAACCCAACAAAATTTAAAATGGTAACAAAACTCACAAAATTTAGTTCAAACATTATTGTGACTTGAAAAGTCACAATTGAAGGAGTCAGAACAAAACCAAGGCTAAGCCATTTTTCATATTTTTTCAGCTATGTGAGTTTGGGGTACCATAATAGTCAAATGCTCACAAAAAACTCACAATACGTAGTCCAAACATTATTGTTACTTGAAAAGTCACAATTGAAGGGGTCAGAAGAAAAGCAAGGCTAAGTCATTTTCCATTATCTTCAGCTATTTGAGTTTGGGGTACCATATGACAAAAATGGTTGACTTAGCATTAATTTTGTCCTGAACAAAATGGCCGCTTATGTCATCAAAATTGGTTATTTTCATGATATGTTGTGGTGGACACATGTCACACTGTTTTTGTTGTCCTATGGTAGGGCCTACACCAAACTCAAATCGCTTAAAAATTGACTTAGGCTTGGTTTTGTTCTGACCCCTTCAATTCCCCTCTAGTTTTTCATCATATTGGCCCGTGTATCGACTCCACTTCATAGATGTAGGCCTACATGTATCACATAACCAGACATAGCTACGCACAACTACGTCACCGCTTCAACAGCTTAACTACATAAATCTAAATATTATTCTATTACCTAATTTTTTACCTAATTTTTCAAGCTTACTGTAATCAGCAATCGGAATAGGAAATCTGCATTTTTTCTCTGCTAGTAATGTTTACTATCGGGTATTATGTTATTATCAATGTGGCATCTCGACAATTTTACTTAGATATAAAAAACGTACTAAGAGAGGATAACGATGGTGCACCTTAAACATCACAGAAAGATAACTAGGCAAATGACTATCCAAAATGGGATCATTTCAAGTCTGAGTTGTCTCCAATATTTGCACCGCCATTTAATTTCAATAAACTATTTGATGTGATTTCCTGGACACTGATTAATCTGTAAGAATTTATATAGTTTTGCTCTCACCACAACATCAAAGTGGATTTTAGAGTGAAGAGCCACCTGGTGAATAGAAAAGAGTAGCGTCAAGTTGAATATTGATACAGAAATATCACTGTTATTATATGTGTTCTTCCTGTGTTCTTCCTGTACAATAAAGTATATCAGGACTTTCAATGAAATATCAGTTAGTGCAAATAATAATTAATTGCTCAAGTACCACAGAACATCTATATATGTTTTATTCATTCAAAGCGGACTTTGGTGACACCTGTTACGCCTGTTACAGCGAAGCCAGACACATCTCAGGACTACCAACCCTGTCTGAGCGACGCACAAAACTGTTTGAGCTTTGCAGTGGGACTGATTTTGACAACTTGTTACCACCACGCACACATAAACACCAATTATAATTATTTTTATAATTGACAGCTGTTACTGAATAAATACACCCTTAAACCTTAAGGCGCTGAATTGTTGTTATATAAACCATGGAGACCAAAGTGTTTTATTCAATCTAAAATCATCATAACTGTCTTAATCAGCTTGTCCCGCTTTATTCGAATACCTATGTCATGGGTCTACGGTCATTAGAAATATTTTACTTCTTCCGGTGCGGGTATTGTCTTTGTACGTCAGGATCTGACGTTTATAGACGTCAGATTTTGTCGTCTCCGGACGGTCCCCGCGCTCAAAGAGTCAAATAGGTTTTGATTTGATAAAATAGACTAGCAAAACATCTGAAATAAAGGCTCAGTGTCTCCTCATTGTGATGGAATATACCGTTTCATTCAAAAAATATATTTTAAATTCTACCACAGTGGTACATAAGGCGACGAGGATATAATGATGTACATGTATAATCAAGATGGTTAGTTTGGTAAAATCACACGGAAATGTTATCGCATGCATAATTAAAATCATTTCATGTGACATTTACATTATAAAACACTGGATATATGTAATTTATGACTACTTAATATAAAATTAAATGGTAAAACCAAGATATGAAGAAGTGCAGGGACCGACTTTAGACATCAGAATCGAATTTTGAATCTTATGTCTGTAGGGCAGTGTCATCTGATTCATCTCATCATCCTAATTAATACGATTGAAAGTGATTTCTTCCGACCCGGTGTATGTGCATATAGGTGGCATGAGCCCCCACTCATTTATATTTTTATATGGTCTATGTGCACCGCCGGATTGCAACACATAAAATATGTAATCCCATGAGCAACTGATAAGTGCGGGGATACGGTATACATGTAGCTGCATGTCTGTCTAAAATACCAATGATTTTTACGCTCCACATGTAAATATATAATGTGCCTACAGCTGAAAAAAAATATAAACAGACAATGTTTGAATATACAAGTCACACACCTTACATTCATTGACGGATTGATTGATAAACTGTGTCAACAGATACATGACAACCATATTCAATGAATTGATCGTCCGAGATGCTCATTCATAGTCCTACCTGGAATGTTTTTGCTTTAAATAACACGTTATTATGATAAAATTATTTTAAAAACTTGCAGTAGACCTGGTGTACACTTTTTTTTATTGAAATAAATTAGTACGCAATCCTGATTTTTTTTATACTGTGAGTTAGTTATATGTGAGCTATGCCCAAATATATTGATTTCTCTTTGTATCTTTAATCTTATTATTATGTGCAGGTTTTTATCCAATGATAATTTGTTTTTTAATCCAATGAAATTTGGACACGATATTCCCAGAGTAGTCAGGTATACTGCTATGACTTTTCTAAGTCGTCCAGCATGTTCTTCCGGATTAATCCAGGATTTTCTGGATGACTATACTCCTGAAAGTCTAAAGGCAGTTTCTGCTTACTTGTAAAGTGAGCAGATACTGCACTATGCTGTTCCTCAAATGCAAAAGGCAGTATCTGCTTACTTGTAAAGTGAGTAGATATTGCTTTTTGGCTTGCACGGCAGTAGGCCTATAATTGGGTACAATGTTGGTTCAATAGTGGACATGTCGTGTGATTCTCCATTCATTGGCAGGAGGGTGAACAGGGTGCCCCTATGTCCAGACTTATGTCCAAACCTACTCCACCCTTTAGTCTCCAGATTTGATAATGAAAATACATTTATCCAATCTTTTAATTCCGGGCCAGCGTCGCAGGCAGTGGCCCAGTATTAAACCAATATTGTGTATTAGGTATGGACAGTTGAAACCTTAAAATAACAGTTGCAATTGTATTCAAACACAAAACGTTCAATCAATGTTGTTTTAATGTTGGGCTAGCGTCGCGGATAGCGATAGAACATTAAGTCAACAGAGAGACAAGTCAATGTGTGTTCTGGGCACTCTGAATGTAATTCCATTTGACAAACAATTTTTTTTATATATATTTAAAAGGGCAAAAGCTACGTGGGGACTTCTGAAATTTGAAGTCTAAAGTCCAAAGTCTAAAATTCCAGTTCAGAATGGCTGCCAAAAACTCATACGCGAAATTCGAATCAATCTGTCATAATAAAAATAACCCTACAAATTTCGAAATGGCGGCCACAAAAACTCATAAAACCTAGTCCAAATATTATTGTTACTTGAAAAGTCACATTATTCTAGTTTAAACTTATTTTCCAAGGATTACGACCATCACTTAGTGCCGCGAGTTGTTCTCCTTGTGAGTTGCTATTGTTACCGCACATCTCTAATGGGTTGGTACATTCTCACCCACTTGAAGTTGTGTCTCGCTACCGCGACCCACAACTTCAAATGGGGTGAGATTGCTACCGCACATCTCAAAGTGACTAGAACTTACTCAATTCTATAAAATATACAGATCAAAGCGGAGCTCGAAGCATTCAATGGTCTGTATAATCTTCTGTGAACATACTTTAACCCTTTAACCGCCAAATTATTCAATCTGAATTTTCACCCACTTGAAGTTGTGTCTCGCTGACGCGATCCACAACTTCAAGTGAGTGAAAATTATCCAGATTTGACAAAATGAAGGTCGACTGTTTTCAAATATTGCTGATTGATGTCACATTTTATCTTTAACATGTTCAAAGGACGGTACATAATGTGCTAATAAAAAATGAAAACCACAATATATGCGGCACCGGCGGTTAAAGGTTTGATGAAAACATGCCCCGTCACGCATTTATGCCACACTAGCAGATAAAGGGTTAAAAATGCTAAGTGTTACTTTACATTAATCTTGACCCTTAGAGTTTTTAGATTATATTTCGCTGCGTGAAGCTGTGTGTCTCGCTACCGCGACCCATTAACATAACGTTGAGTGGGAAACAATACTTAGGCCTTTGTACAATTTAAATCCAATCTGCCAATCTAGACCATGTAAAGTTTCTTGTTGAAAGGACAAATACAAATTGTAAAACAGCCATCAATTCGATTAGCACATCAACCCTTTAAGTCCTCACGATTCATCAAAGCATCATTATACATCCCTGAAAACATAATTTATTTGCCTACAACAAAAGGTTTTAGAACTAAAACTTCAATGAAACTGGCTTACTATTACGTGGTAATTTTCCTTTAATTTTAAACCACATGAAATCCTCTTCATTCACTACAAGTCGAGAATCGCGATAGCAATTCGCGTATTGTAGTGGATGGAGATGACAATGGTAAATTCAGGCTTGGAAGGGAAAAGGGTTAACACATGGTTAATTGATTTCCACAAACCTTAGAGAACATCGAGTGCAGATTGATCATTAAAGTCACTAAATGTTTAGGAGCCATTCACACTAAAAACAGGTGCATAAATATGATTTGAATAATAATGAACTAACATCTGTATCACTGACTGTATCCAATGTAGTGGTTTTGAGCGATAACCAAATCGATAAGCATACTTTATAAATAGGTCAAGACTCCACCAAATCCTACCTTAGCACTTGTGGTACTGTAGGTTGAACGAGAAAGTAAACTTCGATCTCGCAAAAACAGCACGCATCATGAAGTCTGTGTATTTACTTATTGTTGTCAGCATTCTGTTGACTCAACTGGGTAAGACTTTAAATGCTGAATATTATCTAACGTTTATATTAGATTGCAAGTTGTTCAAAACATTTCGTTTTTATGTAAAAAGTTACAATCAGTCTGACTTGGATAATATTTAAAATAATTCACACGGTAGTAGGCTCGGTCACTTGGATATGTCATATTTAGTGTCGGGGCGTGTGTAATGCCTTTAGATTTTCGTGTTATTTGATGACACAATACATCAAAATTTTCAGACGATTACGTAGAATCTGAAAAAATAGGGTGTACATTTTTCTTCTAGTTTTAATGACACTTTCAATCCCATGAAAAAATAAGGAAAAACTCTGAGCAATGAACCAAAGTACAGATAATATTACACACAATGTTGAGAAGAGGACGCAGAAATAAAAATAATGTTATTTTATATAAAGTGACAGTTTAACCTCAATAAGTAAAAAATAAAAACAAATGATTTCAAACCACCATAACACTCTAAAACTGCATTTTTTTAAGCGAAATACAAAACAAATCGTCTGTAAGAATGGTTGGCAATTATTCAAATTATTTTAAAAAATAGTTTCAGTGATACTTTCACTCCCATAAAAAAAGGAGAAAAACAACGTAAGATCCACATCAGATAGTCATATAATATAGAACATTTAGGATAATATTACACACAGTATTCAGAAGGGCACACAGAACTAGAAAAAATATATATTTCTAGATTTAGTTGAGACACTTTGAGATCAATGAAAAAAAATAAACAATGATTTTCACACCATCTTAACACCCTTAATACTATCTATTTTCAACAGAAATATAAAACATAATATAGAACATTAAACATAATGTTGCACACATTGTTCATAAGAGCAAGCATAACAAACGAAAATGTTTTAGATGTAGTGACACAATAGGTTCAATAGGTAACAAATAATAAAACACATGGTTTTCGCACCACCGTAACACCCTAATTAATACTATTTATTTTTCATGTGAAATATAAAATCAATAGTTTATTTTTCCGATTATTCATTTCAGCACTTTGATTTCAATAAGGTAAAAATTAAAATACGATATTTTTTCACAGCAACCAACTCCATTAATTTTACTTTATTGACATCCGACAGTCATGTATGTTATTACATACCATACTAAAGGGAACCATTTGCATCAGAGAGAAAGCCTAGGTGATAATGTTACGGACTGTATCTGAAGACACCCCAGATGTCGTCGCGTCTACATTGGAAGGTGCTAAATCTAACGGCAGTAATGTGAGTCTGTTAAATACATGTAATCAAGAGGAAGCAGATACACTCTTAAGGCTAAAAAGGAGCAAAATTTGGGCCTTAACCCTTTAACCGCCGGTGCCGCAGATATTTGGGTTTTTATTTTTTATCAAGTACCACATTTTAAATATGTTAAAGATAAAATGTGACATCAAGCGGGTGAACATTCAAATTGAATATTTTGGCGGCTAAGGGTCAACTTCCATGCCTAACATGTTTTCCAAATTGCTGGTAAAATCACCATTATGACATCTGATACAGGTTTGTTTAATTATTGCCCTTCAAAAATATCCATTGTTGAGGCCTAAAGACTTCCACCGATTAGGTACAAGAAGCAAGAGAGGAGCGATTTATCTTAAGCCGATATATAACAAACATAATCCAGTCATGGTGGACGGCCTAACTGGTTTCCATGCATTTACAGGATCATATTCAAATAATTGGCAAGATAGATAGTAAAGGTAAAATGACTTGCGGTAAATTAATACAAAAGGCTGGACCAAATATTCTTGCTACATTAATTTAAATTGGAAATATTGTGTATTCGCCAGGAGAAGATGATATGCTGGTCTTCAAAATTGCACGTGTTGTTCAGTTCAGCTGAGTAGCAGAATGTGACGAAGCTTCATTTGCAAATGCTCATGAAGAAATAATCTGCCCCTGCAAAACTGTCTCCAACCAGAGAATCCCTCTAATATCATGTGTTGAAAGCACACTACCAGTCGATGGTGTCACTAAAGGCAGATTTTTCTTATCTTCCACTTGATCCAAAAGCAATAGTAGAGTAGCAGTGTTGATGCAGGAGCAGGAGCACGGGTTGCACATGTTCGAGCAGGGGACGGGTTTATAGTGTACTGAGATGTGTATTAATGTGATGTTGACACAGACAATTGTGATAACTTTCTTAATCCATTTAATACGCTCTGGTGATATTGACTATTATGATAGATACAGAAACGACAGAAGAGGCATATAATTGTCAATTAGCTTGTCCACCATAATGTTCTAATACGAGGTAGTGTCCATTATAACAGTCACACACCATGTGTGTGATATTTCATTGCATATCCAGTCAAATTTACCGAGGGCAAAATGTAGCTTAATCACTTCAATTTGTTTAATTACTATAGTAAAAAACTAGTCACCAGGGCAGTTGTTACATTTTTTATATCGCACAAGTATCAACAATTGTTTATCTGATCTTAACCCTTTCAAGCCTGAATTCACGATTGTCATCTTCATCCACTACAAGCCGCGAATTGCTGTCTCGATTTGTAGTGAATGAAGCTGATTTGATGTGGTTTAAAATTGAAGAAAATTACTATGTGTTCGTAGAACAATTTCATCAAAATTTGCCTTCTAAAACCCTTAGGTGTGAAAAAATCAAGTATTTTTTCAATTGTGTAAAATGATGCTTTAATGCATCGTGAGTGCTTGAATGGTTGAATGATGTAATGTACCGCGTGACTACATGATGCGCAATAAGTGTTACGTACGTTGGGTAAAATTGTGCTATTTTAATTAATTGATTTTATTTGGAGTGTCACGCAAAATAAAAGCAGTAACCGACCCACATTTGTATGATTATGCGCGACTTTTTCATGTTATACTTATTGAGCGGAAAGTGTTGGTGAAACTGGAAAAAGTATTAGACACCTATGTTTCATATTTCTGATAAATTTATTTTTAATATAGAAACACAGTAAAAATAGTAACCATAACATTTTTTGAGGCGTTATTTTTCATAATTATGTATACTCTCTTCTGAACGCTTTCTTTGGTATTTCCTTTGCATCGTATCTTATTAATAAATTACTATCAAATGTGAACAAAGTAGAACTAATGACGTTATTACATGTACGTTGCTGTAAAAAAAATCACGGTATTTTAATTTGTCACTCATTGAACTTAAGGTGTCGCTATAACTGTTATGAATAATCGCTACCAGATCTTTCAAACATTGTGTTTTATAAGTCACTTGAAAAATAAATAGTATTAAGGGTATTACTGTGGTGTGAAAATCATGTGTTTTTATTTTTGAATTATTGATTGTAAAGAGTCACTAAATCTAAAAAAAAATTTTTTTGTGAAAATCATGTGTTTTGCTTTTTACTTATTGCGCCTAAAGTGTCACAAGATCTACACACATTTTTTTTCATTCTGCGTCCTCTTCTGAACAGTGTGTGGAACATCATCTTTATTGTTCCATATTATATGACTATCTGATGTCCATGGAATATAATTATGTATGTTACATTGGTGTAAAAATGATGTTTTTTCTATTAGATTCAAAGTGTCACTAAAACTGATAAGAAAAATTAACATTGATAACCGCCTCCCGATCTTACAAACAATTTGCTTAGTTACATATGCCACCACACTAATTATTATTACTAATTTATTCTTCAGCCTTTGACTTGACTGATGCAAATCCAGCAGGGGACAGGGATGAGCCGAAAGAGAAACCTGCACCTGGTGCCGGAATAGGTTTGAATGACCATTTTATTATCTTGCTAAATATTGTACCGCGCTTATGATTCACAGATCTACAAGACATTAATTTGGATAGGTAACACTCACTATCCTGCGGAACGTTCATGTAAAATAACACTTCTCAAATTGATTTCAATATTAACCATGTTAGTGCGGGGACTGACTTTACACGTCAGAATTTGACGTCGACAGTTGAGCTCCGCACTGAAAGAGTAAACTATTTATAATGGCCGAGGATCCGTCGGTATTCAAATGAAGCGGAAACAGTCAACATTTATGATGATTTTAAATTTAAATGAACATCTTTTGTTTCTATGATTCATACAAACATATTTCAGCACTTAAACCATTACAACGCGGGAATGGACTTTAGAGGTCAGAATCTGACGTCTACTAAAGTCTATCCCCGCACAGTAAGAATACAAATATGTCTAATGGTCGAGGGGTACTGGGATGGTTGGTAGTAGTGGTACTTTTTGCCCCCAACCGGGTTAGTCAGGGACAATTTTCGAAATTTCTGACTTGTTGAGCCATTTTCAGTAGAATTTGGCATGTAGTTGTTCTTACACAATTCGGGAACGCTGATTCCAAATTCCAAGCTCTATTTTGTCTTTTTCCTACTCAAAATTCAAAAACAAAATGGCCGCCAAAATTAGTTAAAATGTTACAACTTTACATCACGGCTTGGCTTACAATGAACATAAAAACATCATTTCGGTGTCTTAAAACCCACCTGAGCAACATACTAAAAGTCCACTGAATTTCACCTTCCGTGTTTGTCCCTAGAGGACAAATTCCATAATGGCCGCCACTGCAAGGCAATGTGCCATAACTTTGCTTCCAAATAACGTAGAGATGTGTTTTGTCTGCATATAGGTTTCTCACACCCCGGAAACCAATTCAGGGCTGTGATAACATCTATTATCAATATTTTACAAAGTTATGGGGCGGGGGGGGGGGGGGGGAGGGGGGGAGGGGGGGGGGAGAGGTTTCGCCAGGAAAACGACAAATCGTAGTCCAGTGTAATAATTTATTTAATAAAACCATTATTTCATATTCAGAAGCCGAGGGAAACCAACGTAATATCGAGCATGCTGTAAAAATGTTTAGACTATTGACAAAGAATATTTTATGATTGTTGATCACTGTCCGGCACTAGATAAATTGTCGCTCACCATATATCCGTTCTAGGCATATTAGTATGTGGCCTATGTGATATCCACCCGCATCGTGCTTTTATAGTAAGGAAGAAAACAATAATTTAAAAGTGCGTTGGCCACGTGTGTCACCCATGTGGCTAAGCCGTGTACTAGGGTTAAGCAAAACATGAAGTTGATCATTCAAGGTGGTCTGCATAACCATGGTAATAATGACACACATACATGTCCCGTTCCTATTGAGATAAGTAGTCATTTAATTTGAACAATTTATGATTCTAGTAACTAGGTATATTGTCCCGGCTAAAACGTCCACATCACCTAAAAAAATATGTTTCTCAATCGGATTGACAATTTGCATAATCATTATAATATTATCATCTTCATTTTTATATTTTTGACCAGAATAGATATATAGAAAATCCTGGTAATGCGCTGATAACACAGTTTTCAGACAAAATTGAACGAATAAAGTCCCAACCATCGGTTCAAAAATCCACACGAAACCGTAATGTAGGCTTACACATATTTCTACCCCCCTAACTTGAATGACATAGATGATATAACCGTCAATAACTATGCTAACATACAGTTACACGATATCGGATATCTGTAATTTGGTGCAGAAGTTGACTTATATATGTTGTGGGCATATAAGATTAATGTTTGAGGACACCCGAATTCCAAACAGAGCGGTGAAATGGAGCTGTCCACAAAATATAATTTCCTAGGGTAATGCTCATTTGCTAGGGTGATGTTGAAAATACTGACGATGAATTTATTTTATAAATATAGTATGAACATACACTATCTTCAGACAATGTTAGTAACTATCCTAGTCTTGGCAAATAAATGCTATAGAGGGTCATAAACAAGTCACCAAAGATAATTGGATGCAATATTGCAACAAGATATGATGCAGAATATGTGGTAATTGGGACAACATACGTTGATACCGTTCGTAGCACGATCAGGATGTTTTCATGAAGATTAACAGAAAATACAGAAACTTTCTGGATGTGGTCGTGATATGGTAGGTATGTGGAATCAGTAGGTTATGGCCATGCATAGTTTTTATCAGATATAAGCTCTAACTCTCACATACAGTTACCCAACAGGTTCAGTTGTGTCTTGTAGTGGTATAGGAGCGACCACCCTTTTTTGCAGTCCTGACGAGGTATCAATGTTAAAGACAATAAGCCTTACCATATAAAAAGTGATAAAATCATATGATGGACGTGAAGATATTAAGGTCCGTAATAACTATATGTCTCCTCCAGGCATAGCAGATTAATTATCATACATACAGAGTATATATTACTTATCTATTATAGAGTATTATAGAGTATTATATTACTTTTGTAATAAACATTGATCATGTAATAATCTATGCAAGACACATGTATCCTACATCAAAAACATTTCCATGTAAGCTACAGTGTGATGCTATCTCAGATGAATATATATATAACATATAAAGTACAGAATCGGGGAGAAGGACAATACAGTTTCAGTTTGTAGGAATATAATAAATTCAATGTTCAAATTCGCCACTTTTGGTAAAGATCAATGTCATTCAACCATTAAATGGACGCTGGTATAAGTGGGAAAAATACTACGCTACATGCTGAGACGTTAAATGTTATTACGGCAATCAGACTGTCAGATACTGACAATGTGGTAGTGGTAGGAACTAACGTAAACTTGCTCATTCTGCTTTCGAAACGTTCTCATCATAACAATGCCTAGCTGTGTAAACCTAGTCTGACGTGAAATCAAGTCATGATAATGCTGCCCTGTCACCACCGGCTCACGCGACATCACAATACACAGACCCATCTGGCACCAAGTCTTTTCTGTCTTGTTTATTATAAATTCGTACGATAACCCAGCAAACGTCCAACCAGTGCTAGTTTAATGTGGGCTCACCGTCAACGACGCTGGTCCACCATTAAACCAAAAAAATTATAGTTTATCAAAAAATAATAATAGTAAGCCTATTATTATGATTGTGTAAGTTCATCATTGCAAGCTGGTATGTGCAATTGTTACTTTTTAGTCGAGATAAATATAATAACTGACTCGTCAGCATCCCAATATGATCCAGATACTACATATAGTACGGTGACAATTACAATATAAACCAAAACAAAGTTTTTTTGCAATTTGACCTGATCAGAAATGTCTTAGTTAGCTCTTCCCGTTTCATTTGAATACATATGTTATGAGTCTACGGCCATTGTGATTATTTTTTTTTTTAGTGCAGCGTCAGAATCTGACGCCTAAAGATATTTCAAGCATGTGATGACAACAACAAAAATAGCAATAACATTGACATGTCTATTTGCTGTGTGGTACATCACCTTATCAACTCTGATCATTATTTGTCGATCAGTTGCATGCAATCGAAAACATGACACTCTTTTTGCAGTATCAAATTATAATTATAATGCTGAACATTTATAGCTGCATCATTTCAACTTCATATAGGGCCTAATTGTTTCTGTTGCAGAGATGGCTGTACAATGCCCCCCGTCCTGGCCAGTATGTGACGACAGATGAGGATTGATCAATAGACAGCGAGCGCATAGTCAATATACGATCCTGGAAATCTGACAACTTTAGATCATTTATGAAAAGTAAAGACAATTAAAACTATTAGTCAAACGGCTAACTGGTGATGCTAATTACTAGCAGTGTAGGATATGTTCACTGTTGTGATAATAAAAAAAGCTTTCCTGACTGTGTAATAAAATTTAATTAACCATATTATTACGTGTTAATTTTTTGAATAAAAACATCCTTCAAAAACACTGTAAACCACTACCAGTTTTCTGACGTGAAAATGTAAACATCAGTGACTTCTGCTTGCTTATGCATACATGGATGGGGATCTTTGTTTCTTGTAACGCATACTCTTTGTTTTTGATACACTCAGATATATTTATATCTCCTATGTTCATATTACCTGAAAATGCAAACCCCTTAGCTTACAAATCATAATTATGATTATTACGGTATTGGTCACCGATTCTTGTTTTGCTCATGTGTGTGGGTCATTCAAGTTGTTTGGTGACAAGAAGCTGGACACATTGTCACCTTGGATATGAAAGGGTGTATCTGACACTTTGCCGAGTGGCAGATACACCCTTTCATATCCAAGGGGATAAAATGTTTACTGTGTGGTCATTCATTCATTCGATGGCTGGATACACGTGCGATTAGAAGAAATAACCAACGGGTAATACATCTTCAACCTAACTCATTTACTTCTCCCAAAATTTACAACATGGTGTCTGGTTATTCATTCGTTTTATATCATCTCAGTCAACACGTTAATCTCGGGGTATGTCACAGTGACATCACAAAACAGTTAACATTAGATCATATAATGAGGTTGCAGTTCAATTGATAACCTCTTCATTCTCGATGGCGAATCCACATCCCATATATCACGTATTTGATGAGACTATGATCTCGTTTGTGAGATCAATATAAGATCACATTGACATCTGTGCTATGCTGGGCATTATGATTTTAGCCAAATTTAACTTCATTGCAATTAGTCAATTTACAGAAATACTACAGGAAAAGACATGTCAAAAATAAAATTTCTTTTAATTTAAGCCTTAGAATAGAAATAGCAGTTGAATATCAAAAATTATAATTTTCCACTGAGAGTAAATATTCGCTGGCGTGGGTGTCATCCAAACCAAACAAGAAACTCAATAGATTTAATTTAAGCGAATCTAGCATAGTTGGATAATCAGACAATAAGAAAAATAGTGCACTAAAGTTATATAATGACTGTATCAATATTATGTACACACAAAAAATCTTAAAATGTAATTAAAGTAAATAAAATGTATTATATAATCAAGTTAAATTATAATCAGGGTTGCATCGCAACAACAAATACATAAGTAAATTTAATATAATATACTAATTATTGATGATTTTATTACAAACATGGTGAAATAAACATCAATTGATTTTTTCCCATAGCGAGGCCAGGTATCCCGAGATCGCAAGTCTGCGACATCGAGAAGCCCAGCCCTGCTATAGGAAAGATGCAAAATTGTAGTTATTTAAAAAAAAACAATAATGCACATACATTTCTAACAGTATTGTAAGCAACAAAATAATTGGTCTAAATTACATCATTCATTACATCTATTTAAAATATTTTTTTTACAATGTAAAAATAGATCTGCAAACGATTGTGTAGATATTTTTTTAATTTTACTTCGTTTGGACAACAGTTCACAAAGTGTGGAATACCATACGAAAGAAATCTTTTAGCAAATTCATATTTTATTTTAAATGTTATTAAACTTTGATTTATCGTATTGTATTGTCGGATGTTGAATTTAAAAAAAAGAGTGAGGAAAAGGGCAGATTATTATTAACATATATAGTTATGATAAAAAATTACCGCTGCAATTCAAACATATTTTGTATATATCTTTTGATGAATACTGAATTAGTTTGCTGTAAATATGCACTTCCTGTACTAATTCAAATATATTTTTTTAGAAAATAAATATTGCTGTATTTTTATAACCCAACGCATTCAGTGCATAATTAAAAAGTATGATCAGGGAGAATACAATATTTGTCTAAAAGTAAAAGTATATCGATTGGGAAATTGTTTTTTATTTCTATATATATTTTATTTCTATATATATATTCTATTATATTCCAATAGATCTAGAAATTTTCAATTTACCATTATTAATGTGTCCAGTCAACGTTAAATGTTTGTTTAAATATTATGCCTAATAAAATAAAACTTTCTACTATTTTAATCACGGTTTTTCTATGAGTAGTATGGGATTATCCATGTTTTTGTTCGAGGTACGAAAAATTAAACACTCTCATTTAAATTTTATGTTTTACTCACTATTAATGACGCATTGTCAGCAATAAGTATACAATCACAAAATTAGATACCTTTACTTTGCTTTTAACATAAAATAAATAAAAGTGGACCCAATATACAGCCTTGAGGAACAATCGTACGAGTTGTCATTAGTTTCTGAGTTTAATTCGTTTAATTGCACATATTGTTTTCTATTAGTTTAATAACTAAAATTAGAGACTAATCTGCTAGACCATAGTGACTTATTTTCAAAATAAAAATTGTATGATCTGATGTGTCAAAATCTTTAGAAAGGTAAATGAAACATGTTTTTTCAGTATCTTTATTAGCTCTAGAACCGCACACTCTGTTGAATAAGATTTTCAAAACCCGTATTGTCTAGTATAAATTCAAATTGACAAAAACAAAATATACATATATTGATGACTTATCGGGTGCCGGTGTGACGCTTCAAAATGTGTGATACAAAGGGGCTGTGTATTTTCAATATTGAGGGGTCTTGTCAAGTTAAAAATAAAAAAATCCGACAAAAACTCGGATTGGACAGACAACACCCACCCACCCCCTATGCATTTTTTTTCTAGATGATCGGAAGCACGAAAACAACACAAAAAACATACAAAAACAAAAAAATTCCTCCAAAAAAATAAAAATACGAGTTGGGGGAGACCCACCCTCCCACTTCCGAGTTTTTCTCTGATTTTAGAAATTTTTTTACCTTGACAAAACCCATAAGTAAAGGGAACTTTTCTAAATATGGTCTAAATTTATCACTTTCGTGGGAATAGACCAGATGTATAGAAATATAAAACGTGTCTAACAGCTAACGATTTTCATAAACAGACTATGTAAAGCCACACACTGTAACATATTCAATTCATTGAGGCATTGATTGAGAGACTTTGTCAACAGAATAAATTGATCACCCAAGAAGCTACTTACTAGTTTTTCTTGAAATATTTTGGTTCTCAATTATAAAAAAAATAATTATAATTTTTTTTAACTAAATAAACTAATGAATAATTCGGATATTTCCATTCACAGTAAGATGTGAATTGCTGACGCAATTCACATCTTACAGTGAATGGAAATATATATATTGAAAATGTTCAGTTTGGCATGAAAACCTGTCCTGCGACGCAATATATATGTCAGTAGCAAATAAAGGGTTAAACTTGCTAAATGTACAATTATTTGTGTCGATATAGCAACATATGCCAATCTAGCCTATTTATTGTTTGTTTGAAGGACATATAACACATCTGTGAAAACAGAAATAGATGAGGTTAGCACTTCACCCTTACAGCGCGGGAACGACTTTAGTCGTCAGAATCAGACGTCTGTGGACTGATTCTGTCGTCAGATTCTGACGACTAAAGTCG
Organism: Flabesymbios commensalis; assembly: GCA_964017125.1. Lineage (NCBI taxonomy): Eukaryota > Metazoa > Annelida > Polychaeta > Terebellida > Flabelligeridae > Flabesymbios > Flabesymbios commensalis. The sequence continues at coordinate 19,313,599 of OZ024915.1, read as the reverse complement.
CTCCCCGCGCTGTAAGAGTAAAAAGCTTTATAATGGTCGTAGACCCATAACACAGGTATTCAAATAAATCGGAAAGAACTAACTAAGACATTTATGATGCTTTCAAATTGAAAAACCCTTTAGTTGCGATGTTTTTTACAAATGATTTCCGCGCTTTAAGGGTTAAGGGTTAACACAGAAATGTTTGATTTGTTGCAAACCTCAATAGATCCAGTGCTGATTAATCGTTTAAAATCAGTAACTCTTACAACGCTGAAATATTTCTGCATAAACCATGGAGACCAAAGTTTTCTCTCAATTTTCCAATCAACATACATGTAAATAGCTCTTCTCGCTTCATTTGAATAACTATGTTATGGGTCTACGGCCAATTTAAATATTTTACCGTTTTAGTGCGGGGACTGTCTTTAGACGTCATATTCTGACGTCTAAAGACGTCTGATTCTGACGTCTAAAGACGGTCCCTGCGCTGAAAGTTTTAAACGCTTGGGAGTCGTTCACCCTGCGAACAGGTGAATAAATATGTTTAAGATTTAAATAATAATTAACTAACATCTGTAGCGCTTTGTGAATGTATCCAATGTAGTAGATTTGAAGGTTAACCAAATCGATAAGCATACTTTATAAGTAGGTCAAGGCTCCACCAAATCCTACTTTAGCACTTGGGGGAAGATTAAATGAGAAAGACAAAATTTGACCAAAGTGGGAAGCCCGACCGACACACGCATCATGAAGTCTGTGTATTTATTTCTTTTTGTCAGCATTCTTTTGACTCAACTTGGTAAGCACTTCGCAGAAAACATCAATGGATATTGGTTATATATACTCTCTTAAATTGTAGTAGGCTCAGTCAATTACGATTTGCTACGTTATTGTCATTTCCGATTAGATATCAATATATTCATGATAGTCAGAAATGATAAATTGTTAATTTGTATTGTAGCCTTTGACATGACTGGTGCAAATCCAGCTGGAAATAGGAGTGAGCCCAAAGAAAAACATGTACCAGGTGACGGAAAAGGTTTGAACATTTTGATTTTATTATGATGCTATATATTGTACCACACTTGTGAGTGCTAGATCTACACGAGAGTAAGGTTTTGCTGGCTATAAGTAGAATGGTCAGGCCATTTTTTCTATCGGCTGAAATGTTTTTTTATAGAAAATTAGACAGACATTTGAGATATACAGATCTGAATTTATATTAATTTATCCGAATATTTTTTTCACAAAGATATAAAGGAAAAAAGAGATTGTAAAACGTCATTTTTTCTGATAGGTGGTAGTTGTGCACCTTTATGCACCACCTCACACAAAAATTAAATGCATTTGTGAAAACTACAATAAAATTCTCAAAAAACTGTATCTGAAGATTTTTGAAGCACACAGTTGGGAAAATGATCTTTTATAAAGATAAAAACCCTCAAAATTTGCAGACACTTTTGAGCTGTATTTGTGAAGCGTTTGACCTCCCTACAATTAACCATTATATCTTACTGAATTACCTGGTAGTATTATGTATTCATTTGAACCTAAAATTATTAGTAAAGCAATTCGCAGCTCAAAATCACGAAAACTATTTCTATCAATGACAAATATGATTGAGAAGCTACTGCAAAATGCATTTCGCAATTTCAGTGGACTTTGTATTTTGTTTTTAAAATTACTTAGAACGTATATAATTATAAACGGGTCTGACATGGCAAGGTTTAAATTGAGTTGCACAGTAGAAGCAATGTCAGGACTGACGAGGCGAGATGGGTGGGTTTTCTCGAACCTAGCTGTGATTGGTCTACCTGTCTACTGGAAACCAATAGTAAAATTGCTAATTCAGCACCGGCACTACCACTGGCACCAGTAGCGCTGCTTGTAGGAAGCTGTTCTTGTCTACTGGGCTGAACAGCAGCATATTCGCAACAAGGACAGCTTCCCTCAAACCAGCATTGTTTTATTGGCTTGTTTTTACTGGGAAATGAATAAAGGTCCCGTATAAAATCTCGTATAAGAGCTGACCGCGCTCAAGATCTGTTGCCTATAATGACTACAAATGCCAGAAATGGTACAAAAAAACAGTGGCCAGTTTCAGAAAAACTGGCAGCTGTTTTTTTGTTGCCAGTTTCAAAAAAAATCTCAATAGGCGATTGTGCATACTTTGCCCATCTTGAAATAAAGTAATAATCCGTCTAATGTAATCGCGTTTAACCTACGCCTACACATTGTCGACAATACGTGATTTAAAAAATCAAGTATGACAGCCAGTGGCAATGCTGAAAAGTCCCACATCTTAGTGACTGATGATTTCAGTAGTAAAAATAATGTCAATACGTCTGTTATAATTTACAATCGACATCACAGTTAAAATATTGGTTATTTTTTATCGCGAAAACGTCAAAGCATCTTCTTTGCATGCATATTAATAATCCAGTTTGTACATTTTGTAGGGATAAATTAAATAACCGGTTCCTCAATATCCCAACAAGATCCAAATACTCCATACTACGCTAGCAATTTAAATAGGCTGCATCATTTCAAACTTGTGATGACAGCTATACAAATTACTTTCGTATTACACTGGACCCATTCCATACAGCTTTGCCCATGCGGGTTTGGCACACATGATGACACATTCACAGTATTGTTGCAAAAACATTATATAATCGGAACTAATATATGTCTTTGTGTAGCATTGCAACTGCAAGTGGGTTGGAACTTAATCTGATTGTCGTTTGTGTTGCAGAGGTGAATTTAGCGCAGTGTCCCCCTCTCTGGCCAGTCTGTGTTGAAAGCTGATCAATTGTCCCGTAATCAAGAAGCACACCTGGACATATGACAACTCAACTCAAACTTACACCGTTCACAATAATAACGGCAATTAAAAAATATCACTTCACCGGCTAACACATAATACTAGATGATAAAAGAAATGTTGAATTTGCTGATAATAAATATGCAATACAATTTTAATAACTGTTTGATTGTTTTTTTTTAATTAAAAAAATCTTAATCCTGTCAGTGCGGGGAACCATTTAAGACGTCCGAATCTGACGTCTATGACGCACTGAAAGAGTATGATATTTATAATGGCTATGGACCCATACCAGAGAAATTTCGAATGAAGCGGAAAGAGCTAACTAAGCTATACTAGTTTATGATGATTTCAAATTTACAAAAACTGAGTAAAATATTTATAATGCATCTGTTGACTCCATATTGACTCTAAATGAGTAAAATATTTATACTGGCTGTAGACCCATAGAATAGGTATTGAAATGAAGCGGATCTAGCTAACTAAGATATATATTATGATGATTTCAAATTGAACAACCCCTTTTCTCACCATGGCTTATAGAAACATAATTCAAAAGTCTATGAGATTTTTCGCCATATTGTGCAGATAACAACCTCACAATTACCAGTATGGGTAAGTCATTGCTGACCCAAATATATGGCAGGGTTGGGGCAAGTACATCGATATGGTACTCGGGTACAAGTACATCGTACATGTACATTGAAAATGATTAAATAAAGTACAGGGTTTTTCTAAATGTACGTGGGTACATTACAAGTACATTGAAATGTACTTGGATACAATAATTATGAAGTATTGAGTGTATCGGCGTAATATATACATGGGTCCACTGTGGTGTCCCAAAAGACAATACACATTGTGAATAATCCCCTGTATGATCATTATCATATTAATATTATGCATGTGACCAGACACATGTTCACGTATCAACAAAGTTTATTTTGTAGTCTGTCCCATAGTAAAATAATGTATGATCTTACCTCTCATCCTTCTGATCTCACCCTGTAGTCTTCAGATGTATTCGTTCTCACTCTATTGGGAACTACACCTGCCAATGACAGGATGGCTGATCACGGCTATTAGCGTTTTAACCCTTTATAGTGTAGTGGTTAAGCTCCCATAATGGAACCATTGTGCATTTTATGATTAAAGCATGAAACTTCCACCATTATTAGTACATATCCTGTAGTTTATTTTAAGATGTGGAGGTAAGTTAGCTTTGACCCCTGGTGACCTCTAGAGGTCATTGACCTTGAAAGGTCAAAATATCTAATTGCGAAGCTAAAAAGTAGTGAAAATCGTGTATTACAATATCTATGAAATGTTTTTGTATTTCATAAGTGTGCCATATACTCTAAGAGACTCTTGTTAATCATACAAATAACATCAAGGTCATGTCAAGGTTACTTTAGGGTCATTTGAAGGTCAAAATGGCCACAAATAGTGAAAATATCCACTTTTAATCTATTTAAACAATACTAGTGGTGCAGTCATCTATTACAAAGGATTACTTTTGACACAGTCTTGGTCAGATATCTTTTCCACGCGCATTTTAGGAGATTGAGGGCAGTATCTAACTTGGGGGTGGGGATATTCCCCTTACTACACCTTACTACCTCCTAAATGTTTAATTGGACGAGCAAAATTACAGTGTACAGCAGCTGTTAAACATCAGTTTGGGCTCCCGTGGAAAACTATTGATGCATATTTGGGCTATGAAGTCTAACATGGGTTGATATTATGTTTTACTGGGATAACGACGAAAAACAAGGTCAAGGTCATATCAAGGTCATTTCAAGGTCATACTGTCAAAAATATGTCAAAAAAAATCAGAAAGTTCGGCAAAATACTTGGGTCATAGTGTACTCGTTAAGCTCCCATAATAAAACAATTGTGCATTTTATGATTAAAGCATGAAACTCCCACCATTATTAGCACATATCCTGATCTTTATTTTAAATTGTGGAGGTGAGCTCGATTTGACCCCTGATGACCTCTGGCGGTCATCTACATCGAAAGGTCATATAAGCATTCGCAATGCCAAAAGTGGTGAAAATTGTGTATTACCGGGTACCATATTTATAAACTATTTTTGTATTCCACAAATATGTCAAATGCACAGAGAGACTACTATTATTGATAAAAATAACAGCAAGGTCAAAGCAAGGTTACATCAAGTTCATTTCAAGGTCAAAATCGCAAAAGAATGTGAAAATATCCCCTTTATATAAAATTCAACGCGGTTAGTGATGCAATTAACTATTACAAAGACTGATTTTGAGATATTATTGGTCAGACATATTTTCCACAAAAAATTTCAAGAAATTGAGGGCAGTGTCAACCTTGGGAGGGGTATCACACCCTTATTCCCCTTATTACACTCATTTCCCAATGATTAATTGTACGAGCAAAAATTGCATCTTGCAGCATTGTGAAACATCAGCTTGGGCTCCCATGGCAAAATATCAATACATAATTGGGCTATGAAGGATCATATGGTTTGGAACTGTGTTTTACTGGGGTACCGTCTGAAAGCAACGTACATGTCATATCAAGGTCACTTGAATGTCAAACTGGAAAAAATCCTAAAAATATATACTCTTACTTACTTACAACAACTGAGTTTTCATTTGCAGAATATGTATGAGATTGATAATTTGGTGATAGTTTTAACACACAGTGATTATAATTATGTCCCAATATATTATATTAAAATACACACCTTTGAAATGATCTTAACTTGACCTTAAAAGCACAATTTTATGAAGCCGATGTCAACTGTAACCGCCATGTACATCGATTGGTTTATATAATACAAGATAAAAATACTCAAATACTCCGCCCCTCTCTTGTAATTGAATGTGCCTCCCCTTGTGTAGGATGCAAGTGAACAAGTAGATTATTACTGATCATTGTCTCATATGCTTAATGAATAGAAGGTGCAATTATGTAATTATCACGGCGTGTAATACTCTGAGAGAGGGATTTTTATTAAGAAAAATTGGCAAAAGCATAATAATTTCGGCGATTTCTTGGCTGCCATTTTGATTTTTTTTTCAATTCTCAAAGATGAGAGCTCTACATCCGCCCAGATATCAATACAGGCGTGGATAATTCAAAGAGCAAAAACTATATCAGCCAAAACAAAGTGTTTTTATTACAATAAGATTTTTTTTCAATCCCTTATAACATCTACTAATCCGTTATAACGGCCTACTAATCCGTTTTAGCGGTATAATATTCCGTTATAACGGTCTAGTACTTCGTTATAGCGGTAGAGTATTTCGTTATAACCGTCTACTAATCCGTTATAACGGTCTACCATCCCGTTATAACGGTCTCGTATTTCGTTATGACGGTCTAGTATATCACGTTATAACGGTATACTAATCCGCTATAGCGGTATATTATTCCGTTATAACGGTCTAGTATTTCATTATAATATACAATTTTAACTACTTTTTGGCTATGCCAGTGAATATTTTGACCTTTCGAGGTCAATGACCTTTAGAGGTCATCAGAGGTCAAATCCAGTTTACCTCCACATCTAAAAATGACCCTTAGGATATGTTCTACAAGTGGTAGAAATTTCATGCTTTAATCATAAAATGCACAATAGGTTACCTTATCTACTACACTATTAATCCCTCATGATGCATTAAATCATCATTTTACATCCCTGAAAACTGACCTAATTTTTCTACAACTATGAGTTTTAGAATGAAAATATACATGAAACTGTTTTATCAATACACATGATACATGGCAATTTTCTTCAATTTCTCACCCACTTCAAATCATCTTCATCCACTACAAGTCGAGAATTGCGACAGCAATCCGCGGCTTGTAGTGGATGAAGATGACAATGGCAAATTCAGGCTTGAAAGGGTTTTAACCTGTTTTATTAGTCGAATAAATCACTGTTATTGGGAATGAAATCTCTGTCTAAACATCAAGATTTGCAAATATTTGTGCTAAAATTAAACGGATATGAATAATTTTCAGCCACTTGAAGTTGTGGGTCGCGGTAGCGAGACACAGCTTAAAGTGGCTGAAAATTTAAATAAATAAACTCAGTATGATAAGGGTTTACTTAATATTCGACAGATATACGTTTTATTTTAAATCGCGACAAACACTAATTCCGTCCACGGCAAAACACAGTGAGTGGAGGGTTGTAGTTTGGTTGTAGTTCGGTTGTAGTTTTCTTATTTCTCGTTTTAACTGGACGACATAATTTTAAATGAAAGAAAAAAACGATGAAGGTCATCTGGTTTATATTACATATGCCTACATACTTTGTCCAGCTGACCTCTCGTTTATTTCATTGGGGTCTTCATAATCTGCACTTCCAACGTCTGGGTGAATAACATAGTAAAAATAACACCAAATGTTAAACACACACACATTATGTTATTCTTATTCAATTCTATTCACTTAGTGAAATAAATACATTCACATACATGCAGTAAACAAGCTAACTTCATGCAATAACAATTGTAAATAATATTGGCAAAACATGTACAATGTAAGAGACAGCATTTAATGAAGCCTTTGCAAGTAGTTCCCAACCAACAAGTTATAGCAATATTATCATAGATATTCGCTTTCCTACCAGCACATCAAAATGTAAAGTTATAGACGACAACTACTGCATTTATATTAAAAATACCAAGTACAGCAGTCGCTACTCATCGGTTATCTACATTTGCTAGCAATTTTTTCATTGATATATCAGTTGTATAAGTAGATATACAGCGGTAAAGAATTCTAGATAGAAACAATTCTATTGAAGAAACTACGTTGGAAACATCCAGTGCAACAAAGTAGCCGTACCATTAAAATTTATGATAGCGTGCCTTCTATCTATTTAACATGTTTAACGCACTTTGATCTTAAATATTTAAATATGTATTTTTATAGAAAAAAATGTGTAGGCATAGCATTCACGAGTAGATAGTTATAGAGGTTTTGTTCGATTTTCAGTAGTAATTAGTTATATATGTGTGTTGATAGGTTTTGGCTGATGCGTGGTGCACCATCGCTACTTACTATAATTAACCCTTTAACCGCCGGTGCCGCATATATTCGGGTTTTCATTTTTTACCACATTTAGTACCACATTTTAATTATGTCAAAGATAAAATGTGACATCAACCAGCAAGAATTGAAAAGAGTTGACCTCCATTTTGTCAAATCTGAATAATTTTCACTCACTTGAAGTTGTGGATCGCGTCAGCGAGACACAACTTCAAGTGGGTGAAAATGCCAACTGAATAATTTGGCGGTTAAAGGGTTAATAGTACTGCCTGTGTAAATTCCCTGTAGATATGATATCGGTCATACTGATTAAATTATTATTTAGTAGGCCTACCCAGCAAACACACGACGCTGAATAAATGTTGACTAAATGTTGGCCCAGAGTCGGAGACGGTGGGCCAACATTAAATCAACATTTGCCTCGTGTTTGCTGGGTACTTTATTTGGGCCGACGTTGTATAAATGTTATACAAATGATTTGCAATTTCAGTTATTTGGGACTGGAATTGCTAGAGCAATTTAACCCCTTGAACCCTCACGATGCATCCACGCAGCATTTTACATATCCGAAGAATGACTTAATTCCCTACACCTAGGGTTTTAAAACGAATTGCTTATGGAACTAACTAATATTAACAGTTGTTTTCTCATTTGCCACCTACTTCAAGTCATCTTCATCCACTAAAGAAAAAACACTATTTAAACATCAAATTGATATTAATATATTGAAATACTTTGTAATATTTAACACAAATTTTCAAATTAATTTTCTTGATTTTTTATATATTTCAAAATAAAATAAATTAAAATAGTTTGCACAGTGATAAAAGATCTATATCTGTACACGTGTCGCACTTTATAATCGTGTGTATATCCGAGAAAACACGAAACATCTACCTAATTTCTGACCAATGTTGGTCCACCGTCTACGACGTTGGCCCAACATTGGCCCAGCATTGGGTAGATGTGTCGTGTCAGCTGGTATTTGACCACTGTTCGATTTGCCGCATGTGGTGGTATCTTTGCGGTATTCCGATGTCGTGCTCGTATTCGTACTCGTACATAATTATTGTGAACGTACCTTGGAGTAAATTAAATATAATGGATGATGTTTTAAGCCACCGTTGTGCACACATAGGCTAAACTGGACCAGGATAACCTCCTGAAGATGGTGAGATGAATCAGATGACACTGCCCTCGAAATGCTAGCCATGATGGTCTGAGGCCGAGCACGCTACCTTTCGGTCACAGAGGCTCACCACAATATTAAATATTTACGAGTGAGAGGGAAAGAAACATTTTGTTTGTTTGAAACTTAAAGACCAGAGTGGGGTTCCAAGCAGGCAGCTTTAACCACTGTACCAGGGTCCCCGTTCATACATTGTATGAACACATAATCTGATAATGCCGCCTGGTCCAGTGGGTATTATTTAGAGAGGAATCGGACCTTGAAGCGGATGCGCACGACTGCATTGCAAGCAACATTGGCGTCATATTAGTTCACCGTCTGCCACGCTGCCCAGCACTGAGCCATAATTGAGTCTCATGTTTCCTGAATATATACACAGCAGACACGAAACATTTGTATAACATTTATACAACGTCGGTACACTGTACAAGTGTTATACAGATGTTCACCGGGTATCTTTAAGTGCTGATAACTTCAATTCTTGGCGCCGGCAGTCAAAACTAGTATTCACTCCACTGCCTCAATCATCAGTGTATGGCGCACACATCAGGTGTTAGTTTGTATGTGTTATTACTCAGTGACAAGGTGTCCATGGTGAACCATGCCCCATCAGGCAAAATAACATATTTGTATTGCTGCCTCTGCTCATTAACGTGAATAAAACAAACACTTTATCAACAGAATCTCAATCTAGATTCTGGTGAACGTCTCAAGAAATTATCGGTGTAATTAGGATATCAATGCGTGGATAAATGCATATTTCGATGTAATTAAGTGTAGGAATACACAGTTTTTGTGTGAATGCGGCAGATACGTCAATATGTGAATCTACTACCAATCGGAGCACGAATACCAAAGTACGTATTTATTGTAGATCTATACATAAACACATATTCGTACTTATACAACTTGATATGGAACAGAACCATCTTGAATGTTCGAAATGTTCGAATGAGTGCATCTAAAACTTCACTCGTCACATTAGTGATGCCCAGGTTTTAGTAAATTGAACCAGTACATTTTGTTACAAACAAGATGAAATCAAAACGTAGTATTAAAGTATTTTTCGTGACTCTAGTCGTAATGATTATAATTTTCAAGCTGAACGTTTATTGTCCGCAATATTTAAATAATATAAATATGAAAATGATGCCTAAGTATATCGGCTATCAATATTTGAGAGAAATGTTTAAGAACAAACACCAACAGCCAGTGAACATGACACACTTGCCTGGAACTAGTCACATTATTAAAATGAATAGGAATGTCACATTAAGTCCCGGTGATATCTCGGGATCTGAACACGTGATTTGCGACAACCTATCGCATGTCTCCATATCGCACATGCGCGCTGCATCAGCACAATGGCAACAAGTCAAAGAAAACGTCACGTGTCACTTGTACTCTGCTTTCTGGGAAACAAGAATGACATTACAAGAGGTACGTGTTATAGGAATGAGTCACCTCAACCTGATGGCAGATGAAATTTGGTGTCAAATCTGGTATGAAGTTCAAGGTCATCCTCTGAGTGTGAAGGCTGTAAAGATAGATAGATGTACAAAATGTACCAAGTAAGTTGTAATTACTAGAATGTTCAGAATATATGTAAATATAAATCTGAATGGAAAACGATTCAAAATAAAATATCATCACAAAAACATTAATATAATTTTAAAGTATATGTGAAATATGTTTTTAAATGGCCATCTTTTGAAATAATGTTCCCATTAAAAATTGTTAATCGCGATTTCAAATACCATACGTAGAGTCTGGAGTGTTAAAGTGTTGAAGCATATTCTAAAAATACATAGGACAGTGTTGCAACCATTATCTATTCATGCAAATTTTCCAAAGTAATAAGTTCACGGGAAACTACATATTATTTGTTTCAGAATGGTTGGAATTATGTTCTCCTGTACCATAAAACATTATGACGAGCGAGTACCAACAGCTGTGTCTCTATCCTTAACACGATGCGAGGCACCTACCAATCTACTAAAGGTGGAAAATGACCAAGTAAACTACAAAGGTCCTCGTCATCATATCACAGCCTGCATAGGACAGATTTATAATGGATTTGATGATGTCAATCAACTTGTGGAGATGATAGAAGTTAACCGTATCTTAGGCGTGGATTTGGTGGTTTTATACAACCACACCAGCTCTGCTCTTCTGGACCCCTACATACACAGCTTTCAACAAGATGCCGTGTTAGATTTCTATGACTGGTATCACCCTCTTGCAGAGAAAGCAGGGAATGGATTTTTTTTCGGTAATTTTATTTTAAGGAACGACTGTTTATATCGCTACATGTACAGATCAGATTATATTATAATGATAGACCTGGATGAGGTGGTGGTGCCTGATGAGAGATATGGTACATTACCAGTCTTACTGTCTCATATTTCCCAACCAAACATCTCACAATACACTTTACGCCGTGTGTGTTTCCCAGACAATTGGCCAAGTAATCCTCTGTGGATCAATAATAGTATAGTCCAAGATTACCACATTAGGACACTTTTACAGACCAAACGAAATAATGATGATGTTGAATTTCAAAAACCTAAATCAATTTTAAAACCCGAGTATATTTCTATAGCTGAAAACCATGATGAATCTGATTTATTATATGGGACTGCGAAAATTGTTTCTCCGAGCGAAACAAAAATATTTCATTACAGAAATACTGAAAGAAAAATGAGGGGAAATAGAAAAGTTATTGATGTCAGCATGCATCGATTTGCAGCTGATATTGTGAAAAGTATAAGGCAACGGCATGCCAAGGTTTCTAAGACATAAAGGAAGCCTATATTATCATCGGCCAATGTCACATGTTGGATTAATGTGATTTTGTTCTTCAGTTGCCGGATCACGAATGACTTGGATATAGGATGCATATTCTCAAGAAATTTATTTATGTATAATTATGTATATATTATGCAAAAATATACACTATTATATAACAGTTACATCCATGCATATGTTAATTATTACATTGGTATATGGATCAACATTGATATATTGACCAACATTATGCCAGCACTGGCTGAATATATGCTGGGTATCATGGCGCTGCCCATCAAGCAAAATACAACGACCCAGTGGTGGTTCAATGACGTTTCACCGTCTACGACGCTCGCCCATAATTGAACCAACACTGACTCAATGTCCCGTGCTCTCTGGGTGGACCCGTGAAACGTAAAAAGCTTCGTAATTAGTTAAATGTTATCATATCATAATCATGATCGTTCCATCGGTTCAGTATGCATATTGTACAATATTTTCTCGAATACATTTGTTTGGTTAAAAATAGCACACTAAAAATATAATTCAACAAAACGTTGCTGTGGTATCAAGTGTTTAGTATGAGTATGGACTGGAATATCGTTTGCTAGATATTCTATTTTATCAAACTAATTGATAATTTGTGTGAAATAATTGTACTAAAAGTGTGTCTGATTATGTTCCTTCGGGTCACATCTGCCAAGTGTCGTGTAAACCTAATCAAAAACCCAAAAGAACATTCAAATAAAACCCATCACTGTAGCTGAAGAGCCTTTCACCAATCTCGTGATGGATAATGTCAGACCTTTGCATTTACCCTGAAATGTAGCGCTGAAATATTCTAGTATAAAACATGAAGACCAAAGGGTTGTTTTCAATTTAAAATCATCATAAATGTCTCAGTTAGCTCTTTCCGATTCATTTGAATACCTATGTCACTATAAATATTTTAATTTTTCAAGGGGCCGTCTCTATACGTCAGATTCTGACGTATAGAGACGGTCCCCGCGCTGTAAGGGTTAAACATCTAAAGGTAACCAGTACTGTCAAACTATTTGTGCACTAGAGTGTGAATACCTGCACATGCCGTGTCCGATGCCTCATATCAGTCAGATATTTTACAACGGTAATTGTGTCTGCCTTTAACATGTAGATCAATTCAAGAATCTCGTTTCACTGCTAAAGTATTGAAATAGTTGATCTTGGCATTTAACAGGTTTTCGGATGCGCATTATATACAGTATAGACATCAAGCACAATCCATTTTAGATATAGTTCACGAAAGTCTCAAAACCATGATTAATACGAGAAATGCATAATTCGTGTACTATGCATTTATGTTAAAACGTATGTACTTAAACATGAAAAAAGATTGGGCTGTAGGACTTCCGTATTTGTCGTTTTCAGCACGCAATATGCTCGTGAGTCATTAGTGTTTAGCCCAGTGTACGAGGACCTCTTGATCTTGTCAAAGACACCATATTTACAGAACCTAGTTCTGAAGATCTCATGTCATATGTCGCAAAAATGAAAACTCGTTTACAGGAAGCCGTTTTGATTGACGATCGTTATTTTAGACTTCTATATTAAAATAAACACTATACAATGGCAAACAACTGGCAAATATATATTCATTATCGGAATAATTATATATGCAGCTGCACGTTTTGTGCACAGGGTGCGTTTTAGGCTAGTTATCCCGTGCTTTGGTGCGGGTGACGACTATAATCACTCTCTCACTATGACGACTCAACCATTTTCAGATGTCACGCCTTGGCGATTTTCTTATAGCATGTGGATACTTGGTATATGACACATGCTTCTCGTTCCGCTTTGTAAACCAGCCTTTATAGTAATCCCCATGAGACCGACAGCCATCAATGCCAATAATGAATGTGCCCCTGGCAGCAGTGATGCGACAAGAACTGCATTGTACGCCGTTTTCTGATAAAGTAGGCCTTCTGTATTTGCTCTATTCATCTGGAAAACCCCCATCTTTTAACCCTTTCACCGTCGGTACCGCATATATATGGTTTTTCATTTTTTTTTTAGCACATTGAGTACAGCATTTTAAATATGTTAAAGATAAAATGTGACATCAACCAGCAAGATTTGAAAAGAGTTGCCCTCCATTTTGTCAAATTTGAACAATTTTCACTCACTTGGAGTTGTGGATCGCGTCAGCGAGACACAACTTCAAGTGGGTGAAAATTGAAATTGAATAATTTGGCGGTAAAAGGGTTAACCCTTACACACTTGAAATAAGTTGTATAAACCATGCTTGAAACGAATGAATGAAATGAAAACTTCTATAGCGCCTAACTCCTTGTAGGGCCGAGCTCAGAGGCGCAATCAATCCTTATCATATTCCAAAGAAGAGTCGAGTGAAATAAGCATTGTCGTCATCAGGGAGCCGGGACGCAGAGGAGCTAGGGCGGAAAAGCCAGATCGAGGAAATGCGTTTTAAGCAGATTTCTGAAAGAGGAAATATTTTTAGCTAACGTAGGTGTGCAGGCAGTAAATTCTATAGAGTAGGACCGGAAACAGGAAAGGCACGAGCACCGAACCTAGTTCTGATACGTGGTACTTTAAGCTTATGTGTGTTGTTTGATCGTAGACGTTTTACGGAGGCTGCAGAAAAAAGAACGCTAGATAAAAAAAAATGGCTGACCATCATTGAGACAAAAAAATACAAAAGTTTTGGGCTGGAGGAAATGATGATCCATTATTTCACCGTCTTAGTGGTTATTCGTGTAGGCCTTCGTCTCGTGACAAAAAAGTAAACAAAAAGTGGACTTATTTTTTATTTGAGAGACGAATATTCTTATAAGTTATTGGACCTTCAGGCACATTTAAATCTATGGGAGAGTCAATATTTGAAAGTATGATCTGGGGGTTCATTTGCGAAAAAAATGTATTAGTTAAAATATACATTTCTTCATGCAAGAAACGATGTGAATCAGATAATCTGGATATTTACTCTACATTTCACAGCAGCTTTGGACTATATAGAATTTTGGTCACGAAGTTCTTATTGCATGTGATCCCAACATAAATCAGTTGAAAGTACACAATAGAGAAGCGGTTGTAATTATCTTACATATTGTACTGCTTGAGGTTATAACCACTAACTGCATTTCCAACCAGATTTTGAAACACACGAGGAACACTCATTGACACTAACGTGAAGGTGATCTATCACCCCTTACATGGTATGAATTATGTCCTTATATGGGGTGATTGGCTATCATGTGACTCTCTCAGAGGGTTACATGATAGCCAAGCACCCCATATAAGGAAACACTTGTGTTTCATCTTGTGGCAACTTTGATTTATTTGTCTCAAAATTATTCATCATAAATGCCTTAGTCAGCTCTTTGTGATTCATTTGAATACCCTTACAGTGCGGGGATCGACTGTAGACGCAGAATCTGACGTCTACAGACGTCAGATTCTGACGTCTACAGACGTCAGAATCTGACGTCTGTAGATGTCAGATTCTGACGACTAAAGTCGATCCCCGCACTGTAAGGGCTAATCATCCTTACATATACGAGCACCTGGATAATTCATTGCTGCCGCAATCCCCACCTCAAGGTGAATGTAAATCGCTTGCTTTTATTTTGGAAAAAATCATAATATATCACATGAAAGCTGAGAAACGAGTTTAGCAATCAATCGAATAATAATAATATGCACTCATTTCTTCTTCTCTTATAATTATTTATTACAAACTTAGACAAAAGCGAGTAATTGTGATATTACTTATCTCACACTTACTCACTTAGACTTCAATACAAGAGTGCCCCATAAATTAGAAATAACCTCAGCAGCAGTACTTATGGCTACATTATGGATCTGACCAGATTGCATCAAACTTACTTTAGCGAAATGGGCGGGTAATTTTCGTATCTAATACTTGACTACTAGTATGCAAAAAATATATTTATTGACCTATTTTCCTGACAATAACTTTTTAAATTTATTAAGTGTAATAACAAGTTACATAGGAGGTGACGAACATTAGTTACAATATTGTGATAAGTTTTTATGCGATAAATAAACACAAATATTTACTTATTGACTTGTTAAGCTACCATTGTGTAATTTAATATTAATAAAGTTATATGTTTGAATGTTGAAGCGAAGAGGTTTTGTTCTTATCGGTCTAGTTTATATGATTCTATGAATTTTAAACAGTATATAGCACGCTAAACGTTTAAGGAGCCGGAGGAGCATTCTCTTAAAAATTAGTTTTGTGGTGTTCAGGCCTACCATGTATTGATGACATAACAAGAAAGCCTCTAAAAAAACGTATTATACTATACAAAAAAGGAGATAATTTTGACTTTGTTCTACCTTCTATCTGTTCTACACTTGTTTAGCCTCTATCTCTGGACATGTAAATTGTACCACAATCTGATCATATTGGTGTGCTAAATATTAAGTGCGTGTACTGAGAAAAGTATACAACAGATGTCAGTCACCGAACTTAAATGGATAAATATATCTTCGTCCCCTCGCATATAAAGGGTGCATCTGATACCCTGCAAAATGAAAAATACACATTTTCATATCCAAGGGTACGAAATGATGGAACAACAAAATATTTTAGCAAACGACACGAGCTATTCAATTAATCAATTTATGGCATTTCCCTTTTCCGTCTATTGAATTTCATCTTCATATGGTTCGTTAATATAATCAGTACAGGGGTGGGTAACAATCACGATACGCTGCTCTGAAAAGCCAAAAAGCAATAACTGATTACTAAAAAAGTAAGCCGCTACTGCCATTTTGCTTTGCACTGCAGAGTAGTGTTAAATACTTAGAAAAATGACATATCATCATATGTGGATTCCACGGAGAATTTGACAGGCACCCCGTACCACACAATAGGCTTACAACTATCCTGTTCACTCTCAGAATCACACAATGGTGCGAGCTGTGAGCACAATGAGTAAAGAGTGTACAGCACGATGAGGATGATGACGATTAAGACAGAGAATATACGTCTGAATGAGATGTGATAATTCCTGCACGCCGATAACGCGCACTGAAGCACACTGGGTCGTTTAGGCTGCTCCTCTGTTCTCGTCAACATCTCGTTCACAGTCTCTGCGTCACGTGCCATCTCAAACAGCAAAGCCTCTTTCTCGATCACCTCAAAACCAAGCTCCTCAGCTGTAACTCTCTCAAAATGCGCCTCGTTCTCTTCAAATGCTTCGGCTGCAATGACGACACTGTCTTCACTGGATGAACCGTTGTCTTCTTTCTGTTGATCGCCAGGTGGTGTGATGACATCCGGGTCGTGACTGATGACGTCATCTTTTGTTTGTGCGGTCTTTTGGGGGGCATCCCCAGATGGATTGTTTGCCTCTTCACAGCAGGCGTCCGTTAGAGTCTTCTCTTCACCTACAACCGGGGCACTATCATGTATTTTGTTATCACAGTGTTGTTTTGTATCTAGCGGTGTAATAGGATATAAGGGCTCCCCATACGAGTGTCTCTCTATCTCCAGTATATTCACAGCCACTAAAAAGACAAAAACGTAACACTCACAATTCCAGTATAAACCATGGGGACCAAAGGGTTTTTCAGTTTGAAATCGTAATACTGTTAGCTCTTTCTGCTTCATTTGAATACCTATGTTATGGGTCTACGACCATTATGATTTTTTAAAATTTTCCAGTGCGGGGACTGTCAGAATCTGACGTCTACAGACGTCAGACTGTGACGTCTTAGAGACGGTCCCCGCACTTAAGACCAAGTATTTGCGATTCCAGACGGTTAAACACAAAATATACTCCTCAAAACCACCATAGCCATTATTGGCGCTCAAATGGTTGATCCTTAGAGCTAAAAAATATGCATGGAAAATTATTTGGATTAGTGAAATTTACCTTGATATTTCAGTTCAATGCAAATAGGTTATTTCATAACGACCCGATATATAAAATATAAGCTCCTAACATTTGTAGTTAAAGGTCATAGTAAAAACAAGAAACCGATATGCCATAATAATATGTGTTTTTTTTATGCTGTGATTAATAAAATAAACTTACCATTCTTACAATTGGCCTTATTTCTGTTCTGTCTCCCACTGCAACAGCGGAGCCGCCCTTTCGTCTTCCCTGTTCAAATAAAGGCACACACGACTATATCAACTCTTACAACGCTGAATTATGGTTTAATAAACCATGGAGACCAAATGTTTTTTTTTCAATTTTAAATCATCATAAATGTGTTAGTTAGATCTTTCTGAATAATTTAAATACATTATGTTATGTGTCCACGGCCATTAAATTTGTCTTTATTTTAACAGTTCGGGGATAGAATGACATCTAGGCGCCTACAGACGTCAGATTCTGACGACTAAAGTAGATCCCCGCGCTGCAAGGGTTGAATGATAACATTATAATGTACACTATTATTTGTTCATTTCAAACGAATATTGCATCCAAAGAATTGAATATCCTGTAGGAAATCTCCTATATTACTTAAATTAGGTTTGTGAGTAAATTATCGCAATCTATGGGGCAATCTATGGGGTAATAACCCACATAGCCTCATAGACATAGGCCTACTGCCCTTGTGGATAATCATTAATATAGTATATACCTGATATATTTATATCATATTATCATCTGATATATCGTCTAGATGTCTAAATTGTTTGTAATATTGGGCTTGTATAACTATGCCCGTGTCCATGCACGGTGACTTGATACAATGCCGCGCGCGGAGCGCGGCAGTTGTGTTTATAGGCCTATAGCTATACTAATTAGGAGGTGTGGACACTAAATTGACCAAAAAAAAATATCACTTATATAACATATACTATTAGTATTATGATCAGCGTTATTCAAAGAACAATATTTGTAAAGTATTTCTCTTTGCAGCTAAATGACGATGTAATATACTTTTTGAATGCAATTGTCATCGAAGCTTGCGGACCCATTCGTTCGTCAGTGTAGCCATCTTATTTAGGCTTAGCCTTTAGCAAGATGGCTAGACTATTTATCTTATTTAGCAGACGATCTTCAGTCGGTACTAATTAGGTCTCATCCGTCACCGTATACATTTGTATGTGTAAGAACAGTTTCTACAGCATGATTCCCTGCGGGAGAGCTATTGACATGTGTGAATTGTGATGTGATACCTGAATGTTTTTGGTCTGTTCCTTTTTAACTAAAATTAAATCACTTGGGATATCGACTGAAACGTCAGTAATTTGTTTCAGGTTTTGACGAACATTTGCTTTGACTTTCCCTGAATAATCTAGTGGATCTAGAGACTAGATTAGGCTTATTTACTAGATCTACTTCTAGAGGGTCTAGTCATTTTAATTCATAGGCCTAGTGTCATGGTATCATAATATCATCACGGTAAGGCCTAGAGCCTACCGTGTTTGGGTGTCTTACCTCGGCAAGATGTAGAAGGTGGAGGACCGACCATACAAAACCAGACTATGCGGGCCATCTTCACCTCTTCCCAATCCCAAACCTCTCTTTCTTCGCAGATGTGACGCCAATACATTGGCCAAAACTCACAACTGTCAGACATTTCTATTTACTGCTAGTTTACAGACCTTACGATATATTCAGTCTAACATAATGAAATGAACACATGAGAGACGGACTGCCGGAAGCCATGTGGTTACAAAATAAGATATCCCTATGGTAAATATAACATAGCTTGCAACTAGGATACACCTGTGACGTCATTTATAATTTATGACGTCATACTTTTTCACATAAGATAAATTCCTGGAAAATACAAAGAGAGAAACCAATTTTGCTACAATAAATGATTATGATTGCCTGCTTTGTTGGCTAAAGGTAGCACACAACTGATTACCATCCCCCTCCCCCTATATATATAGACATAGGCCTACATGGCCTCACCACCCCAAATGCCAGTCAAATTGAAACGCATTTATAGTGCCAAAATTGTAAGGACCGAAATCTCCACTTTCGTCCCCACCTACCACCCTATGACTATGTGACCACCATAATAAAGCCTAAACTGTCTTTCTTCAAAGAAAGGTCCGAAAATGGTATGCTAATATTGCGTTTTGAGCTGCGCTTCCTTTTGGGTAAAAAGGTAAGTTTTGCCCATTCCGACACAAAACTTTCTCACCCCCTGTATTCTCCCGAAAATCTCACAACACAGTTATACCTCATATCACGCCATATATGTTATGGGTCTACGATCGTGATAAATATTTGAATTATTTCAGTGAGGGGAACGTCTACAGGCGTCAGATTCTGATGTACAGTTAAAGACAGTCCCCACGCTGAAAGGGCTAAAGCAACATGGATTCAACGTGTCATATGTTTACTGCCCTGAGGAAGTATTATGTGGAACTACCCAGCAGACACACGAGGTTGAATCAAAAATGGTTCAAACCAACCTTGATGCTACGTCTTGTGCCTGCTGGGAAGCCGTTCGTGCATTCTTGGGTGAATGGTGTCACATTGTCACAGTGGCCCAGCATTAAAACAATGTTCGTTCACAAGGTGAACTATTTCTGTTTCCGTACACGTCAAAATCACGACGGATATAGAATATGGCAGAGCTTCGGAAGACGGATCTCCGGGGCCTGTAATGTAATGGTCGGTTGAGGTCTCACCACACAAATTCATTCGCGCATATCATTATAAAGTTTAAGAATAAGAAAGTTAGTCTCTTTTTAAAAATTGTGGCTCTTTGCAGCAGCTCCTGTGGTGATTATTACGGAAATATCATTTTGATACCAATTTAAATCGATTCTGTGATGTTTTGTTGTAGCAAAAGCATCGAAATGATAAAAGATAGATCTAACAGGAAGTCCTTGCGCTGGCTGTAACAAGGCTCTTCTAAAAAACGAGGTCAATTTTTTTCTAGGTCGCCCGGGGGAGAGTGGGGCAAGAGCTTATTCTAGGCTAAAATAGCAGGAAAGCAAGCAGATTCACATACCTTTTATATTTTTTATTTTGAAAGAGAACAGCAGGATGGTTAAAATGGTATATGGGGTTATTTACATTTCCCCATTTTAGGAGTGCTGGGAGGCCTGAGCGTATGGGTCATAATACATGTAAGTCTATGGGACGGGTATTATGTGTGGTGAGACGTTAAGGCCATAGTTCCAGAAAACACATTTTCGCGCCTGTGGGATGTTTTATTGCTACTAGACCATTAATTTTGCTCATTTATTATTACCAGGCAGCCAATTCAGCAAAAAAATATAATATAGACATGTTTTCTAGCGAATTTAACGAAACTAATTTGATAATGTTCAACTATGGCCCATATACCAAGCATTCGTCCATATAGCACTGAAACAGTTGTAAGTTCAACTTGGTTCTTCCGCTTCCCCGCATTGATTTTCTTGTCCTTTGGTATTTATACCTCTTTTGTTTGTGTGTATAATGTCCGTACATCACTATTCTGAAGAAATAAAATCATTCATTGCCCAATTTCAAGACGAGTCACTGAAAAAATAGACAATTCCATACAGATGCTTCATGAAAATGGAAAATTATGTTGTAATATCGAAAAACGGGCCATTTCTCGAGATCTAGTAATAAACAGGGGAGTTTCATTTTGCGTTTGTGTGCCTTCTGCTCATCGGAATTGGACAAGGTTTTCTTTTTCGATTTCAGAATAGAATGTTTTTTCAAGCTCACTTAAAAAAAAATATTCCATAAACATGTTTATTTCCCTTAAGGTCTCACCAC
Organism: Flabesymbios commensalis; assembly: GCA_964017125.1. Taxonomy (NCBI): domain Eukaryota; kingdom Metazoa; phylum Annelida; class Polychaeta; order Terebellida; family Flabelligeridae; genus Flabesymbios; species Flabesymbios commensalis. The sequence goes on along the minus strand of OZ024915.1, from coordinate 19,292,052 downwards.
ACAAATTCATTCGCGCATATCATTATAAAGTTTAAGAATAAGAAAGTTAGTCTCTTTTTAAAAATTGTGGCTCTTTGCAGCAGCTCCTGTGGTGATTATTACGGAAATATCATTTTGATACCAATTTAAATCGATTCTGTGATGTTTTGTTGTAGCAAAAGCATCGAAATGATAAAAGATAGATCTAACAGGAAGTCCTTGCGCTGGCTGTAACAAGGCTCTTCTAAAAAACGAGGTCAATTTTTTTCTAGGTCGCCCGGGGGAGAGTGGGGCAAGAGCTTATTCTAGGCTAAAATAGCAGGAAAGCAAGCAGATTCACATACCTTTTATATTTTTTATTTTGAAAGAGAACAGCAGGATGGTTAAAATGGTATATGGGGTTATTTACATTTCCCCATTTTAGGAGTGCTGGGAGGCCTGAGCGTATGGGTCATAATACATGTAAGTCTATGGGACGGGTATTATGTGTGGTGAGACGTTAAGGCCATAGTTCCAGAAAACACATTTTCGCGCCTGTGGGATGTTTTATTGCTACTAGACCATTAATTTTGCTCATTTATTATTACCAGGCAGCCAATTCAGCAAAAAAATATAATATAGACATGTTTTCTAGCGAATTTAACGAAACTAATTTGATAATGTTCAACTATGGCCCATATACCAAGCATTCGTCCATATAGCACTGAAACAGTTGTAAGTTCAACTTGGTTCTTCCGCTTCCCCGCATTGATTTTCTTGTCCTTTGGTATTTATACCTCTTTTGTTTGTGTGTATAATGTCCGTACATCACTATTCTGAAGAAATAAAATCATTCATTGCCCAATTTCAAGACGAGTCACTGAAAAAATAGACAATTCCATACAGATGCTTCATGAAAATGGAAAATTATGTTGTAATATCGAAAAACGGGCCATTTCTCGAGATCTAGTAATAAACAGGGGAGTTTCATTTTGCGTTTGTGTGCCTTCTGCTCATCGGAATTGGACAAGGTTTTCTTTTTCGATTTCAGAATAGAATGTTTTTTCAAGCTCACTTAAAAAAAAATATTCCATAAACATGTTTATTTCCCTTAAGGTCTCACCACACAAATTCATTCGCGCATATCATTATAAAGTTTAAGAATAAGAAAGTTAGTCTCTTTTTAAAAATTGTGGCTCTTTGCAGCAGCTCCTGTGGTGATTATTACGGAAATATCATTTTGATACCAATTTAAATCGATTCTGTGATGTTTTGTTGTAGCAAAAGCATCGAAATGATAAAAGATAGATCTAACAGGAAGTCCTTGCGCTGGCTGTAACAAGGCTCTTCTAAAAAACGAGGTCAATTTTTTTCTAGGTCGCCCGGGGGAGAGTGGGGCAAGAGCTTATTCTAGGCTAAAATAGCAGGAAAGCAAGCAGATTCACATACCTTTTATATTTTTTATTTTGAAAGAGAACAGCAGGATGGTTAAAATGGTATATGGGGTTATTTACATTTCCCCATTTTAGGAGTGCTGGGAGGCCTGAGCGTATGGGTCATAATACATGTAAGTCTATGGGACGGGTATTATGTGTGGTGAGACGTTAAGGCCATAGTTCCAGAAAACACATTTTCGCGCCTGTGGGATGTTTTATTGCTACTAGACCATTAATTTTGCTCATTTATTATTACCAGGCAGCCAATTCAGCAAAAATATATAATATAGACATGTTTTCTAGCGAATTTAACGAAACTAATTTGATAATGTTCAACTATGGCCCATATACCAAGCATTCGTCCATATAGCACTGAAACAGTTGTAAGTTCAACTTGGTTCTTCCGCTTCCCCGCATTGATTTTCTTGTCCTTTGGTATTTATACCTCTTTTGTTTGTGTGTATAATGTCCGTACATCACTATTCTGAAGAAATAAAATCATTCATTGCCCAATTTCAAGACGAGTCACTGAAAAAATAGACAATTCCATACAGATGCTTCATGAAAATGGAAAATTATGTTGTAATATCAAAAAACGGGCCATTTCTCGAGATCTAGTAATAAACAGGGGAGTTTCATTTTGCGTTTGTGTGCCTTCTGCTCATCGGAATTGGACAAGGTTTTCTTTTTCGATTTCAGAATAGAATGTTTTTTCAAGCTCACTTAAAAAAAACATTCCATAAACATGTTTATTTCCCTTAAGGTCTCACCACACAAATTCATTCGCGCATATCATTATAAAGTTTAAGAATAAGAAAGTTAGTCTCTTTTTAAAAATTGTGGCTCTTTGCAGCAGCTCCTGTGGTGATTATTACGGAAATATCATTTTGATACCAATTTAAATCGATTCTGTGATGTTTTGTTGTAGCAAAAGCATCGAAATGATAAAAGATAGATCTAACAGGAAGTCCTTGCGCTGGCTGTAACAAGGCTCTTCTAAAAAACGAGGTCAATTTTTTTCTAGGTCGCCCGGGGGAGAGTGGGGCAAGAGCTTATTCTAGGCTAAAATAGCAGGAAAGCAAGCAGATTCACATACCTTTTATATTTTTTATTTTGAAAGAGAACAGCAGGATGGTTAAAATGGTATATGGGGTTATTTACATTTCCCCATTTTAGGAGTGCTGGGAGGCCTGAGCGTATGGGTCATAATACATGTAAGTCTATGGGACGGGTATTATGTGTGGTGAGACGTTAAGGCCATAGTTCCAGAAAACACATTTTCGCGCCTGTGGGATGTTTTATTGCTACTAGACCATTAATTTTGCTCATTTATTATTACCAGGCAGCCAATTCAGCAAAAAAATATAATATAGACATGTTTTCTAGCGAATTTAACGAAACTAATTTGATAATGTTCAACTATGGCCCATATACCAAGCATTCGTCCATATAGCACTGAAACAGTTGTAAGATCAACTTGGTTCTTCCGCTTCCCCGCATTGATTTTCTTGTCCTTTGGTATTTATACCTCTTTTGTTTGTGTGTATAATGTCCTTACATCACTATTCTGAAGAAATAAAATCATTCATTGCCCAATTTCAAGACGAGTCACTGAAAAAATAGACAATTCCATACAGATGCTTCATGAAAATGATAAATTATGTTGTAATATCGAAAAACGGGCCATTTCTCGAGATCTAGTAATAAACAGGGGAGTTTCATTTTGCGTTTGTGTGCCTTCTGCTCTTCGGAATTGGACAAGGTTTTCTTTTTCGATTTCAGAATAGAATGTTTTTTCAAGCTCACTTAAAAAAAAATATTCCATAAACATGTTTATTTCCCTTAAGGTCTCACCACACAAATTCATTCGCGCATATCATTATAAAGTTTAAGAATAAGAAAGTTAGTCTCTTTTTAAAAATTGTGGCTCTTTGCAGCAGCTCCTGTGGTGATTATTACGGAAATATCATTTTGATACCAATTTAAATCGATTCTGTGATGTTTTGTTGTAGCAAAAGCATCGAAATGATAAAAGATAGATCTAACAGGAAGTCCTTGCGCTGGCTGTAACAAGGCTCTTCTAAAAAACGAGGTCAATTTTTTTCTAGGTCGCCCGGGGGAGAGTGGGGCAAGAGCTTATTCTAGGCTAAAATAGCAGGAAAGCAAGCAGATTCACATACCTTTTATATTTTTTATTTTGAAAGAGAACAGCAGGATGGTTAAAATGGTATATGGGGTTATTTACATTTCCCCATTTTAGGAGTGCTGGGAGGCCTGAGCGTATGGGTCATAATACATGTAAGTCTATGGGACGGGTATTATGTGTGGTGAGACGTTAAGGCCATAGTTCCAGAAAACACATTTTCGCGCCTGTGGGATGTTTTATTGCTACTAGACCATTAATTTTGCTCATTTATTATTACCAGGCAGCCAATTCAGCAAAAAAATATAATATAGACATGTTTTCTAGCGAATTTAACGAAACTAATTTGATAATGTTCAACTATGGCCCATATACCAAGCATTCGTCCATATAGCACTGAAACAGTTGTAAGTTCAACTTGGTTCTTCCGCTTCCCCGCATTGATTTTCTTGTCCTTTGGTATTTATACCTCTTTTGTTTGTGTGTATAATGTCCGTACATCACTATTCTGAAGAAATAAAATCATTCATTGCCCAATTTCAAGACGAGTCACTGAAAAAATAGACAATTCCATACAGATGCTTCATGAAAATGGAAAATTATGTTGTAATATCAAAAAACGGGCCATTTCTCGAGATCTAGTAATAAACAGGGGAGTTTCATTTTGCGTTTGTGTGCCTTCTGCTCATCGGAATTGGACAAGGTTTTCTTTTTCGATTTCAGAATAGAATGTTTTTTCAAGCTCACTTAAAAAAAAACATTCCATAAACATGTTTATTTCCCTTAAGGTCTCACCACACAAATTCATTCGCGCATATCATTATAAAGTTTAAGAATAAGAAAGTTAGTCTCTTTTTACAAATTGTGGCTCTTTGCAGCAGCTCCTGTGGTGATTATTACGGAAATATCATTTTGATACCAATTTAAATCGATTCTGTGATGTTTTGTTGTAGCAAAAGCATCGAAATGATAAAAGATAGATCTAACAGGAAGTCCTTGCGCTGGCTGTAACAAGGCTCTTCTAAAAAACGAGGTCAATTTTTTTCTGGGTCGCCCGGGGGAGAGTGGGGCAAGAGCTTATTCTAGGCTAAAATAGCAGGAAAGCAAGCAGATTCACATACCTTTTATATTTTTTATTTTGAAAGAGAACAGCAGGATGGTTAAAATGGTATATGGGGTTATTTACATTTCCCCATTTTAGGAGTGCTGGGAGGCCTGAGCGTATGGGTCATAATACATGTAAGTCTATGGGACGGGTATTATGTGTGGTGAGACGTTAAGGCCATTGTTCCAGAAAACACATTTTCGCGCCTGTGGGATGTTTTATTGCTACTAGACCATTAATTTTGCTCATTTATTATCACCAGGCAGCCAATTCAGCAAAAAAATATAATATAGACATGTTTTCTAGCGAATTTAACGAAACTAATTTGATAATGTTCAACTATGGCCCATATACCAAGCATTCGTCCATATAGCACTGAAACAGTTGTAAGTTCAACTTGGTTCTTCCGCTTCCCCGCATTGATTTTCTTGTCCTTTGGTATTTATACCTCTTTTGTTTGTGTGTATAATGTCCGTACATCACTATTCTGAAGAAATAAAATCATTCATTGCCCAATTTCAAGACGAGTCACTGAAAAATAGACAATTCCATACAGATGCTTCATGAAAATGGAAAATTATGTTGTAATATCGAAAAACGGGCCATTTCTCGAGATCTAGTAATAAACAGGGGAGTTTCATTTTGCGTTTGTGTGCCTTCTGCTCATCGGAATTGGACAAGGTTTTCTTTTTCGATTTCAGAATAGAATGTTTTTTCAAGCTCACTTAAAAAAAAATATTCCATAAACATGTTTATTTCCCTTAAGGTCTCACCACACAAATTCATTCGCGCATATCATTATAAAGTTTAAGAATAAGAAAGTTAGTCTCTTTTTAAAAATTGTGGCTCTTTGCAGCAGCTCCTGTGGTGATTATTACGGAAATATCATTTTGATACCAATTTAAATCGATTCTGTGATGTTTTGTTGTAGCAAAAGCATCGAAATGATAAAAGATAGATCTAACAGGAAGTCCTTGCGCTGGCTGTAACGAGGCTCTTCTAAAAAACGAGGTCAATTTTTTTCTAGGTCGCCCGGGGGAGAGTGGGGCAAGAGCTTATTCTAGGCTAAAATAGCAGGAAAGCAAGCAGATTCACATACCTTTTTTATTTTTTATTTTGAAAGAGAACAGCAGGATGGTTAAAATGGTATATGGGGTTATTTACATTTCCCCATTTTAGGAGTGCTGGGAGGCCTGAGCGTATGGGTCATAATACATGTAAGTCTATGGGACGGGTATTATGTGTGGTGAGACGTTAAGGCCATTGTTCCAGAAAACACATTTTCGCGCCTGTGGGATGTTTTATTGCTACTAGACCATTAATTTTGCTCATTTATTATCACCAGGCAGCCAATTCAGCAAAAAAATATAATATAGACATGTTTTCTAGCGAATTTAACGAAACTAATTTGATAATGTTCAACTATGGCCCATATACCAAGCATTCGTCCATATAGCACTGAAACAGTTGTAAGTTCAACTTGGTTCTTCCGCTTCCCCGCATTGATTTTCTTGTCCTTTGGTATTTATACCTCTTTTGTTTGTGTGTATAATGTCCGTACATCACTATTCTGAAGAAATAAAATCATTCATTGCCCAATTTCAAGACGAGTCACTGAAAAATAGACAATTCCATACAGATGCTTCATGAAAATGGAAAATTATGTTGTAATATCGAAAAACGGGCCATTTCTCGAGATCTAGTAATAAACAGGGGAGTTTCATTTTGCGTTTGTGTGCCTTCTGCTCATCGGAATTGGACAAGGTTTTCTTTTTCGATTTCAGAATAGAATGTTTTTTCAAGCTCACTTAAAAAAAAATATTCCATAAACATGTTTATTTCCCTTATGGTCTCACCACACAAATTCATTCGCGCATATCATTATAAAGTTTAAGAATAAGAAAGTTAGTCTCTTTTTAAAAATTGTGGCTCTTTGCAGCAGCTCCTGTGGTGATTATTACGGAAATATCATTTTGATACCAATTTAAATCGATTCTGTGATGTTTTGTTGTAGCAAAAGCATCGAAATGATAAAAGATAGATCTAACAGGAAGTCCTTGCGCTGGCTGTAACGAGGCTCTTCTAAAAAACGAGGTCAATTTTTTTCTAGGTCGCCCGGGGGAGAGTGGGGCAAGAGCTTATTCTAGGCTAAAATAGCAGGAAAGCAAGCAGATTCACATACCTTTTTTATTTTTTATTTTGAAAGAGAACAGCAGGATGGTTAAAATGGTATATGGGGTTATTTACATTTCCCCATTTTAGGAGTGCTGGGAGGCCTGAGCGTATGGGTCATAATACATGTAAGTCTATGGGACGGGTATTATGTGTGGTGAGACGTTGACAACGCACGCCTGCTAATCCACTATCGCCACCTGCTGAGTACTTCATCCTTATCGATACTAGAGTCCCCTGGTGACTGATTACAGTTATATATCCTGACACCGTCTGCCAGTATGGTTGGGTCATGTCCTTAGTTCCCATGACCATGGAGCTCGGTACTACCTTTCTCGATGGTTTTGTCATCCTTACGAGTTAAAATTATAAAGACAAATGGCCCCTATGTACCTCTGAAAACGGTGGGCGGAATTTTAGCGGCACTTTTTTTTTAAATGGCGACAAACACGAATAAAGAAATTTAGAAAAGCTGTGGCTAATCACATTTCGGATTGTCAGAATAAGCGATTGAATTCACAAATGGAAATGAGTCCAGATATTGGTGGTCAATACACACACTCAAAAGCCGCGCGTGTACTGTCACCGTCACCGACCACACCTGTACACTTGCCTGATGAAACTCCAGCCTGGGCAAAAGCGCTTCACGCAAGTCTTTGTGAGAGAATGACAACATTTGAAAGGAATATTAACGCTGCTGTAGATTTCGCCGCGGATACTGCGACAGAGGCTTTTGCAGCAACGGGAATCAATAAGGTTGAAATCAACAAAATCAATGAACGATGTGAGTACTTAGAAGATAAACTACACCGAGCTGAACAATATAACAAAAAACTTGAACAAAAGGTGATAGACCTAGAGTCATACTCAAGACGGGACAATTTATTATTTTATGGCCTAGATGAAGAGAAGGGAGAAAATGCACATGCGTGTGAAAATAAAATACGAAAAATTATATCGGACCTTGGCATTGAAGACGTCGGAGATATGAAATTAGTTCGCTGCCATAGAAAAGGTTTATTTCTGAAAAATAAAACACGACCAATAATTGTGAAATTCCACTGGGCAGGCGATATCAAAAAAATCATGCAGGCTAAAAAAAGTAAACTACCACGAGAAAGCAAAATCTTCATATCTGAGGACTGGCCAGCGGAGGTGGATGACAGACGAAAAGTATTGAAACCAATTTTTCGCCGTGCATTGAACACAGATCACTCAGCTCGTTTGATTGCTGACAAACTGTACGTAGACCACAAACTGTACACGATTGATACGATTGAATCACTCCCGGAAGATCTTAATCCCACATTCACTTCTACTCAATATAAAGGAGAATATGTCGCCTTCTGGGGTCAATTTTCACATTTTTCTACTTTCCACAAACAAACTTTTGAAATAAAAAACAACCAATATTGCACAGTAGAGCAAGCCTATCAACACCAGAAAGCTTTGTTCTTCAAAGACATCCCAGCTGCAGCGCATATCCTGTCGGAGTCTGACCCTGTAAAATGTAAATATTTGGGCAGAAACATTACTGAATTCGAAAGTGAGAAATGGAACGACAAATCCACAAATATCATGAAACAAATTCTTTTTGCTAAATTTTCCGGAAATTCAACACTGAAACAGAGACTGCTTGATACCGGAGATAAAACATTATGTCAGGCCAGTGTGAAAGACACCTACTGGGGCATTGGCCTAGATATGAAACAGGAGACCATCTGTGATCAATCTGCCTGGAAAGGACAAAATCAGTTAGGCCAGGCTCTGATGAAAGTGCGCGACGAACTGAAAGATGTATAGTTCACATTTAAACATACACTCGATCATATATTTTTCCCTACGATTAGAAGTGTGAGGTCAGTACCACTATTTTAAATAAATATTCTAATACTAGCTATATTCATTATGATCTAAATTTATACGCCTAAGTCACTTCACTACAACTAGACTTTTGAGGTAGTTAAGTGACTAAGAATTATCCATCCATAATTTATGCAATTATTGAACAACTAAATTCGTTACACATAAAATATTTTAATGATCAAGATCTGATCTAAATACAATGACTAAGATTCATAAAATTTGATGTTCAAGGTGCACATTTAATAAAGAAATAACTATGTGTATTTTACTTCGTAACTATATATTTTTTCTTTATTTTTTTTTGAGACTGCATATTAAAGTGAGAATATTTTAATTTGTTTTGTTATTTTAGACAGGCTTCTTCCGTACATATTACGGTTTAATTTGGAGATATCAGTCTTATTTAATGTACTTTATGAAATATTGTATATGCTGCTGTCTAATTCCTGGATCTGTTGAGGGTATGCCCACATTCAGTTGGTATGCCCTCATCCAGTTTGGTTGTCAGAGACTGTAGATCTATCGCGATTATTGTTTCTTTTCAAAACATATAATTCACGTTGTTTTTTGATGTATATAAGGTGTATGCGTTTATCATGTTTATTGTGATATCAGATGTCTAAATGTCTAAATATAAAATATGATCAAAATATACTTGAGATATACTTAGTCATTAAACAAGCTTTTTTCTTTCTTTTTTTTATATATATATTTCTCTCTAAATGCACACTTTCATTCGTTTAAGGCTGAAAATTTCGTTAGGATGAAATTTTATTAAAAATATGAATATGTTTTCCCTTAAAATTCTGCCAGCCAGCAATGCTATATATCCTAGTGAAGATATAAAAATGCATAAATTTGTTTATTTTTAGATCATATATTTTCAATCATATAAGGCTGGAAATTGTGTTATGATGAGAATTAATTTATTTAAATTGGAATATGTTTCCGCCCCCTTAAAATTACTGTTAACCGGCATACGTTATTTATCTTAGTGGAGATATAAATTATTTTAACTTGATGAATATTATTTAATTAGAAGATTTAAACAAAAAGAAAATGTGGGCAAAACGCTGCCATTGGGGCTATTTTGATATTTGTATATAATCAGCCTAAACCGGGAATGTTACTTTACTTGTGAGTGTACGTTTTGAAATACTTTGTATGGTGCTTTTACAGTTATATATTCTTCAATTCCTCTGTGGGTATATATGCTCTTATTCAGTCAAATTATCAGAGATGGCATGACTATTATTGTTTCTCTATCTTCTAATGTATCAGACCTTGTTGTTTCCATCAACTCAAAAATAACTGTGCGAATTTCTTTCAGTTTCAAATGAAATAATAAACAAAATATACACTTGAGATACACAACTATAGTAACATGATATACAACTATTAAAGTAAATGACAACTTGACAACCAAAAATATTGTGAACGGATGATAATTAATTTATACTTCAATTTATTTTGTTATTTTAGACAGGCTTCTTCCGTACATAATAAGGTTTAATTTGGATATATCAGTCTTATTTAATCATGTTAATGTACTTTATGAATTATTGTATATGCTGCTATCTAATTTCTGGATCTGTTGAGGGTATGCCCACATTTAGTTGGTCTGCCCTCATTCAGTTTGGTTGTCAGAGACTGTATCGCAATTATTGTTTCTCTTCAAAACATATAATTCACGTTATGTATATAAGGTTTATTCGTTTAGCATGTTTATTGTGATGTCTGATGTTTAAATGTTTTCTTAAATACACATATTCTCATTCGTTTGAGGCTGAAATTTTATTTAAACTTGAATGTTTTCCCTTAAAAAATACTGCCAACCAGCAATGCTATATATCCTAAGATATAAAAATGCGTAAATTTGTTGATTTTTTTTTTTTTTTTTCTAGGTCATATTTTCAATTGTTTAAGGCTGGAAATTGTGTTATGATGAGATTTATATTATTAAAATTTGCATATATTTTTTTCCCCCTAAAATTACTGTTAACCGGCATACGTTACGGCACACAATTTATCTTATTGGAGACATAAGAATGCATAGTTTTTGTTTATTTTAATTCCATATTATTTATGTTTTTCATACTCTAGGGTCAAGACAGTCCTGACCTATAAACAGGCCATTTATTGCACTTGTCACTATGTCATGTACCGTTTATACGTTGTTGTATTGGCATCTGCTTGCCTGCACGCATGGTTGGAAATCAAACGATTTGGAATCATGTGGGTGGTCAGCAGTTGTCGGTACGAGTGCATTTCCTGGTCAACTCATTGTGGGCCATGACATGTACACTAGTCTGCTGTTTGTGACACAATGTGTCCTAAATAGCAGACGCATTTGTGTGCAGAAACTGTTCACCCCTCTCGTGACTCTTATATATTGTATCAGACTACCAATGCTTGTTCAATCTGTGTACACATCAACAATACTTGAATGCAATATGCATAGCTTTTTAAACCCTATATGGAATGCATTTCTCGAAATGGTTGTCTTACAACCTCATTATACACTAAATATAAATGGCTGTTTCGTTAAATAATAATTTAATGACTGATATTTTTTATGGTAACCAAGATAATTCTTTATTGACTATACTTGATTCAATTGAAGACACTGAAAACGAAATAAAAGTAAATTATAAATCACCGTATATGGATACTGCCAATTTAAAAACTTTTTTGGAAAAAAATAAAACAAATTTTACAGTTTTAAGAACAAATATAGCTAGTATTAATGCAAAATTTGACGAGTTATTTCTATTTGTTGAAAATTTAAAACAAAGTAACTTACAATTTAGTGCTATAATAATACAAGAAAGTTGGCTGTCACAAAATGATGATGTAGCGTTGTTTAAACTGGATGATTATACATGTATATCACAAGAAAGAATGTCTAGTACCCGAGGTGGACTGATGATATATTTACATAATAGCTATAGTTATTCAAATCTACCGATTTATGAAAAGTCAGATATCTGGGAAGGTCAATTTATTAAAGTTTCGGGCGGAAATACATGTAGTAATATAATACTAGGAAATATATATAGACCCCCTAGAGATACAATAGATAATTATAGTACATTTAATAATCAATTTAGTCGGGTATTAGATAAATTAAATACATTCAATGCTGAAGTAATAATAGGAGGCGACTTTAATATTAATTTACTTGACATATTAAAACGTAATATAGTTAGTGATTATTTTAATGTTATAATTTCTCATAGTTTTCATCCACATCTAATATTGCCCACTAGGATATCGAGACGTAGTGCCACACTTATCGATAATTTCTTAGGGAGAAATTCAGAAAAGCTTACTCGTGCGGCATCAGGTATATTAATAGATAAATTTTCAGATCATCAACCATATTTCATAAGCATAGAGGGTAACCATTCTTATAACAAACAACCTAAATACATTAAAGTTTCAAACCAGAGTCCCGAAAAGATTGAAAAATTCAAAAATGAGCTAATATCTGCAGACATTTTAGGTAATATAGATCAAAATCCCGAAGCTGATCCTCAGATAAATTATGATACTATGTCTTCTATTATTGAAAAGAATAAAGACAACTTTTTACCTTGCAAAAATATAAAGTTTAATTCTCGAAAACATAAGAAAAATAGTTGGATTAGTTATGGTATATTAAAGTCTATCAAATTTCGCAATGAATTATACAAAAAGATTAAAAAAAGTGATCCAAATACAAACGAATATGATATCCTCTCCACCAATTTAAACACATACAATAAAATATTAAAACGTAGCATTGGAATGGCAAAACAAAGACATTATCGAAACATATTCAATATTTACAGTGGTAATGTGAAGAAAACATGGTCAATGATTAATGATATATTACACAAAAACAAGCAAAACACAAAATTACCTATCTATTTTAAACACGGAGAAAAGAAAATTTCAGATAAAAAAGATATAGCAAATAAATTTAATGCGTTCTTCACAAATATAGGCAAAAATCTTGCAGACAAAATTGAAGAAGTTCCACATAGACACTTTAGCGATTACTTAGTATCAAAACCTAATACTAAATTTGAATTTCAACCAGTTGAAATAAAAGAAGTAAATAAAATAATCTCCCAATTAGATTCTAAAAGCAGTTCAGGTTATGATAGCATTTCCAACATATTAATTAAATCAATAGCGGAGATCATTTCAAAACCCCTAACTGTTATAATAAACCAATGTTTAAAAATTAGCATATTTCCAAATCAGCTAAAAAAAGCCAAAGTAGTTCCGATTTTCAAATCAGGAGATGACACTTTATTTACAAACTATCGACCCATATCACTTCTACCATCAACATCTAAGGTTGTAGAACGAGTTATTTTTAATCAATTGTATGCTTATTTTGAAACAAATGGACTTTTCTATGGAAGTCAATATGGGTTTCGTAAACGTCACTCAACCGAATTTGCCGCATTGGAATTAGTTGATAAGTTACTAAACATGATGGACAAGGGACAGGTGCCTCTGGGAATTTTTCTGGACCTCTCAAAAGCGTTCGACACGTTAGATCACAACATCTTGATAGAAAAGTTGGAATTTTATGGCGTTTCTGATGGTCCAGGAAAATTGCTTGAGAGTTACCTGTCAAATAGAAAACAATTTGTAGTTTTTGATGACATCAATTCACAGGTTTTGGATATAAAAACAGGTGTTCCCCAGGGATCTATTTTAGGACCGCTGTTGTTTTTAATTTATATAAATGATATTGTTAAATCAAGTAACTTTTTTAAATTTATACTATTTGCCGATGATGCAACACTTTTTGCACCCATTAACACAAATAACAAGGAAACTGCTAACATAATTAATATGGAGCTAGAAAAAATTATTGTATGGTTAAAACTCAATAAATTGTCTTTAAATATTTCTAAGACAAAATTTTGTATATTCCATAAAGTACAACGTAAAGTATCAATTCCGGAAATACAAATCGAAAATACTGTTATTGGTAACACAAAAGTGGTAGATTTTTTAGGATTCAGATTAAATGAGAATTTAAATTGGAACGATCATATAGAGAAACTATCCTGTAAACTTTCAAGAACCCTCGGAATTATCAATAAAATGAAATTTGTACTTCCCAGGAATGTTTTACTCCAGTTGTATAACTCGCTATTCTTACCACATGTAAATTATGGCATTTTAATCTGGGGACATAACAATGAAAGAATTGTGAAATTACAAAAGAGAGCAGTAAGATTTATAACACAAAGTAAATATTTAGCACATACGGATCCAATTTTTATCAAACTTAATCTTTTAAAAATACAGGACATATTTAAACTTAATCAGTTAAAATTTTATTACAAATATTTGATAAAGAGTTTACCGAATTATTTTCAAAACTTGAATTTTATCAGGCAATCCAGATATAACACTAGACGCTGTGATGATTTGACTCCAATGAAAGTGAATCATGTATTTGCTACCAAATGTATTTCTCATAATATTCCCAATTTAATAAATCGGTTACCAAACGAAATTCGAGACAAATTTCTTACTCATAGTTTTTCAGATTTTGTATTGTATACCCGTAATTATTTTATTGAAATGTACCAGCCACAATGTTTAATTGAAAATTGTTATGTATGCAATCGATAACATTCTAGAATAAAATAGTTATACTTTGTCATGTAAGGTTACCCGGTCACGAGTCGGGTGAACTAGTTTTCAGAATCATTGAATGTGCTCTGTCTCGACCTCTCATTTGCGGACTTAAATGTCCGCATATGAGATGTCGTGGAGTCTCACATAGTTTTTTGCACATATGATATATATAAATATAAATGTTCCGATATCATATCAGCAGTCTAGAGGTCAAGTGCGCCACCTCGGCGCTGGGTCGTGCATTAGTGTTGCCGGCTTCGTGCGTGTTTTCGCCGGCTAACCCACAAATATTTTTTCTCTGTGGGTTGGCCGGGGGACGGCGTACGGGCTGTTGTGATTTATCCGGTGCATGTCTGGCGTCGACGTGGCGCGCTTGATCCATGCAACTCTGGTATGTTCATGTTTTGATGAATTTTGCTTATTAAATATGGTGGCTTGCATGATAGCGATCAAATTCTTGATCTTAATGCAAGTCTCCATGCCCATCACATCATTAATTATCTGTATAAAATGATGAGACTATATATATATTTGTTAAAGAGGCGAATAAATGATTCTGAGCTCTGAGTTCTGAGTGGTAATAAATTAAATTAATGGATTTTTAGACCACATTTGCGCACATGTAGCCTAAACTGGGCCAGGAGAAGCTCCCGAGGATGGTGAGATGAATATGATGACACTGCCCTCCAGACACAGGATTCGAAATTCGAACCTGACGGTCTGAGGCCGAGCTCGCTACTTCTCGGTCACGGACGCTCCCTAAAATATTAAATTTTAGTAATAAAAAAACACATGAAGTGTTTTAGGGCCAGGAAATTCATTTCAGCGATAGTTGTGTACATCCTGACACTCCTTTATACACAAAAGTCCCATATGGCCGCCATGAAATAGATTTCGGTAAAATTTTAGTTGTGATTTATCTAGGATATAAATATGAAATAAATTGGTGTAAATGCTTGAGGATAAATTGATAACAGAGTCAAGTAAAATATTACACTAGCTTGAACACGTGTCCCACGGGTCTGTTGGTTATTTACTTCTACATAGCGCAATGTTTGAATGATATCATATCGCGTGCTAGCATAGTTCGGCCACTCAATTGGGTCTATTTTCTACAAATGTCTTGATTGTATTTTATTATCACGTACTAGGCTTTTGAATATTAACCTATTACGCAATAAAGTTATGACATTGTATGATATTGTAATGTGGTGATAGTATTTTACAATGTTAGAATCAAATTAGATGATGTGGCAATCCAACGAAAGGATTGTTATATTTTTTGTGTTAGGATATGTAATTTTAATATTAGGATATGACACAATGACGTCATGGTATATGGTATTATGATGTCCAAACATTGCTCCTTAATATAACAAAATGGCGCTATATGATGACTGAATACAGCTTTAGAAAGGCATGATATGTTTGTTGAACATTATGTTATGGTATTCAAATTTACGTCAAAATACGACATTTTAATGTCAGGATATGAAATTTGGCTTTAGGATAAGATAATTGAATATCATGATGTGACGTTATCATTTATGAAATGACACATTATTGTCACAATATGGCATTCTAATATGATGATGTGCCATTATAACATTAGAATAGAGGGTGTGACAGTTTGAAGTCAAAATATGACATTCCGATATCAGAATATGACCTCAACTTCATGGTATATCATCGATATGTCCACCTACTGTAGATCTGGTAAAATTCGAGAGGTTTTAATTTTCACGAATTTCGCGAGGAGGACAAATTTGCAAATTCAAGAATCTCGCGAAAACTATTATCATAATAGTGCTACTAACCAAAAATTAAAAAAATTCCGAATTCCAATCTTCGTGAAAAGTCCCAAAATAAAAAAATTATCGAAAATTTACACACACGAATCTTACCAGATCTACAGTATTGTCATTTAGCATGACGCGATATTTTTTTATGTGAAGGCATCCCATTTTTCGGCAAGTAGACAGAATAATAAAACAAACTGTATTTTACACCATAGTCTTTTATAATTTTAAATATAATAGGCTTAGGATGTAATGTCTTCGAATTGCTCCCTCAGCATACGTTTGTGCAATCACAAACAATACACCAGAGGGTCCCTGCATCGATTTAAATTGGTCAGTAGGTGGCTCACATATAGCTCAATTAATGATGTCCATTAACGACTACTGAAAAATTGACCTCAAGACAAAGCAATCGAAATTTGAGCCCTGGGGGTCTGAGGTCGAGCACGCTACATTTCGATCACGGAGGTTCCCTAGAATACAAAAGCGTTGAAATTGAAAAAGATAAAGATAACAAGACCGTAAAAGGCCTATGCCACAGTCACTAGACGGAACAGATGATACGTGGAGGAGGGGCTATGAGTTTTTTTTTTAAAGTTTAACGTTCAGCAGATATAGACGAAAAGGGCAACTCCAACCATTTCAACAACAACAACATCTTGCATTGATGACGTTTTTGTTGATTTTGAAAGTGTTCTATATGCGTCTAAATACCATTTCAGTGCTGCGCATGCTTATCATTGCTTATATGGGGTGACATTGCTGGCAGACGTCAACACAAAATAACCCAAAGGCTTGCAACCAAAACCGTCAGCTACAACTGCAAGTTGTGTAAAACTATTTCAATTAGTTTTGGTCAATGTGATTTTTGCCGATTAAAATAAAATGCTCACTCCATCTAATTACGTGTATATGATCAGATAATATGTTAAATAAAGCTAAAATGCTTAAGTTTCAATAATAAAGTCATTGTGGTGTCCATTGGCGGCTTCATTTACATGTGCGGTCGATATGATAACGATTTATTTTTTAACAGAGACAAGACTACTCAATATATCAGTGATTATATTATGGCCTCGGGAGTGAGATATAGCATGATAAACAGAGGGACAGCTTGATATTTATGTTATTACAGCGGGAATTCCCACTCGTTTGATATAATTCATAGTCAGACACGTTAAACACCAGAACTAATCCGTGTACCGTGATCAGGTAATGTTATACATTACGGGTCCCAAATTAAAAAAAAAGTATTTTATGTTATGATTGGAAATTAACGGACAAAGAATAACAAAATGGCGGATGTTTATTGGACCAAACCCTTGTCCTCCTGATCACGACTATTGTCGTTTTTAATATGTTTTATTAGTCAACCAAAAAACTGCTATTGGGAATGAAATATGTGTCTAAACATCAAGATTCGCAAATATTTGTACTCTTGAAGTTGTGGGTCGCGGTAGCGAGACACAACTTCAAGTGAGTGAAAAAGATAAGGATAAGGGTTGACCCTTCAAGCTTTGCATAAAAAAACTATTTTCACCCACTAGAAATTGTCTCCCTACCGCGAATCACAACTTCAAGTAGATGACATTTACTCATATGTGTTAAATTTGAGATCAAACATTCGCAAATCTTGTTTAAATACACATTTTGTATGATAACCTGATAACTGAGATTTAAACGGTCAAAAAACGTATTTAAAAAGCACTATTGTCGTGCTTAGCGATGTATGAGTTATATTAGGATATTCATTCAGCTGGGAGCTTTTATATGTTGTACTTAGCGTAAGAGATCACATGCTTCTTATTGATAGATGGCAGAGTCGTAATTATGATGATAAATATGATCAAGTAATGTCGGTTTTAAAATGCCAAAAGAGTGGTATTTACCAGTTTACATGTGAGCCTATAGAACAGATTAGGATTAATCATAATTATTGTATATTCAAATAGTTACCATGAATGTTCACATTGTTGTTGCATACTTATATTATTTACCATTGTAGCTAGAGGAGCGCGCAGCGCGAGGGCTGACGCGAGATTATGCACTAGTTCTGGTATATACCTTATAGTACCTCTCTCTTTTCACCTGGTGAGGTAGGTGATTGTACAAAGCATTGGCAAGTATGTCCGGGAGACAAGGAACAAGGGCAGGGCTGCTGAACCATAAAGAAACAGCCGTTTGAGCCACCAGCCACCAGAGTAAAGGGCAAGGACTGACCCTTTTGAGATGTGCTCTGCTTTCTGAGCAGTGTGTTTGAAACCACCATCATGAACCGTCATCGTTAGCCAACCATCCGTGTCCGCCGTGCCATCACCCAAGCTAGCAATGTAATGATAAAGAGCTAATTTCTTAAGACCAGACTCCGCCTCCTGCAGTGCTATGATACAGAGCTCACTCTCTCATGTGTCACAAAACGGCTCCTTTCCGATTAACTATTTAACATTGTATTGTTTTGAGTGCATTTCATGTATTAATTAGAATGACATAATGTACTATTAATAGGACCTAGTATTTAATCAGTGCTGTCCAGAGAAGATATATTGTTGAGCCCCACTTCCCACATTTTGGCAACATTTGGTTAAATCTGACTTTTTGTTAATAGTTTAATCATTCCGTTATGTGTGCACAATTAGATGAAGAATGGCACGTATTGAATAAAGCCTGTTATCACATAACGTGATTTGTGGTACATCTTATTTGAAGGTGAATACCATAATATTGAATAATATAAGGGCATGTAGTCAGAGAAAGTTAGAGATAAACCTAAAACAAATTCCTTACCAAAATATTTTTGTACCACGGTCATGTATAAGGTATGGACTAGCAACACAAAATGTGTTTACTCTGGATATTCATAAGAGTATTTTTGGAAGGGTAATATCCAAAATGGACGACTATCTCACAGAAGTAACATAGGGAGTGATAATTAATCATTAATCTGTTTACTAATATGCTGAGTAAAGGATTGGCAGTTGTTTTACAATAAATAAACAACATAAAAAAAACAAAATGGCCACCAAATGTTTCATTGGTGGAACATTTTTTGCGCCTGTCTGTAGTCTTTGTCTCAAATTTAACTTTATTTTACTTTGCATTTTGTGTTTTTGGAATTTTATATGTTTCAGATTATTTGTGCTATTATTTGAAATGATTTTTATAACCTTTGGATGTTAATTTGATAAACTAGTCGAAAAATATCGTTCCCGTGCACTCTCGGAAATATACTTCTAATTAATGTATCTAGCTTGAAAAAAAACGTAGAAAACGATTAGCTATGTTAACAAGCTGAAAAAATATCCCACGTTCCATTTTTATGCAAATTTGTGCCGCCTTTTTCGAAAAATGTATATTGAGTCAATATCACAGACTAGCCACTAACAAACTGATGTCAGCCATTGAAGTCAACTAAAAGTGATATGAGCCACTTCAAAAAATATATTTACCACTGAAGAAGTGCTGACATCCACTTTAAAGGTTGTCTCATTCACTACAAAAGTGATCTTGTCCACCGAAGAAGACACAGCCACATTAAAAGTTATCGCAGCCACTACACAAACGATCTTGGCCACTGAAAAAAGTGTGATCACAGCCACTTTCAACGTTGTCTCATCCATCACAAAAATGATCGTGACCACTGAAGAAGTGACTACAACCTCTTTCAAAGTTATCTCAGCCACTACATAAGTGATCTTAGCCACTGAAGAAGTGATCACGTGCTCCTTAATAATTATCTCAGCCACTACAGAGGTGATCTTGGCTACAAACAAATTGATATCAACCACTGAAGCTACTTTAAAAGTTATCTCATCCACTACAAAAGTGATTTTTGCCACGGAAGAAGTGACCACAGCCACTTTAAAAATGATCTCAGCCACCATAAAAGTGATCTTAGCCAAATGAGAAGTGATCACATCCTCCTTAATAATTATCACAGCCACTACAAAAGTGATCTTGGTCACTAACAAACTGATGGCACCCACTGAAGCCACTTTAAAAGTTATCTGAGCCACTACAAAGGTGACCTTGGTCACAAACGAGCTGATCTTGGATACTGAAGAAGTCATCACAGCCATACCACATAGGTGATCATGGCCACAAACAAAGTGAACTTGGCCACTAATAAAATAATTCATCACAGCCGCTTTAAAAGTTCTCTCACCCACTACATAAATGATCTTGGCCACTGAAGAAGTAATCACAACCTCTTTAAACAGTATCTCAGCCACCATAAAGGTGATCTTGGCCACTAACACAGTCATGTCAGCCACTCAAAAGTGATCTCGGTCTCTACAAAAGTGATCTTAACCACTGAAGACGTGATCACAGGGACTTTAAAAGTGATCTCAGCCAAAAAAAATGATCTTGGCCACTGAGGAAGTCATCACAGCCACTTGAATAGCTATCTCAGCCCCTACAAAAGCTAATGACTCACCAGTGTTGTTATTAGAAGCTGATGCAAAATATTTATTGAACATACAAGCCATAGCATTGGGATTGCTGGCGCTTAGACCTTCATGACAATTTGTTCTATGTATATTTTTTTGTTTTCGATCGCCAATAAGATCAGAATCGTTTAGGGTTTCCGTTAGTGTTTCAGGCAAATTAGCAATGAACTGGTTGTGCTTGAACTGCAATAATTTATGTAATTCATTTCTTACTTTTCCAAAATTTTTTCAATGATGACCTTTATTAAACTTTTTTGTCTAAGCTTGCTTCTTTTTCAGACGTCTCACTTCAGAATCAAACTGAGGTTGTAAATTCCTGGGGGGACATTTGATCTTCTTACATCATCGTAGCACTAGAGCCAACCTACGTTTCTACATGCACTACACATACACTATATTTATTTTACATACATCTAATAGAGACAAAATAAAATTTTGTTCCTAATTAAAAAAAACGACCTGTTCACATTTACCAATAATAACATCGATAACATAAGATTTGCATGTTGCACTTCTCAAACCAAAACGTCAAGCGTGGACATTTACTGATCACTATCGTGCTTTGTTGTTTTTGGCGGCCATGTTGGTTTTCTCCTGTTGATATAATTTTCTTTTATAAATATTACTACATTTAAAGTAACTGTCTACCCACCGCTACTAAAATGTAGGGTAATTTAGTATGCAATGACAAGATATGTCTGGTTTCGATTTTTTTCATTACCGATTTTGGCCATCTTACATTTTGCTCTGTAAAAAAACACCTCCTATGACAGTTGAGCGTAAACAAATTGTCAGAAGTTAGCTAAGACCCTATACTATGCAATGGTAACATATTTTTTGGTAAGGAATTTGTTTTAGGTTTTGCTTAAAAATGGCCCAACTTCCCCTGATTACTAATGTCATACTGTCACCCACCATCCCTGGAGTCTGATATTAGCCCTAAAATGTCAGTACCTCCTGCTCTAGGTTGCATACAGAAGAACTGTTGTTCTCTTATAAGTTATTATTTTTACATACTACTATTTTACATGTAAATACTGTTGGCAACCAGAATGTGAGTCTATATAGAAATACATAAGTAGCAAATGTTAGTATTGCATAGGCCTACACATTAGCATTATTAATTAACTAAAAAAACGTACACCGAGTGATGATATGTGCGTGTTTAAACATGTAGTCAGTCGTGAAAGGGTTCAGCTACCCGACTAGATAATCAACAATATAAAGGGTGAGTGCAAAGCAAAAATATTTGCCTGCTAGGCCATACAGTTAAGTGTATCCAAACAAAAACACTATACATTAACCCTTTGAGTGCGGGCGACGCTTTTAAGCGCATTCATACTGTTTTTCCACAACTAAAATTTGACAGAAATTGAACAAATATGCATGTATAAATCTTGAGTAAAGCCCCCATTGTGAAATTTAGCAGGTTTAATTTTTAAGTGAGGAGGTATTTTCCTTTCATTTGAAGTTGGCAATTGCGTGAGCAATGCCAACTTCAAATGAAAGGAAAATGTTAGGTAGTAATAAAGCACTTAAAGAGTTAAACTCTGGCGTTACATGTTTTAACGGTGTCAAAGTGCGCTGCGTAGTATAATCCTTGCTTATTAGTATAGTGTGCATCGTGCAAAGGCTTAGACTGTTTTGGTGTGATGCTTGTGTATCAAATAAAAAAAAAGTCTAGATTTTAACGTTTGAACTGCGAAGATTAACTCTTAAAACGTTGAAATATTTTTGTATAAATCATGGAGACAAACGCGTTCTTTTTCAATTCGAAATCATCATAAATTGTATGTCTTAGCTAGCTCTTTCCACTTCATTTGAATACTTATGTATACTATGAGTCTACGGTCTTTATAATTTTTCACTTCTTTCACTTCTTTCAGTGCGGGGACCATCTTCATACGCCAGAATCTGACGTCTGTAGACGTCAGATTCTGACGTCTAAAGACGATCCCCGTGCTGAAAGTGTTGAAGGGTAGACACTTTGGCACCACCCTGGAGAGCAAACACCTTGTTTGCACGCAAATCAATAGAGATCCATCGAACACCGCTTATCAAACGTAGCCCTCAGACACCCATGCTTCGAGAGGTCACCATGACCTGGAGGTACAGGTCACCATGACATGGCGTTTGTTATCCAAGTCCTTTGATTACCAGTCATGGGAGATCTTAGCACCACTGGAAGAAACAGGTTTCAGCCACAGATTGACCCCGTACAAAATCGTGTGGCATTTCTTTGGGCGGTTATATCTAATAGACCTCGAATAATCAGGTCGAAAATAATTTTTTTTAGAATCAGTAACATTACAGTTACATGCCCGCATGCTCAGCTTAGAGTCTTCACACTCATTAAAAAGTTCCAGACATATTTCGGGCAATGGATCGGGATTGCTCTCAGTCACCACCACGTTTTTTTTAGGGTAAATTAAATACTACAATCCACGGCCTCGGAGTGGACGACACGGCTAGGGAGATCTAAGGTATCTGAACCAACGGACGTCTGTGCAGCTTGTTTGTTTACCATGTTCACAGAAGGCTATCAAGTTCAATGGAAAATAAAAATAGATGAGATGTTTGGGGTAATAAATTAGGCATGCATGTGTACACAATGACATCTATTTTGATAAACTCAACAGTGTGGCTTTGTACGAGGCCTAGCTGGTCCAGAATTAAGGTCAGGGAGAAACAACGAAATTCGATAGATTCGTAGATCCAAATGTACGAGGCGCGAAGCGCCGAGTATATTCGGATCTACGAATCTATTGTAGTTCCTTCTTCGACTTAAAATACACAGATACGCAGATATTCCAAGATTTTACATAGAATACCTCAATTTCATTATCAGTATGGCTAAACCATGACATATCAGACAGGCAGTTTTATGGTTAAACCCGTATATTGTGCCCCTACCCCACAACAGGACAGCTCCGCGTATTTTCTGAGAAAACATTTAGTTTACATCAGCCTCAAGTATATTTTGTTTAGAGTAGCCACATAAATGTAGGTACTCATTGTGGCCATATTTTCACCCAAAGTAACAGCTATTGAACAGCTCAAATAAAAATTATTTGCGACGTCAGGCTATATTCAATCTTAATAATCCTTATTCATAATTTCCTTTATGAATCTACTGTTATTTTAAATACTGGCCAGGTCGGGCACAGCATGACACTGCATGGCTACTGTTCCACTGTTTAACCGTGCAGGCAGCGTCATTTGGGTTGTCTATATCAAATCTTGGAACACCTCGTTTTTTTGTGTATTTTAGGTCGAAGAAAGAATTGTATAACAATAGATTCGTACATCATGTACATCCGACTATACTCGGCGCTTCGCGGCTCGTACGTTCTGATCTACGAATGCATTGAATGGCGTTCTTTCTCCGCGACTCGAAAGGAATTCGCTATACACCTTTTTCAATAACAACACGCCACACTGTGAGCAACGCTGAACTGTTTTAATCAGACAACTGCTACACACTTTTCCATGACAACACGCTACACAGTGAGCAATTCTGAACTGTTTTAATCAGACAATTGTTCACTGCGCAAACTCGTGCAAGCACCATAACCTGAACAACTGCACACGGCAGGGATCACATCCAGGAAACACGAACGCTCGCCCAAAATTGGTTCAATGCTGAGCAAGCGTCTGCTACGCTGGCCCAAAATTGAACCAATATTGGGAGAACGTCTCGTGTTTGCTGGGCAGCGATCACTCACAGACATAGATATGTTTGCCTGGTTATTCACCAGGTGTCAGGATATGTTAGTTTATGAATGTTAAGTGTTATTTTAACATGTATAATTTACATATAATGGTTGATGACTTTGCTCAGCTGATTAGTTCTACTGGATTGCAATCCATAAGCAACATACGTCATCTTCGACTAGATCAGACCAACTCACATGTCCGGCCTTTGAAAATAAAAGTGAAGTGGGATATAGGCCTACCTTCTCTAATCTCCAAGCGTTTGTTATTGTATGTATGGGCTTGCTTGGATAAAGATTTACTAAACATTAATATTATTATTATTGCTGGTTGAAATATTTTTTCTATCATATAACTTTCTTTATTTTTAATTATGCTAAAACGAATGGTTTAATCTCGGACAATTTGCTTCTGCGTGTTCTATAAATCAAACACTCATACATCACATATTTACTCTTATTGCTAAGTGTGATCAGTAAACCTGTCATAACACTGGTGTATTGATTTATGTCTGTCTGAATGTACCTGTTGATCTGCTCAATCAGTGAGCTGGTCTGAGAGCATATAAGAACTTTACGCCCCCAGATATCTATTTTTGCGATCAAACATCACAAATACTTATTATTTGGACTGGGAAAAAAAATTGGGTCTACACCGAGTAGATATTGATTGGAATTTAGTACCATTCAAAATGGATCCCTCAAACAAACTAAACGCTATGCTGGCTCCATCCGATGCACGTCTAATTTAGTGAGGGAAATTTGAGCGATGTTTTAACAAAACCTAAACAAATTCCTTACCAAAAAATTATTTTAGCATTGCATAGTATAGGGTCTTAGCTAGCTTCTGACAATTTGTTCACGCTCAACTGTCATAGGAGGTTTTTTACAGAGAAAAATGCAAGATGGCCGAAATCGGTAATAAAATAATCGGAACAAGACATATTTTGTCATGGCATGCTAATTTACCCTACATTTTATCAGCAGTGGGTAGACAGTTACGTTAAATGTAGTATTATTTATTAAAGAAAATGATATAAACAGGAGAAAAACCAACATGGCCGCCAAAAACAGCAAAGCACGATAGGGATCAGTAAATGTTCACGCTTGACTTTTTGGTTTGAAAAGTGCAACATGCAAATTTTATATTATCAATATTATTGTTGTTAAAGTGAACAGGTCTGTTTTTTGTAATTACGAACAATATGTTATGTTGTCTCTATTAGATGTATGTGTAATAAATATAGTGTATGTATAGTGCATGTAGAAACGTGGATTCGAATCAGTTAGGAGCTATGTTGGGTGGTAAAATGCTCTTGACAGTCGATTCTACTTATAATATAGATGTTCATATGGTCTAGGAATGTTGGCTCTAGTGCTACGATGATGTAAGAAGATCAAATGTACCCCCTGGAATTTACCACCTTGGTTCGACTCTAAAAAAGCAGCGAGCTTGGACAAAAGCTAAGCAGTTTAAAAAAAGTCATCATTAGAATAAGTTAAAAAAAAGTGAGAATTTAATTACATAAGTTATAGCAAAAATAATGTGAAGCATAAACAATTCTAAAAACACAAAATGGTAAGTGAAATGAAATTTTTTTTAGGACAAAGACTACAGACAGGCACAAAAATGTTCCATCAATGAAATATTTAGCGGCCATTTTTTTATGTCGTTTATTTATTGTAAAACAACTTCCAATTTTTTAATCAGCACATTTGTAAACACATTGATGATTAATTATCACTCCATATGTTATTCATGTGAGATTGTCGGCCATTTTGGATCAACCCTCCTAAAAATCGTCCTATGAATATCCAGAGTAAACACATTTTTTATGGCTAGTCCAGACCTTATATAAGACCGTGGTACAAACATATTTTGGTAAGGAATTTGTTTTAGTTTTTTTTCTTACTTTCCCTGACTAAATGTAATGATTTTGTAACGTTGATCAGATATAACGCAGAGTGTTCCTCACCTAAACCCTGTAAACTTTCAAGCGCTGAAATACTTCCATAAAAAGCATAGACACCAAAGGTTTTTGTTTAATATTTTCCTCTTTCAGTGCGGTCATCGACTTTAGACGTCAGAATTGTAGACGTCAGATTATCACGTCTAAATTCGATCCCCACTCTGTAAGGGAAAACCTCCGATTCCGATTTTAACAGTTTTTTTAATTATTATTAGCACAATGAGTATCACGTTTTAAACGTGTTTAAGTTAAAACGTGATATCAAGCAGGTAATTTTTAAAATATTTAACCTCTTCTTTCTTGTGAAATCTGAATTATTTTCACTTACTTGAAGTTGTGTATCGCGTCAGCGAGACACAACTTAAAGTGGGTGAAAATTCCCATGGAATAACTTAAAGGGTTAAAGCTATATATTGACGTAATATTTAAAATGTAATATTACGTCAGAAGCTATATTTTAATATTAAGGGCCAGATGAGTTGTCAAAGGAATAAAATGACCCCGCTGTGTGATCGATTGATACTTTTTCTTATATTAATTTTGTGTTTTTTATAATATTTAGTCAGAACAGCATCATGTACCATTTTTTTATGCATGAAATATAGGTATCGAAGTATTTCTGAATATATTATTATGTTTTCCTCAATATTATGATATATATAATAATAATTAATAATATAAAATTACTCATAAATGCATAATAACACGTGGAGTTATATCCTTCATGCCGCTGTAAATTATTTGTGAGTGATATAATTAATATAAACATGACTTCAAAATAATTGTAAAGGGGAAATAACATATCCATGTTGCGACGGATGGTATACATGTATAATGTGATGTCTGCACCATAGATTTCACTATTATCTATGGTCTGCACCATGTTATGTGAGGTGATTTTAACACCTGCATGACAGATTTTACATATGCCTGTCTACAAATAATTTTATTCTAGCTGATATATTAATGATTATAGATAGTGTATGGCGTGTTGTAGTACAGAAAGAAAATTAGTTATGATTATAGTATTTCATTGTTAAAATTTAATATGTCTTTTGTGATTTAAGATGTCGTTCGCAAGAGGTATGATTGCTTAATTGTACGACTATTTTGAAATTCATTGTCATTGACGGATTCAGGCACACTTAGGGCACAAATCCCCACAGTTACATTAAAATATGGGCACTAACATAAAGACTGACTGACAATGTAAGATGCCATAATTATGTAAACGTTTGCATAGAAAAGGATCGTTCCTTGAAATATGTGACTAAGTGAAACAAAAATAAAGTTCAGAGGTATTGCAAATCAGGATTGAGTAAGGAGCTAAAATGCCGGTTTTGCAATACGTAGCGATGCCCGGTACCCGGATGAAGGGTTGGCCTAAATACCAGGGCCCGTATTCTCGTACACGTTACGATATATCGTAGGCTTCTGATTGGTCGAGATGGCCATCTCGACCAATCAGAAGCCTACGATATATCGTCGAGATGGCCATCTCGACCAATCAGAAGCCTACGATATATCGTAACTTGTACGAGAATACGGGCCCAGCAAGCTAGCAAATTGCTTGCGAAACACGAAAGCTATGCCCATGGATTCGGCCCTTTTGTATGATGAGAACTAATGAAAACTAGTCAATCCTAGACCTACTATCGGAGTTTATCAGCAAGTGGTGTCTAGTTTTTATCGGGGCATAGATCTCTAACGTCGAGGAAAGGCATAAAGCTGTTACCAACTCACCTCAACACAAATGACTAAGGTACAACAGGTTTATTTAATGGTACCTGAGTTTAATGTACTTATTCTGAGAACACAGCCAGTGAACATACACACTTCCAGAATATAAAACGCATTCAAGTGTTAGACTTTTGCTGTAGGGCCTAAATCGCATAACATATGTGACCCGCCACGCGGAAAGGTACATCCAGGCGCAATTTTTACAATTTTCTATGACATCATTTAAATTGTAATGACTACATAGCTTAAAATTAAAGATCAAATCTCAATATTTTTTAAAAATTATTTCAGTTTATGAAACAGGAAGAGCACCGCAATCAAATCTACTAAACAAATCTATTTTCCAAATGTGACGTTGTACTGCTTTTTTAGTGTGGCGGGTCATATATACTTAATCAAAAACCCATTCACGTAAAATATATAAGATAATCTGTACTGAAATAAATATATATTAAGCAATGATGATTTATTGTATACGCTCACTGTAGTGTACAGTGAACGTCATTAAGCAGAATTATTGTGTTTAAAAATTAATCGTTGCGAACTACTGCCATTAAATCACACATACCTATATATACGCCGACCGCGGTCTATGCAACTCGAAATCAATTTTAAATATTCATGCATTGTTTTTACAAGCTAGTGATATAATTAGGTCAATTTCCAGGTGATATATTATGATCCTAGCGTCCCACGTAACTACATAATTTCCGCTCTGAAATAGGTCCATTATTTGGCAAATATTTGCACGCCTGGTTGCAACGTATAATGTTTAATAAAAGCTGTTATCTGGGTTGTTGGCAACATCCGAAAATATTAAACATATTTTCAACTAGAAATATTTTTTTTTGCACGCGCCATCTAATTATTTTAAGCGATTTCTGTTTTTCAGACACATTTTTCTCTTGTATTATTATAATCGTATGAATAGAACGGGAGCAAAATTGTCAATTACCGAATGACGCGTACCGTAAATACCGTGATTAATGTTTGTTTTCGATTTTTCACTCGACAAATTAAATTGCTATGTTAACAACATTAAAAACTCCAAACAGCAACTATGATCCCAGCAAACACAAATATAACATTTATACAACGCCGGCCTAGCGTCTCCGACGTTGGTCCAACATTTTATAAATGTTATAAAACTGTTTTGTGTTTGTTGGGATACAGCCCGTCCTTATGGACCGAAATACAGACGGATGCAGTGAATGTAAAGTTTTCAAAGAATTATATTTATTTTAATGTATCTTACTTTAAAATGTGGTAATGAAGATGTGTTTTTTTTTGCTTTAAGATACATTATCACAACCGAAATAAAGAGAAATAGCAGCACGTATGTGGTATACAATTGATTTATTTTAACCAACAATTCTTTCATATCCATAAACGTAACAATAATTGCATAAAGACAAACAATGAAGAAAAACATCACAGCATATTATATAGCATGATAATGAAATGCCGCGTATAGGTTTTACACAGTATTAATATGAAGAAATACGGCGTCACATTTTAGGTAAATTACTTAATCTTGTGATGAGTTATGAAGTGAATGAATATATTGAAAATTATATTGGTCGAAAGAACATAGTGACTAATTATTGTTAGGACATTCCAACAACATGACGGAATAAGATGGTTCTTGCCAGTCTTTTGATGTGAATTTATCTGTTTAATCAAGCTATTAGAATCATACAGCACTATTATAAGTAGTTTAACCCTTTGACTTCCAAGCCAGGGTGCATGCCAGGATCTAGATATACTGGTGTAGGAGTTCTATTTTTCGTCATTTGAAGCTGGAATTGCTAACGCAATTTCCAGCTTCAAATGACGAAAAATACATAAATGTAGTATATATTTGACGAAAATAGGTGTCATTTTATGGTTACGTTCATTGACGAATGACGACGGAAATTTCCGTCATGTATGGTAGTGAAAAGGTTAATAAAATGCAACACAGTGTTCAACACAGATATCACGTTATTTAATAAAGCGGTTAAAAATCACATGTATTCCGGATAACTGACTGGATTTATTTGCCACTAAACAATAGAAATGATGCAGTAAAGCAATCCCTCAATGAGTACTTATGTACAGTGGTTTGTTAAAGATCAGGCCAGTCAACACCGAATGTAACACCTTAATACTGAACAGTAAAAACAATAACAGATAACAATCGCTTCTTCACACAGAAACATCATAGGATCATAACAGAACATTTGAAAAACAATGTATTGATAAAAACTGTTCAACTGAACTATAACTTACTTTATTGTAGGAAAAATATATATTCAGAAATGTCTATTACAAGACTTTTGAAACATAAAGCCCGTTTCATCTACTTATTTTAAGAACATCCATACTGGTTCATTTTTACCACAAATTCCGCTGCAACAAATAACAGATATTGACCCATAGTTGAGATAAAACTTGCGATCAAGGCACGATATTAGCCCAAAATTTGTCAACAAGCCGGGTTTATTTTTATTCTGTGGCTGACAGGCTTCACCGTTGCTACGTTGGGGGGGGGGGGGGGTCATCAATGGAGGCCGGATATGTGTTGTGTGAGGGATATGTTGATTTAAATGCACACCCTACACTGGTGACAAATGGTGTCATTCACAGTGACACGAGCGGTCATCGATCCTGAAAGTCACACAGCAAAAAACATGAGACGCTGACCAAAGGCTGGTCTAATGTTGGGCCAACGTCGCAGACGGTGGCCCAACATTAAACCAACTTTTGGTTTAACGTCTTTTGTTTGCTATACGGGTTATTATCATCACACACATTCAACCAATGTTGGTGTGATGATTTTAAACTCATGGTATTATCTCTATTTTCATTTAGTTATATGAATAAAAAGTCTCAGAAAATAGTGTCACTTTTAATTTATTTAACATTTCAATTTAATTTATTTCTCCATGTATTGCACCCCGTACTGGAAGTGTTCCCAGTCAACATGACACGTCAGGCCAACATTGGGTTGACTTGGTTATTTGCGAGCAAACAGTGTAAAAACAAGCTCTCTTGTTCTTCCACATCCACCAGCCACCAATCCATTAGATACTTGACCGCCGTTACAAAATGTACAAGGGCAAGCGAATACAAATTGTCACATAGAAAACAGTAACCCAACACGAGACATTGACCCACTGCTGATACAATGATGGGCCAGCGTTGTAGACGATGTACCAGCATTGAACCAGCAGTGGGTCAGCGTCTGGAATATTCCCACTTGGCGTCATTAAGGCTCCAGACGACATGCTAACACTGATATAAATCGATCAGATAAATTTATGATTATTATATATCCACTATTATTATGACATGATTTACTAATGATAATGATAAAATGTGGTGTAGATTAAGATGTGATTACGAAAACTAAGCTCATGCATGGTTACAAATCAAATTGCCTATTATTATGTTATAGTTAACACACAATAAAATAGTATAAGGCCTAATTCTCTGTGCAACGTTAAAAATGGATCGGGTTTTTTTCATTTGCCTAGTTTGTTAACGCACCCATTTTGACACCTGTGTGACGGTATAATCACAATGCCACATCAATCTAAGTATGCCGGCAGGTATGGGATCAGACTTCATAAACCAATAATGTCAATCAATAACTTATTGCAAGGTATGCAGTACGTTATCAATATGTTGAGACTGACTGCAATAGTTGCTGTTATTATTACCCCTTTAACCGCCGGTGTCGTCCGTATTCGTTTTTTACATTTTTTTATTAGCATATTACATATCAGCTTTTAAACCTGTTAAAGATAAAACGTGACATTATTCAGCAATATTTGAAATTTGTTGACCTCTATTTTGTTAAATCTGAATTTTTTCCACTCTCTTGAAGTTGTGGATCGCGTCAGCGAGACACAATTTCAAGTGGGTGAAAATTCAAATTGAATAATTTAGCGGTTAAAGATATTTCAAGTGGATATTTGAATGTGTAATTTGTAAATGTATCACCATAACCTGTTCAATCCCAAAATGTTTTTTATCATTCTCAAAACATTTTCGGCACATATCATGAACCTTCGAAGGCCTGAGATACAAACAATAATTTGAAGTGGCTAATTTTGTACGCAAATACAAAATAACAAAAACATTCACCCGAGGTCTGTTCAATGTTGGGCCAGCGTCTCGGACGGTGGGCCAACATTGAACTAAAATTGGGTCAATGTATCGTGTATTCTGAGACATGCGTTTTAACCCTTTAACCGCCAAATTATTCAATCTGAATTTTCACCCACTTAAAGTTGTGTCTCGCTGACGCGATCCACAACTTCAAGTGAGTGAAAATTGTTCAGATTTGACAAAATGGAGGTCAACTGTTTTCAACTATTGCTGATTGATGTCACATTTTATCTTTAACATTTGTAAAAGGTGGTACTTAATGTGCTAATAAAAAATAAAAACCCGAATATATGCGGCACCGGCGGTTAAAGGGTTAAGACTGTTAAACAGTGAACTGATTGTTACTATTTAACCATTAAAGCGCTAAGTGAAATAATTAAATTTTTCAGTCTCGCTATTGAAACTTCACGTGGCCGAAAATTATTAATTGCTGTTTAATTTGTGTCCAAACATTTACAAATCCTGATGTTTAAGCACATATTTCGTTCCCGATACCAGTGATTTGATCGGCTAATTGAATGGATTAAAAACGACTATAGGCGCGTTTAGCAGTCTAAGGGTTAAAATAACAACCAAATTATTGTTCCACTTAACCCTTTCAAGCCTGAATTTACCATTGTCATCTTCATCCACTACCAGCCGCGAATTGCTGTCGCAATTCTCGACTTGTAGTGGATGAAGATGATTTGATATGGTTTAAAAATTAAAGAAAATTGTCATGTATTGGTAAGCCAGTTTCATGGACATTTTCGTTCTAAAACCCTTAGTTGTAGGAAAATTAAGTCTGTTTTCAGGGAGTAAAAAGATGCTTCGATGCATCGTGGGGGGTTAAAGGGTTAAAAAGCATGGGACACACATTCACAGACAGTGTGGTCTGGACCAAGTGTCAATTTATGTGTCGTCGGTCAATACCAAAATTTAGGAGCACTTCAAATTATCGATAGAGAGATTGTAAATTCTTAGCGCATGATTCGATGTATTTAGTAGCAGGGGGTATAGATGACAATACGTTTCCAAATCAGTATGTTATTTTATTGTAGAAGTGAGCTTCGGACGAGGAGTAACATGGTATTTAATAATATTTAAACAATCACATTCTGAGAACGATTATTTGAATTAAAAACAGACACACGAAGTATTATCCATAATTTGAATATTATCAAATGTTTGATATGCAGTGCGAGCGGAGTCTATCAATTCATTGGATCTATGCTGCCATGTCAGACCACAATACAGTAAATTCTTACTTTGCAAGTAATTTGTTACTGCCTTTCAGCCTTACAGAGCAGGACTGCAGGTGTTTGTGTGAATGATAATAAAACATGCAATCAATAAATACTTATAAAATAAACTTTGGCGTGCACCCAAACATACCGTTTGCTACCTTTTTACCCAATACAATTTGTTACTTTTGCCTATCATTTATTCAGGATCGGGACACCTTAGTTTATTATAAATAGAGTCTGCCTTGGATATCAAATTGTCACACATGTATATATAAATATCAATGAATAAATACAGCTAGAGATCCATATTGTTGCACACAATGATATAGTTACGATCGACCCTGGCAATCTGAACGATCCAGAGATCGACATATTTGCATAACATTTGTACAATGTTGGACCAACGTAGTAGACAATGGGTCGACGTTGTACAAGTGTTATACAAAATGTTGTGTTCGGTGGGTATGCATCATTCGCCAATGATACATAGAAGCTTTCAAAGTTAACATTAGAATAAACTTGTTTTTAACATACAGCATTAGTACTGGTCTTTTCTTTAAATTGAAATTCTTCAGAAGTTGTTTCTTCGCTGATAAATTATATATTTTAAATGACTTGACACAGAATAACGACAATATTTTTAAAAAATAGTTTTTTAAATACTCAACAACTGATTGTGGTTAAATGGAAATGTGTTATGATTTTTTATTTAATAGTACTTTCGATATAACAACATTGGAATAAACTACACAACTAGAATTTGTTTCTGTGCGAAGAAAACAAGTCTTGTCTGTCTGTTAAAAATACTACTGAATTTGATATTCGCAATGATTACTTGTAAAGTAAAATGTTATTCCTAAATAGTCTCATGGTAATATACCGCGGAATACATTGCAATCCTTTATGAAAGGATGTTTGGATTTTATTGTTGCCGTACACACCATAAGTTTTATTCCAAAGTATTATTCAAAATCGAATAATGTGAACGAGGTAAACAACATCAAATAAGGAAACACAAATTTTGCGTTTAATAACATTGACAATTCGGTATTAATATATTTTAAAAATATATTTTTCAACTTAAACAAAGTCAACAAAGTGAACATAACAATCTATGGCACTTTTCAATTCAACGCTAAAAATGTGAAATGTTTCAAGTGTATTACAAGCATGCTTTAAATTCACTTTAAACATGTTAAATTCATTAGTCATAATGTCATTTCAAGTGTTTAGATCTCTATTTACGGTTTAGCACAATCGGTTTTGTTTCCATCACTTCAAGCTTTGATCTGGTAATATCCATAAGAAATATAGTGCTTATATTATAAGCAAGAACTGGAACTTTTGCCAGTTTTCTTCAAATATAAGTCATTATGAAAAACCAAAATAATAATTTCCACCCTTTCAACGCTAAGGTGACGGTATGACACGAAGAGTCAACATTCACCGGTGAGATATGTGAAAGAGAGAGTCATCCCCTAGGAAGGAAAATATAATATCTATCACTTGGTGAAGTAGCACATACAACGTTTTGATTCTAGCAGGTAGCAGTGCGCGAAAGATGTATTTCCACATGGCGCGGAATTGTCGTAGCTTGAAGACTTTTCTAACTAAAACGTAAGAGTTTTGCGTCTAGTGGGTTTTAAATAAATTGCAATAAATAGAAAGAGTCCTAACTCCAGACACTGGCTCAAGGTTTATTTTTAGCGCAGTACACGGTGAACTATTTTACAACCTCATGTTTTAGGACATTTCAATACTCGAACGTAGTTATCACTGACCTATGTTAGCTAGCCCATATTCTGATACAAATGAACACTTAACTTAAATTAGCAATCATTTGCTCAACACCAAATAACAGAAACAAAAATTATAAACGTCATTTTCTAAAATATGCAATTAAAATATTTGAACACTTTAGATAGTACATCAGCTCGTATAAACAAAATATTAAAGTGGCTTTAACAAAATAAAAACTATCTATTTAGAAATCATGCTGAATAAAAACAAATAATTTCAGATTTTAAAACTTTAATTACTTCCCATAACCATGATAGCATTTATGTATTTCTTCACTTTTTCATTCACTTTGAGATGTGAATTGCTGTCGCAATTCCCATCTCAAAGTGAATGAAAATTATTTGATATTACAAGATAATTAATACAAACAAATTACAAACTATCAGGTAAAAGTTCCTGACGTTCTTATTTGGATATACATATTTTCCGTGACTGAATTGTACTCAAGATATCTGATATATGAGATAAGAGAGTGAATAACTAGTGAAAAGGGCCAACAATAATCAAATCATGACATTGAAATAATTGCTAATTTACCAATAGGAAGTGAGTACTCCCTTGTTTTCGTTGGGCCAGGGTCTGGAGCCAGAAGGGGTACATGGTTTGTCAGAGTTATCTCTCCTCTGAGTAGATCACATGTATGGCTGTGTCTGTTTGTGACGGCGACTCCTCCTGAATCTCAGGCTCCTCAGGCACTTCCGCTTCTGCGCTGTCCACTCCCAGCATCCACTTGTGTATCCGCTCTTTGAATCCGTCATCAGCGTCACTAGTTTCAGCGTTCACGGTGACAGAGTGATGATTGTTATGGTGCGCCGTCTTATGACGGCTATTTTGCAGGTTGGGTTGGGAATGAGATTTGTTAAGGGTGGTTTTTTGCCTTGTGACGGCTGTCAGTGGTGGCTGGTAGTTGTTGCTATTGCGTCGACCCCCCTGGGCGGTCTTTGGATACATGTCTTTATCCACTGTGCGCTGCCGAGTGAGGCTCCCCGTGTATGGCGAGGGCTGCTTAGCAGCACCAACCCGGCTTGGCTGGCCCGTACGGGACAGGTTGGTATGAGAGCTGGAGCGGCGGTTCATGCCTCCATGGTAACCAGTCTCTGATTGGTCGAATTTAGATCTAGCAGGTCTGCCTCGTGGCGTCACTTCCTGTTGATGAAGTGACGTATATGATGAGCTTCTCCGCGGCGTTGACGGTACCGTGCCGGGTACCGTATTGGGAGTTCTGTTGGCGCGTACACCAGTCTGGACACCACGCCTCTCACAGTGTCCACACACGCCACCTACCGAATGATTACTACACGATTTACTCTTATTGGACGAGTCTGTGGACCCTGTACTTAGATGAGATCGTCTGGGGGCGCCACCTCTGCTATCCGTGCGGGATTCTACGGAGATCAGTTCTGGATGTTCGTACCGCCTTATAACAGGCTTACTCCCACTCCCCGTTAGACTCTCCTTGGAGCTAAGCTTGGATAACACGGACTCAGGTCTACCGTTTGTGGCAATAGGGGGCAATTCAAAGGCACCCATAGTAGCGTCCCCCTGGCTGTTCTCATAGCTCGATCCCCGCCTCTTGGGGTCCCGGGGGGCGGGTGGCGGCTTACTGCTGTCTGCCGCAGACGTGAGAGAGGTGTTACTGAACCTCCTGGACGAGAGACTGTGACTCCGAGCCTGGGCAAAAGGAGAAGGCGATCGTGGACGACGTAAAGAGGGCGTCTCCACCTGTAGCCTGTTAGATATCGGCGATCTCTCCTCCTTAAACACACAAAATAAACAACACGGTTAATAAAATAAAGTACGATAATCACATCTTCCCTAAAGCAAGGTTTGCCTCCGAGAGGCCGTCAGGCCTGACGGCCTCTCGGTGGCAAGCCTTGCTTTATATGCTTTATATGGCTAGTCAGGACTATTTTATTATTATTCAGCTCTGCAAAGCTAAAATGAAGTATATGCTTACTTGTAAAGTACGCAGATACTGCTATTTGTTTGTGCACGGTAGTATTATTCCCGTTTTAAATATCAGTTTTTAACTACTATTTGAAGTGTCAGCCCAGCAAACGCGATGTGTTGGTTTAATGTTGGGCCAGCGTCATAGACGGTAGGCCAACATGAAACCGGCATTGGGTCAAGGTGACCTGTTTTATCATGTTGATAGTCGCAGTGTCTAAGAAGAGGCAAAGTTTGTTGCATAATGTAACATGGGAAAAATACAAAATGAGGACAGCTATAGCTACGCAATTCAGCACTGACGAATTGCATTGTAAACACAAGGACCAGGATTGACGGATAACGACAAAACAAACAAATTACACTTTAAATAAGTAAATATATAGACCCTACATATGCACAGTGTGAACACATGTTCTGTCCTGGAAAGGACTTTTGGACCCTGCAAGACCAACGGCATTATCTAATTACATTTGAAATAATCAGAAAGTGTATTTTGGCTTTGTAGAGCAGCATTAACCCTTTGACTTCCAGGCCGGGGTGCATACCAGGATCCAGATATACTGGTGTAGGAGTTCTATTTTTCGTCATTTGAAGCTGGAATTGCTAACGCAATTTCCAGCTTCAAATGACGAAAAATACATAAATGTAGTATATATTTGACGAAAATTTATGTCATTTTATGGTTACGTTCATTGACGAATGACGACGGAAATTTCCGTCATGTATGGTAGTGAAAAGGTTAAAGGAGATCGTATTCGGTTTCGCGCAGGCAACTGAGCGAGTACGAATGAGTAAGTAATATGCAGAAACTCAGACGGTGGCCCTAAAATAACATGCTTCAGGGGATATATGCAAACCTATACATGATGAATCCATGTGGATTGAAATATGATGCAAAAGGCTGCAATATTATTATAACCGACTCCATTTGGCAAGATATGAAGGACGGATTTGTCTTTCTTATGGTAATGTCATGTTAATGACGACGGTGTTTCCGTCGCGGATAATTCACCGGATAATGTGAAAATCGTAAAATATCAGATTATGTGTTGACATAATATGGACTATGATGCCATCACAATTATTTACACAAATATATTTCTAACTAAGCTCTGGAGTGATGAGCATACGTTTCGTGTATATCATCAAAGCTCTGTCGAGACAGGTACCTGCTCAAAGCTGGACTTATATTAGAAAAACATGTGGCTTTATTATTAAAGGGAGGGTGTTAAGGTTAAAGTTGGGTGAGCATCAATAAATGGAACATAACCTATTAATTAAAACAGCTAATTTAATTTTTACCTAATTTTTTTTATTATTGGTAAAAAAATGTTTTTGTTAGATTTTTCGAGCCGAAGTCACTTCGGATTCTGTAACGGTCACGGAAACTCCCGAACAGCCTGGCACGTCACACGTTGAAGTCATGAAGAGGTCTCCGTCAAAATGGCTACAACTAGCGATGGAGATTTATCCGATTTCTCAGAGAGTGGTGAACCTGTGAACTCCCCCGTCAACTCACTCTGACTCAGTCAAAATTCTCAAACGATTTTGATGATATTTGGTAGCCTATTAACGAAAGTTAAACCAAGGAAAATAGAATCAGAAAGAAGGTCTGCTTCGGAAACGTCGAATTTGAGAATTTCTCTTTTCACTTCCATCAAAGATCGACATTGTATTCAAACAACGCGCATCCTTGTTAACCGCCCTGCCATAAATGCTAATGACCCCATGCCCCCCTTTCGCCGGATTCGATGCGAATTGCGAAGCGTAACGGCTCGGACACAACAAATTTGTCTAAATCCCCATCACCGCCAATGCTGGACCAATGTGGTTGCCCAGCAAACACAAAACATTTGTATAACATCTGTACAACGCTGGCCCAACGTCTCCGACGTTGGTCCAGTATTGTACAAATGTTATAGGTCTACAAATGTTTTGTACAAACACAAAACATTTGTATAACTTTGTACAACGATGGCCCAACGTCTCCGACGTTTGTCCAGCATTGTACAAATGTTATAGGTCTACAAATGTTTTGTGTTTGCTGGGTAGGCACTTCGCGACGTCATCATGGGAATTCACTGGTTTATGTCGATACGTCACAGGAATTTCCCTTTTCTCCTTGAAAAGTATAGCATGTTGATGGTTGAACCATCTGCGTGCGACGTCTCAGAACAAAGTTATGGGAATTTGAAGTTTGGCCGTATTTTTTGATTGAATTATTTACAAAATAATTCTCAAAACTATGGGATTTAACCCCAACGGCGCTCTTATTGACTTTTATCAGGCGAGAGTTTGAAATATTGTAAATAAAAATAATAATTTTGTTTTCAGCGCCGTTCAAGTTTTTGGTGACAACCCTTGGTCGCTCAGTATGTAGGTCTGATCACCTAATATGAACTAGTTTTGTTCCCCGTGGGGCTGAGTTTTCATAAACAGTTTCATTCAAAAAATTATCATTTATATAATTATGTATCTGAATAATGCAATCTGGTATCACAGGTGTGAACCACAATTTAACGTGTATAAAAGTTAAGTAGCTGAAATTGAAAACAGTCGTGATTGCTATGCGTAATAAGTGGTTATGGGGGTGTTGAAGTCATCACCCTGGTAGCAGTAGGCCTAACTGTTAGAACTAGACGTTTGCTCTAAATCTATTCTGGGACATTTACCCTGGGTAGGCCGGGAGTGAAAACTGAATTTATGTCTCCACTGACCATAAGATATGAAATCATTAAGTTGTCTGAAGTGAACACCACACAGAACATATGCGGGATTACCATGCTTCCAGTTAGCTCTGTCGAGTTTCACAAAACGACCCCACTTGCGTGCGATTTGGGAATCTTTTGGCCATGTATCAGTGCTGTAACATCTTCATTTGTATTGTTACACAAACCGGAGACGCAACGTTTTGGCGTGATAACAATTTAAAAAAAGATGACGTTAAAACTTTGCAGGACAATCCTTGAACAAGACGCTGTACAACTGGGTAGTGACTGCGGGATCACTATAGGATCAGTGCAAGTGGACTGCTGTAGGCATACGACTTCACCGTGTGACGTCACACGCCAGCTGCTGATAGTGGGAGCGTTTTTTATGACCCTCAATATGAGATCCATTTGGCCTACTTCAAATGCACTTTTTCGTGGCATATATTTAGAATTTAATGATGATTTATTTTGGTATGTACTTTAAATAGTATAATTAAGCCAAAATAACGGCCAAAACTATATTTGAAAACCTTAGCACCCTCCCTTTAAATTTATACTGAGCAGAGTCGTATTATTCATGACCATTCTTATCGGTTTGTTTAAACCGTTTTTCAGAGTTGAACCTATTCCTACTTGAAGCTGTGGCTCCTTCAACTGGCGATAATTCAATTGTCTAATTATGAAAAAATCAATAAAGCAATAATTCGATACATACGATAACCGCGATAAATCATCGTGTGTTTTTAGGATATTAAGAGCTCAAGATTATCATTTGAGATTAGGTGGTGATTATGCTGGGAGCAATCCTATCAATCATTCCCTGTGGCACACCAGAGCCCGACAATACTCCTAAACAATCAAATACACTACATACCACAGTGTATAATCCAACGAGATAATAGTGTTGTTGTGAGTCAATTAACCCTCAAAACGCCGAATTACTTTCGTATAAACCATGGAGATCAAAGGGTTTTTTTCAATTTAAAATCACCATAAATGTCTTATTCAGCTCTTTCCGATTCATTTGAATACCTATGTTATGGGTCTACGGCCATTATAAATATTTTCACTCTTACAGTGCCGGGATAGACTTTAGTCGTTAGAATCAGACGTCTACAGACGTCAGATTCTGACGACTAAAGTCGATCCCGGCACTGTAAGGATTAAGCTTATTTTTTGCAATAACGGATTAGGTAGTGTATGGGACAAAAGCCAAAGACACAACAATACAAGAAAAATACAACAAATAACTACTTAGCTATAATTATCTTAGCGATAGTTGTGTGATTGAAGTGTCGTTGAGATCGGAATCTATCTATTGGAATCTGAGAAAAGTATGACATGATGGTCACCATGTTACCATGGTAATTGGTTATGATGATGCAAATTAGTCAAAGGAAATACGTATGTGTTACTGCCTAGGAGTAATGTAATCGTAAACGATCTCTCGGATTTTTCAGAAAGAGTGAAAAGTACCACGAATAAATGAATGAATGAATGAATGAATGAATGAATGAATGAATGAATGAATGAATGAATGAATGAATGAATAAATGAATTATTGAATGAATGAAAGAATTAATTAATTAAGAAAACAAGGAATCGAGAAAATAAATGATTTATACTTCGGACACGGTCGAGCTGCAGCCGAGCCTTCTATCTTCCGGTCACAGAGGTTCCCACAATATTTAGGCGTCGTTAAGAGTGGACGATGAATAAGAGGCGTGAAAGTTGGTAGCGCTAATAACTACCAGCCCGATATACCCTAACGAAACTAAGACTGGAAAATATGGTTACACCTACAGCATGGATTATACTTCCCACAATATTACATGTATCATGTAACGCGATACATAGTAATAAATATAATTTAGGGCTTGATTTATTTGTTGATGTTTATTTTAAATATTTTATTATAAGACACAAAAATTAAATGTTTGCATTGGAACATAGTTTTAATATAATTAGCCTTACACATGTAGACCGAATATATATCAGATCAGCATCGAGCAAACAGTGAATTGGTTCAAGCAAAGCCCAAATATACATCAACCGTTTTAGCGCGGGGGCCGTCCTTAGACGTCAGAATCTGGCGTCTGCAGACGCCAGATTCTGACGTCTAATGACGGCCCCCGCACTTAAAGAATAAAATAAGTTATAATGGCCGTAGACCCATAACAAAGGTATTCAATTGAACCAGAAAGAGCTAACTAATACATTTCTGATGATTTCAAATTGAAAAAAACCTTTGATCTTCATAGTGTATACAAATATATTTCAGCATTGTACGGGTTGAAACTAATCACACCTCATGGTAAAAAAACTACTTTTAAGAGATTAAATATACCAGACTCACTAGCGTATTAGACCTCTATGTTAGAATATATTATTAAATCGGGGCTCTAATAACACCAACTGAGCAAACTTGGATAAGTGTTATCAAACTAACTCACTTAATTAAGCTGACAATGGTGAGTAAGGAATATCCAGGTCTAGAATTCAGTATCCAATTTGTGTGGCGTTCTGTGTAATACAGCTGATGTGCGTGGTATAGAATGTCAGTACTCTAGTATTTCAATGCTCTAACATGTGAGCACTCTACGTAATGTGTGCTTGAGTACTCGGCGGGCTGGGTGGTTCTGGCACATACACTGAGAGTCCTGCTTATGTAGACTGATCCGTGTAGGTATGGTGGTGGGGCGGAGGGTAGTGGAGGGGTGAGTGGGGGGGGGGCAGTCAGCTGATACTGTTCAATGTTACGTCCCAGCAAACACAATACGTTGAACCAATGTTGATTTAATTGTCTTCGACTCTGGGCCAACATTAAATCAGCATTGGTTCAATGTTTTTGGTTTGCTGGCACGTGTTATCCCTTATTACTTATGTAGTTATAATATACCGCTCAAGTATACCTCACCAGGGAACTTTCCAGTGTGTAATATTCCTGACCAGGCAAGGTGGCTTCCTGGTTGTATTATTTTTATAAATTATAATAACCATGTACATGTATGCTATGTTCCATGTATGGTTAGCTCAATAAATCAGATCAAACCAAAAGCTTTGCAAAACCAAAAAATTGTAATTGATTCTTTGAAAAGTATTAGGCAGCTACTGAGTTATCAGTTATTTATACTCACCCTTTAACCGCCGGTACCGCATATATTCGGGTTTTCATTTTTTATTAGCACTTTATGTACCACCTTTTGAACATGTTACAGATAAAATGTGACATCAATCAGCAATAGTTGAAAAACAGTTGACCTCCATTTTGTCAAATCTGAATAATTTTCTCTCACTTGAAGTTGTGGATCGCGTCAGCGAGACGCGATCCACAACTACAAGTGGGTGAAAATTCAAATTACATAATTTGGCGGTTAAAGGGTTAACTACGTAACATCATGTATCAGGCACAATTTTAGATAATACAAAAGGGTTTTCATGAGTCTCCCGCTTGTCTCATATGCTTTAGCTCTGGACACATAACACATATATATATATATATATATATATACGAATCAACGGTTCGAATTGATGTTACAGATTTCATATCACATTAAAACATGGATAATATTTAGGCGCAAATA
The DNA here is from genome assembly GCA_964017125.1 of Flabesymbios commensalis. Lineage (NCBI taxonomy): Eukaryota > Metazoa > Annelida > Polychaeta > Terebellida > Flabelligeridae > Flabesymbios > Flabesymbios commensalis. The sequence goes on along the minus strand of OZ024915.1, from coordinate 19,248,624 downwards.
ACGACTATTAATCGTATTCTGAAATGAGGAATTTCGGAGGCAAAACAAGGCTTGGGTCAGTAAAATGTCAAAATATGTGTCATTTTTTGCAGCGAATCCAATTGTCACCCACAAAACCATACAGTGTGCACATGCATGCTAAACTGGGCCAGGAGAACCTCAGGAGGAGGATGAGATGAATCTGATGACACTGCATGCAACACAAACGATTTGAAATTCAAACCCTGGAGATCTGATGTAAAGCTGCAGCATTAGCCCAGTCTTGAAACTACGCCGGGCGGGGGCCCTAGGATAGTGGTTATCACCGCTGCCTTTCACGCTAGAGTTCGGGGTTCGAACCATCCACGAACCATCCTACGTGACCGAGAGGTGGCGTGCTCGGCCTCAGACCGCCGGGGCTCGAATTTCGAATCCTGTGTCTGGAGGACAGTGTCATCTCATTCATCTCTCCATCCTCAGGTGGTTTTTCTGGACCAGTTTAGCCTATGTGTGTACAAAGATGGCCTAAAGCCCGATTAATTTTATTTTTCTTTGAAACTACGCCACGCAGCCATCGCCCACTGATGTGATTTCGTCCTCCTGATTTGACCTAACACCACGTCATCTAGCCAGCAAACAAGAAGGGTTGGCCCAATGTTGGATTAATATTGGGCCAGCGTCGCAGACGATGGCCCAATATTAATCCAACATTGGTGTTATTTGTGTAATCTGTTAATAGCCCTCAGTGCCTGACCAATCAATTGAATCCGCTTACAATCTCACATCGCTTATTCGTCACACCCTTCCTGTACGGGATCAAACACTTCCGGTCACGTGATCATGCGCTGATATTTCAGAAATCAACATGCGTTGACCCAATGCTGGTTTATTGTTGGGCCAGCGTCGTAGACGGTGGATCAATGTTTGGTTCCTGCGATCTTACCTCACAAAATCAGCTACATATATTATTCCGGTTGATTCCGAGAAGAGTTTGAACAAGGATACTTGGTTTGATTAAGCAAATGAATGCGGGCTTAAGTAGTATCCATTTGAATATTGCATTTAATAGCTTATTTCATATCAGCTTAACTCGACATGTTAGAGGTTATTTTATTAACTAATATGTGCTTTATAGTATTTAATTGCGGTATATTTTAAACAATCAAACACAAATATGCTGAATTTTGTTTTTGCTTTTGAAATATATGTACAGCTTTAAAATCGTCATAAAAATAACAATAGGCCTACAATTCAATTTAGGATTGCTATTTCAGAGTGTTATTTCAGTGTTTTAGGCCTATTTTATCCAATACTGGCTTTATGTTGTACCACCATATCCGATGCTAGCCAAACATTAAATCAACTTTGGCTTAAACGTGTTAATGTTAAGTCTTCCAAGATATAACGCTAAAGCGATCTGCGATTAGTAGGGGCAAGGAATCTCGATCTATTGAGAGTCCTTGGTAGGGGTTGCATTGCAATAAAACTGCGGGTAATCGAGACATTTTCGGCATTGTTGCATATCGATACTATGTACATGTTAATTATATTAAATTATTTAATTCATCAACTTGAAAACAAGTTGGGCGGGGGCCCTAGGGTAGTGGTTAGAACCGCTGCCTTTCACGCCAGAGTTCGGGGTTCGGTTCCCGATCTCGGCGGTTTGAAAGAAACAAAAAATGTTTCTTCCCCATCCACGTGTGAAAGTTAGTATTGTGGGGAGCCTCCGTGATCGAGAGGTAGCGTGCTCGGCCTCAGACCACCAGGGTTCGAATTTCTCCATCCTCAGGAGGTTCTCCTGGCCCAGTTTAGCCTATATGTGCACAAAGGTGGCCTAAAGCCCGATTCATTTCATTTATTTCGAATTTCGAATCCTGTGTCTGGAGGACAGTGTCATCTCAAACATCTCACCATCCTCAGGAGGTTCTCCTGGCCCAGTTTAGCCTATATGTGCACAAAGGTGGCCTAAAGCCCGATTCATTTCATTTGAAAACAAGGTATGCATTTATATACGCTTCTAAGTGATATCGTGCTATAATGTATATATGGCTCTAGCATCATTACCAGTATGATCCCAGACATGGACAGGGGGATTAGACTTTGGAATCACTTAACCCGTTGAGCGCTGAACTGTTTAATTGCAATTAAATTATTAAGCTAATTAAGGTTGTGCTTTGCTACCGCGATACACAACTTTAGGTGACTGAAAATTACTTGGATTTGTAAAATTAAGTCCCACGTAAGTCAGTTTCAAAGATATGAAAACTTTTTTCAGTTGTAAAAACTGATCTCAAAAGTAAAATGACTGAGAGCATATAACGGTAAGTCTAGTCGACGTGAAGGCTCTACAGATTAACACTTAAAACGCCGAGTTAAATAATTAAATTTTTTACCCACTTGAAGTTGTGTCTCGCTACCGCGATCCACAACTTCAAGTGGGCGAAAATTACTCCCATTTGTTTAATTTGAAAGCAACAATTTGCAGATCTTGATTTTTAAACACTCATGTCGTTCATAATAACTGCGATTTAAACCGCTAAAAACGGACTAAAAACGACTGTAGCAACGTAAGGGTTAATAAGGTTAACAAGTATAAATGAGTACATCACAGGATTAGCCGAATAAGCTGCCACCCGGCGAACAACAGCCGCTGAACCAATGTTGGGTTAATGTTGGGCCGGCGCAAAGACGGTGGGCCAACATTAAACCATCATTGGTTCGACGTCTCTTGTTTGCTGAGCATAGTAGGAGTGTCTTATCTAGAGCGGGAGGGGGCCCTAGGGTAGTGGTTAGCACCGCTGCCTTTCACGCTAGAGTTCGGGGTTCGGTTCCCGGTCTCGGCGGTTTGGAAGAAACAAAATGTTTCTTCCCCATCCACGTGTGAAACTCAGTATTGTGAGGAGCCTCCGTGACCGAGAGATAGCGTGCTCGGCCTCAGACCGCCAGGGCGCGAATTTCGAATCCTGTGTCAGGAGGACAGTGTCATCTCATTCATCTCACCATCCTCAAGAGGTTCTCCTGGCGAAGTTTAGCCTAAATGTGCACAAAGGTGGCCTAAAGACCGATTCATTTCATTTCCTATCCCGAGCATGTTCCCATTTTTCATGTTTTAACCCTTTACCTGTTAGGAACGTATGGCTTGTATATACGTTTTAAAGACATAGTTCAAACAAAATAAAATGATTATCAGTCAGTCAAATAGTATACGTTTGGAAATGTCTATTTTTTCACGAAGGGATACATTTTTCATTCACCTGAACTTGGGAATTGCGTCGGAAATTCCAACCCCAAATAAATGAAAAATGACCAAAAAAACAATTCAGCAGTACAAGGGTTAATACTGACGGCGGTCAAGTATAAACGCTATTCTAAAAGGAACATGTATCTACAATGTATATAAGCAGATTCCAAAGCTAAGGTTACCCGCGTAACCTTTTGCCCATGAAAAAAAAAATAGCAAACGTGATATATAATATTATGCTAATTATGATGATCAAAAGGACAAAGTGAACACTGCGCATAAAGTGGCGCTATGCGTCATGTGACGAGATCAACCAATCACCACCCCTCTCTCAGTTGTTCATTAAATAGGGGTAGAGTACCATACCATACCGATTAATAAAGACGCTCTTACACAGGTGATTCCAGCTCGCAGTCGATGTTCACAGACCGCATTATAAAATCACTCACATGTTATTGATCAGCTGATGACCCAATGATACAATCGGCGCCAAGATTGGAGCTTAACACCTTAATCACTACAGCAATCCTCTTTAATAACAAAAGATTTTAGGGGTTTATGGTTGGCTCATTAAAGTTTTGTGGTCACACGGTAGAGAGACACAATTTCAAGTTAGTGAAAAATACAACTATACATCTTTTTTATCAATTTGAAATCATCATAAATGTCTTAGTTAGCTATTTCCGTTTCATTTGAAGACATATCGTCGCCTCGGAGCTAAAGGATCCTATCTGCCACTCTAACGAGTGTCAGATAGGATCCTTTAGCTCCGAGGCGACGATATGCTATGTGTCTACGGCCATTGGGAATATTTTACTCGGGCTTTCAGTGCGGGGATCGACTTTAGACGTCAGAATCTGATTACTAGAGCTTGGAATTTGTGTGCACCTCTACGATCGGTCCACTGAGGATATACTAGTAGGCGTTTTAATGATTGCTACATTGAGTGATTGATATTGATTGAATTTTCCATGACTACGTTTATTGACAATTTGTCAGATGACGTATATATGGGACCAATTCTAGTATTCCACCCCCGACCAATCGAAGAGTGGTTCAGCCACATGACGGGAGCCAATCACTGTCGTCATTCAGTTGTTATTTAAATTAAAGAGTAGAATACCAGACTTGGGCACAAGTTTTGTCCAGCTACCACGATCAACAACTTCAAATGGGAGAAATAACCCAAGTTATTGATACTAAATATGTACTACTCCTACTTATTGGGCATCAATTCATTTCAGAAATAAAAACGGTAGTTGAAATGCTAAAAAATAGTAAAATCGAGTGGTGCCTAACGCTTAAAGGGTTCAGATTTCAGCCTTCCATTTTGATAACAGTACCTTAGGGTTCACGGTGTCACAGTGCGTGTCCGCTGATTATGTAAGTTAAGACGTCCGTTGCTATAAACATGACCTGATGGTGTTGATAATGGCAGATAAGACAGGGGTGGTGTCAACTCATCAGTCAAGGGTCAGTGCTGGTTTAATACCGTACCAACGCTTCCAGCGTTAGTACGACATTAAGCTAGCACTTGACTTGATGTTTTGTGCAGTGTCATTGCTCTCTTTGAGTGGTGAGTGAACAATAACTTCCCGGTAAATAGGCGTTCTCACGAATTAAAGTGAACAGAAATGTAAACCTTGATTAGCATAATCTTCAGCATATTATTATTATTTTGCTTACAAGCATCACCAGCTTCGTAGTTTATCAGGAATTGTCTGGGCCCGCATTGCACAAGCTGGACTGCATGAATAAATGAGGGATCTAGACACACACAGATACATATACATTTTAATTTCGGGAAAACCGGTGTAAATGACAACTGAATGACGCCGTTGACTGACTGATTTCGTGACAGACTGAGCACCTCTTCGATTGGTCGGGGGTATACATACCGGACTTGTCCGATGCATCATGACATCATCCTAATCAAATTGATAGGGACACAGATATAAATTTCAATTTGGGGAAACAGGTTGACATGACCCTTTTCAAATATACTGTATATGGTAACGCGAACTGTCATATTAATCATACAGTCATACTAACGTTAAGCCCACAAGGCTGGGTTCAACTTTATGTTTACAATTTAACCCTTTCTGCGCGGTGATCGACTTTAGACGTCAAAATCTGACGTCCACATTCATCAGGTGCTAAAGTCAATCCCAGTGCTGAAAGAGTAAAATATTTATAATGCCCATATACCCATAACATAGATATTCAAATGCAGCAGGACGAGCTAACTAAGACATTTATAATGATATCAAATTAAAGAAAAACATTTGATATAAAGATATGGTCTATATAAAACTATGTCAGCGCTTTAAGAGTTAAAGTTGATAATTCCTCGTCACATAATATAGCCCTTTCTTTGTAACCACTACTAGTGATCGGGGTGGGTGATTACATCCAAATAAATAATCAAATTTATTACAATGTAACGTTCATCATGTTTACACAGAGGAGCAGCTGGTACACTACACCTTCAAAATTGTTATCCAATGACAATATTGAATAATCATAATAATCAGATAATCATGATTAGAAATAGTATACCCATATGCCGTGTTAGGCTAAAAGGCAGTAACAGTTTACTTATTATATAAGGAGTTACTGCCTTTTAATTTGCAGGACAGGAGAGGCAGCACAAGGAGGATGAGATCTGATATGACTCATCCCATCTAGACAACAATTTAAAAACAATCATTAGCAATTCCTGTTCCTGCCAAATGATCGCCAGCTGAACTAAACTGGTGAATGTTTAATGAACTTACTTGTGTTGCCATGCAAAATCAAAGGACAGTATCTGCTTACTTTACAAGTAAGCAGATACTGCCTTTTGACTTTGCAGAGCAGTATAGATCCGCAAAGATCTTGACACTCGTGCTCTTGAAGTACCCATCTTAGGCTATAAAAGATCCAGAAAGAGATATAATCTTAGTAGGTCCATAACCATGATAACTGGACCAGATATATTGTTTTCCATAAAATCAGGTTATTTTCAGTAATTCATATCTCACGGTAAATAAGCATGAGAAGAAATAGATGGGTGTAAAAGATTGAACAACATTTCGGAGTAAAAATAAATAATTTATTAGCCTACTGTGTGAAAAGAATGAATTTCAGTAATTTAACTTTATCAACTTGAAAATATAACTTGATTTGTCATAGTTGAGTTACATTAAAAGCTGGTTAGGCCCCTATATTAATAATTACT
>OZ024915.1:19212415-19241984 GCA_964017125.1 Flabesymbios commensalis | reverse complement strand
AGATGTATCAGAGATCATCACATAGACACCCGTCATTATTACAAATGACACGCACGTGCTTAATAATTCATTGTAATTATAATGCGCACGCATGTGTTCGGGACGCTATTCTAGATTTAAGCATCTGATTGGTTGAGAACTCAATTTCAACCAAAGTTTTTCCTCTTGGAAAAATATCGCCACAGGACTGCCTTTTTCCATTGTATGCTGGAGCCATGAACGCCCTTCACCCCTGCCATCAACGAGATATAACCAGTTTAATCACGTGATATTTACACACATCATGCACATGATGCCACATACTTTTTTTATTCAATATCGTGGGGAGCCTCTGTGACCGAGAGGTAGCGTGCTGGGCCTCAGACCATCAGGGCTCGGATTTCGAATCCTGTGTCTTGAGGGCAGTGTCATCTCATTGATCTCACCATCATCAGGAGGTTCTCCTGGCCGAGTATAGCCTACAGTTGCACCAAGGATACTAGAAGAGCTCCTCTAGTATCCTTGGTTGCACCACAGGCATTTGCATAGTTATTCATTTTGCAAGCGTTTTTATCAGTCAATGGTGATGATGATATTTGCCAACAGTGTAGTGTACATGTACCATTATTTTTCTACAGTATGGACTGTTGACTGCTGGATGGCATTGACTGACCGGAACGCTTGCATTATAAATAACCATGCAAATGCCTGTGGTTGCACAAAGGTGGCCTAATACCCCATTTATTTCATTACATTTTTACCCCTGCTTTTTCATCTGATTATTGCGAAAATCAACATGTTTGCAAGTGACAATTACGCTTCAATATTAACAGATATAATTATTTGACGTGAATTTTCGTCAGAAAAAGAACATTCATATACCGTGCAGTTAACTATAATAAACTGTAAATAAAAAAAACAGCGATACACAAAATGACGATATTCGAAAGATGACTAGGCAGCACATCAATCATTCAACTACTTTCAAATGAAAATATTAATGTAATATGAAAAATAGGGCATACAGCATAACTTAAAATATCACAAGTTATGCTTCATCATTTTGTCATAATTTAAAATTGGAGTCGTTCATGTAATTTTCCAGTTTGGAAAAGGAAGGGGTTCTCACCATCCACGCTACGTTTATATATTCATCAGCGATTACTCTGAACTGACATTTTAAAGTATGCTACATTATCTGATTATGAGATGGTAGTGGTAGTATACTTCATGAATTGAACATAAAAGTGTGGGTGTTAATGTTGCACTCTGCAGTGTGGGTGACTCACACGAGACGTTGACCCAATGCTGGGTTAACGTTGCGCCGCCGTCGTGTGCTCACTTGTTTACTACATTATTCCGGCTGAATGTCCACCTCTAAAAGAATGAGGTAACTCCACTGGTCAAAACATGCACCAGCGCCAGGTGTTGTTGCCAACTATGTAATTGAAATGAAGACGATCATGCATATTTTAAATCTGTATTTGAGAAACGAACAACTCCCTGGCACCACAAGGCTGCTTTACAAAGCCAAAAGGCTGTAATTGTTTACTTCAGAAGAAAGCAGTTACTGCCTTCTGGCTCTGTATGACAGAATGGAGGGCTGGAGTAGCCGAGTCGGTAGCGCACATTCATTGCACAGCGTACACCAGCTAAGCCGAGTGGGCGAGAATAGAGAAAGTTGGTGTGGTATAATTCTGTGAAACGCACTGACGTCACTCGGTGAAAACAAGGTTATATAACACCCCCTCCTCCATACTTCATTCTGTGAAACGCAGTGACGTCACTCAGTGAAACTTGTATTTATGCAAACAAGAACAAGATATAGTTTTTTTCTCTGAGAATACGATGGCAAATCAAGTGGCATACGCCAAAACTCGTATGCGTCTCACTACAAAAAAACAATTGAACTAATCTGTCTGCTTGTAAGCATACGCAAGTGCAGTTATTATATCTGCAGTTATCAGTGAGTGTCACAGTCTGGGGCGGGGGCCCTAGGGTAGTGGTTAGCACCGCTGCCTTTCACGCCAGAGCTCGGGGTTCAGTTCCCGGTCTCGGCGGTTTGAAAGAAACAAAAAATGTTTCTTCCCCATCCACGTGTGAAAGTCAGTATTGCGGGGAGCCTCCGTGACCGAGAGGTAGCGTGCTCGGCCTCAGACCGCCAGGGTTTGAATTTCAAATCCTGTGTCTGGAGGACAGTGTCATCTCAATCATCTCACCATCCTCAGGAGGTTCTCCTGGCCCAATTTAGCCTATATGTGCACAAAGGTGGCCCAAAGCTCGATTCATTTCATTTTTGTCAGTCTGAAGTAGAGAGATAGACACTGGTGACACAAGTGAAATCTGCAACACGCAGTGAAAATGCATGCATTTATACATGCTCTACACAAATAATGATTTCTTAGTTTCTGTCGAGCAACCTCAACATATTTATATCTAAGTGTGTACGTGACCCATTTACAGTTATATCTCGCTACCTTGACCCACAACATCAAGTGAGATTAAAATACTCACATATACGACAATAACTATTCATCGATTTAAAATCAGTCTTTTAACTGATCGTTAAATCACGTAATATAGAATCCCGCCACTACTGTGTTTATCAGTGATCGATATAGCATGTATAGATCGATACAAACCGTCAGTATCCTCCAAGAAATACATTATATTCACCTAGATTTGGGCTAGCGTTGGACCACCGTCTGCGACGCTGGCCCAACATTAACACAACTCGAGATAAATGTTTTGTGCTTACTGGCTGAGGTTTAGCCACAAAGTGGAATGACCAGCACGATTGGAATGTAGTAATCATGGTAATACGATAATAATAATGTATTTGAATTGGTGATCAGGCAGGGTCATCCACCCAATGTTAAATTAACGCTGGCCCAGCGTCGTAACCGCTGGGCCAACGTTCATTTAACATTAGGACAGCGCCTCGTGTCTGTTACACGTAGGTAGGCCACACGCGTGGTCAAGAGGGTCAATATAACCACTCAGAATGAAGTGGACAGTACCGCTTTGCAAAACCAAAAGGCGGTATCTGCTCACCTCTAAAGTGAGCAGATACCGCCTTCTGACTTTGCACGGAGAAGCACCGCCCGGGGACAATCCATGCACAGTGTCCAGTCTGAGTGGACTGACTGACCGTGACACGCCCACAAACAAACTGTCATCACAGTCTGAACATAATGAATGGACGAATAAATGAATTATAGGGCTCATTTGTAAACATATCACATGCTAAACTGGGCCGTTATTCTCAAAGTAACTGGCCTAATTTTTGGGCATGTCATTGACATCTCCATCCCTATTACAGGGGCCGTCGCTAAATTTCGCAATATACCCAAAATACGAACACAGTTCGCAGTGGATTTGACCACCCACTCACCCTCACAATACGGGACAAAAAATTCGTAGGAAATCAATTCCGTTTTCTATATTTGGAAGAATACATAGTCCACATAATTGGTTATAGTGTGTCACTTCGCCAATGTCGTTGCCTGCCGTGCGGCTTTGAATCCCGCTTAGTGCAGGATTTTCAGATAAATATCATGTTTTTCTCCTCTCAATATTGGGACATTGTTTCAATGATGTGTCATCTTGGTCTTTGGGCAAGACAATTCTCCATCAGATGCTTCACTTGACTCAGGTGAAAACGAGTACCTGGTGGGACAGATATGACAATGTGTGCGATTGATTGCTAGCGCCGAAATTGTTGCAGTGCTGTATGCGCCAAAAAATGAATAAACAGGCCCAGTGTGAACATCCTGTAGAGACTTCAGCTGTATTCGTTCTCACTCTACGAATATATACGTGGTATAGGGAATTACCTCTGCCAATGACGGGATGAGTGTGAAGCGCACAGAGCACTGTATGTGCGCTAGAAATTACAATAAATACGAAAGGAGCAATCAAGCACCCATCCAAATGAAATTAATCGGGACTTAGACCACTTTTGTGCACATACAGGATAAATTGAGCCAGAAGAACCTCCTGGGGATGGTGATATGAGTAAGATGACACTGCCCTCCAGACACAAGATTCGAAATTCAAACCTTAATGATCTGAGGCCCAACACGCTACCTCTCGGTCACGGATGCTCCTCACAACACTGTCGATTTTACGCGTGGATGGGGAAAAAAACATTTTTTCCCGCCCAGCCTCTCATCCACCCGTCTTGGAAAATTGGGAACTTTAGCGACGACCCTTTTAAACATGCCTACGAATTGGGTCCACAGCTTTAACATGTTTAAGGATACAATCCCAGAGCCAGAAAATCTTCCTGAGAATGGCAATACAATCATTCGGACTTGTAGTGGGTAAAGATTACTCATTAAATAAATTTGTCATGTATTGTTAAAACAGTTTAATGCCAGTTTTCGGTCTCAAACCATTGGGTCCGTTTTCAGGGATGAATAACGATAATTTGAGGCATCACAAGGGTAAAACAGTTAACACATTAGCCCTCAAAGCACTGTAATATATTTAAGATAAGCCATGAGACCAAATGTATTTCTTCAATTTAAAATCATCATAATTATCTTAGTTAGTTCTTTCCGCTTTGAATACCTATGTTATGGGTCTACGGTTATAATAATAATTGTGTGCGGGGGTGGACGCTAGACGTTAGATTCTGACGTCTATAGACTTCAGAATCTGACGTTTTAAGTTGATCCCAGTACTGAGAGTGTTATTCAGACTACTTACCTGGTCAAATGGTCAGTCAGCGATTAACTATGTGAATAATGGGCAGGAATGTTCAGACCATAATAATCTGTATCATACATATTTTTTGTTTCTCCCATGGTGTGTGTCTTTATATATTTCATAGCTGATTGAGAATAATCTGAAACGCCACCTAGCTATAAGATATTTTCTTCTCAAGCAGGCAATATGAATGTTTCTGAGATATCTTTTTATGTATGTATACACTGTGACCATCCGTCCATCTTTGCTCAGCTCATATCCTGATGTTATCACACCCACGCTTGTTCTAACACGTCTAGTCTGTCACGTCCCAAAATTACCGTGTTTTTTTCAGTATATAAAGACTGGATCAGACAACAGGATCGTGAGATAATCCTCTAGTCATGACATCATATTAGGCCTATGTGTTTTTTTATTCGAAATCCTCCTACTTGATCTTGTACTGCAGACGTACCAGAGTTTCCTGTGTTATTTCTGTACGTGACAGACCCATCCAGAACAGACAAACTGGAGAACCAATCAGTTCCCGAGTCTTGATAACATCTACGTCTGTCCAAGGAATTGGTCTATCTATATGTCACTAGAGATCCCGTAGTCGAGGAGGTGAGTTGTGACCTCAGACGTTTAACACTCTGTATCCCCGCCATGTATGACCGCTGTCATATTGTCTCCAGCTAGCACCTCGCCCAGCAGGGATCCCCTCCTCACGTCCTGAGACCCCGCACCTGTCTGGATCATATCCGTCACAGACAATCCGTATGTCTGGATCTGCTCCTGTCACACCACCCCACCACACACAAACACACAAACACAATGTTGGCTTAACCCTTATGAAGCTGAAATTTTTGTATAAATGGAAACCAAACCGAGTTTGGGCTTGACACACCCACCCTTTTTCCTATATTTTTTAACTGACAAGACCCCTTATTTAGATCTTTCCGCTTCATTTGAATACCTATGTCATGGGTCTACGACCATTATAATAATCTAACATCTGTATAGACGTCAGATTCTGACGTGTGAAGTCGGTCCCTACATTGTAAGATTAAAAATGTTATTATTAAAGAGCCAATATTAAAGAGCCAACTAAAGCATTTATAATGATTTCAAATTTGAAAACCCTTGGTCTTCATGGTTTGTACAATATATTTGATCGTTGTAGTTAAACCGGCATTGTGCCAATGCCTTGTGTTTGCGTGGAGGCACCATGGTGACGTAACAGCTGATCACGCGGATCATCTGAATCAGAGGCTCTGCAGGCCGTGTCAACAGGGATCCTGTCAACACTGTAGACCACAAACAACTTAGTCCCAGTTTACGCGATTAATAATAAGCTCAGTACTGTAAGATATACACTGCCGACTGGACACACGACGTTGTTGCTACGTTGAATCAACGTCAAAGACGTTGATTCAACGCCGCTACAAAGTCGTGTGCCCAGTGGATGGCTTACTTATGTGCGTTATGGAAAATAGATTCGATTCTGTCAACACCGTATACGCCAATCAGTCTCAGCTAGTCTTATCGTAACAGATATCAACATATCTCACCCGATCGCCGTAATTCGTGATTTTATTACTCAAATTAGATCTAAAATCGTGCGATCATCGTTAGAAAATCGTTACCATTATTTCGGTAACATATTTTACGCGATCATTTTACAATCAAATCGTATATTGACCACAGTGCAGATCTTAGTCCGGTGGAACAAAGGCATTATGCGATTTTGCGTAAAGATTCAAGAGCTCAGCACTATGAGACAAGCACTGGCTTGTTTCTGTGCGTTATGGAAAATAGACACCCTAAAAAATAGACTTCTGTAAAAGAGATCTCTGTACTCCTTGCCATTCAAACCAGGTATAGGAACTTTGCAGACATGCATGTGAAGCAGCGAAGGTTTATTAACCCTTTTAGTGCGGGGACCGACTGACGTCTGACGTCTGTAGCAGTCACATTCTGACGTCTATAGTCGATCCCCGCACTGAGAGAATAAAATATTTATAATGGCCGTAGACCCATAACATTGTTATTCAAATGAAGCGGAAACAGCTAACTAAGACATTTATTATGATTTAAAATTGAAACAAAATGCTTGTTCTCCATGGTTTATACAAACATATTTAATCGTTGTAGCGGTTCAAAACATAAACTATAGCATGCTTGGAGCTCGACATAAAACACCAAACAATCATGCTGAATTAACACGCAGAACACGATAAATGTATAAATAATGTGTTTTAAAGCACGCACCAAGTTCTTAAGGAAGCGTTAAGTAATGTTACCCTTATGTTATTAAGCAACGTTACGCTGAAATCGACATTAGCCTTTTCGTAGTTGACTGAACCCTTACGACTTTTATCAAACATATCTGGTGAGGTAAAAGTCTATATTTGTCATAACTTAAACCACTTATATAGTCAGGCAAAATATTGGCATTTTGGGGCTGAACCTTGCATTGTCCAATTACAATCGTTTTTTTTGCATTTTTGAGTGGACAATATCTATCTGTTTAAGATTCAGCTGGCGTTCCATGCTCAAACCTTGTGGGTTTTTACAAATTCAAGATGGCCAGCAAGATTGCCGCCGTATCACTAAAAATGCCATAACTTGGTAATAATCGATCTAGAGCTTCGAATTTGGTATTAGTATGTTTTGGGTGGCAAGGAATCCATTTATTTGGTTTATTTTGTGATTAGATGTAGTATACATCCTAAATTGATGGAATCACAAAAAAATATAAGTAATGATATAAGTTAAACAACAACAAAAAACAACGCTCAAAAATTTTACTCATGAATTACTAACACATTTATACAGCAGTATAAAAGTATACCCATTGAACATGTTGAACGTCTAAACCTAGTTACTTAGCTACTGTTCACTGTTAGACTATGCTTATTGCGTTTCCTACTGGTACCATTAAGCTGTTGATTGAATGTTCATCATGTTCATTATCGTTCGATCTTTTTATGGAGATTCCATATATATGGCAGAAACAACCCACCTTGTCGTATAAATGCCGCAGGAACACACATATATCAGTATCATCGGCACTGACCGTGATCTGTAGTTTCTGTACTCCTGTTCCACCTTCTTGAGACACATTAATGGCTTGCTGGACCACTATGATGTCTGCCTCCTCATGTGTTGTTTGGAGATCCGCTCGCCTAATTTTCACACTCTGGCCATTCACTGTTACCATTTGAATAGGAACTGCGTCTGCACCAGTGACAACAATAGGGTGTGAAATGAGGTATTTGGGGCAGTTTACAATGTGTCAAAAATTGGCGACCATCATTTTATATAATTGTTCCTTGTTTTTTGACATTGAAGGACATATTTCCTGTGCTGGGAGTGGGGATTTTATTTGAAATTTGTGAACGCGGCTGCCCGGGTCGATCCGGAGCATGGAGTGTGTGCTTTGATGCTCATGGGGGGGGGGGGGGGGTAATACCTATCGAACACAAGATACACATCATATTCGCGTAGAAGGTTTGAAGTTTTGTGGTTTAGGAGTGTGAGGGGATCAGATACTTTTTTTGCATACTCGCATAGCAAATAAAGCAGGTAGGCATGCAGCTAGCTCGTGTGTCAGTATTTCTTAGAAATGCATATCTCTGTTGCTGACAAGCAAACCGAGTACATATATATGAGATCCTGTGAGATTATTTCGTGGTTATCCACTGAAATATGCTTGCGTTTGTGGCCAATATGGATAAGTTTTTTATTAATTTTATCATAGAGGCCACCTGGCCACTTGTCTCGTCTGTTTAGCTCCCATATCGTATGCTTCATCGATGTTTCATCCAGGAGGTGCCAGTTGTCCAGTGACGATATTCAGTAGCTGGCCCTGTTCATGATAGAGCTGATATGGCATTCTAGAAAGTACATTCCTCCAAGGATAGAAACAACATCTTTAAAACGATTTGTATGGTTAAATATTATGCTGACATCTATTTGATAGAGCTGCATATCAGCTGTAAGTGGGAATGTTATCTGACCAGCATTGCGAGATATGGTTATTGCCTTAGACATAGCCGTCGCTATACTTGGGTCACTTGGTGTGTTGTTGATGAGGGGTAGGTGCCTATTAATTGCCGGTTCCAGAGACACACCTAGCTGCTTCACTTCATGTGTTTTTGTCATGTAACCATTGTATTCAGGCCAAGATGGTTTGGTGATTACTTTCTTTAAAATATCAAAATCATGCACCTTCTAAAGCTATCTGTGTTGCCACAACTTTCTCACAGAGGAGGTCTAGTCTGGGTACCTGATGAAGTACATACGGTGGTGGCACAGGAGGGTGTCTTGAACCTTCATACGGCTCGAGTGGCTAATCATAAGGGATCGGATGGGACATGGCCTTTTTAAATATGCGATAAATTGTGAGAATTTGTGATGTTTGATTTGTTACTACCTGTCCTGTCATCATTGCCAGCACATGACAGACTAGTTTACAATTTTGGCTGTGCACTTCGGTGTCAAAGTTAACAACTACTATGTGAAAACGCCATCAACGTTTTTAAATGTCAACCCATGGGAATATTATTTGCAGGCACAATTATAGCAGCGGAATGTTTGAATCGCAGCAACTTGTCATATGAGCAAGTGACTTTAGATTTTGGAAATTCAACTATCATATCTTTGTGACGATTTATCATCACACCCAAGGCAATCGCATATCCGTATATTGAGAGCAGAAAATACTTTTGCTGATGTTTCTGATAAGGTTAGGTACGAGATTGGATTTATGAAATTTCAGCGATATCAGCTCAGCGAGTGTGGAACAAATAGATTTATCTGCCTTTTTCTTGTCAAAACACAGCGAGTAATTTGTCCTTTCCTTCTTCATACATACGTATTTGAGATGCAATGACAGTTATGGCATTACTGACACTGTCATCATCTTTCTTCTGCACCTCCGCTAGCTTTAACATTGACCCTGAATCATGTTTAAACAGAAAGATTGAATCAATATCGAACGAACGCAATGCAACTACGGCATCTCCGAAGAACTCCAATACTTTTTCGAATAATATTCGTCTAGAGAGAGATAACCCACCTTGGTCTCTATACATAGCTACAATGTCTACCGAGTTTTAAAATCTACTATCATTCCTAGGGTAGGCCTAGGGGTATAGGCTATTGCCAGTATTGGTATAGTCGCAGCATGTACAAAAATAGTTTTTGTAAAGTTTCATGTCTGAGAAATCAGCAAATTCTGTCACCACTGCATAATATGATTAGACCCTCAATGATTGATTCAGACTATACAAGTCTAAGAGCCTACATATAGGCTATACAGCCTGGTATTAATGTATAATATAGGAGCGAGCTTTCGCCATACAGTGCCTATTCATATTATTATTAGACTTGGCGAACATGGGCCTAGGCATACTACCAAGCAGCAACATGAATCACCAGTTGTGAATGTTACGGCGTTATTCAGCGATTTAATTCACTATTTTGGCGGCCATTTTGAATTTTTTGCACCAGGACTCTATTTAATCTCTAGGATAACATCAAATTTGGGTTTCCCGACCCCAAAAACCCATACCTAGACATCAAAATCATGTCTCTGAGTCATTTGGTTGAGAAGTTAGAGCTTGTATTATGTTGCCATAGCCATTTTGGCAGCCACCTTGGATTTTGAAAAACCCACAAAGGTTGGAATTGGAACGCCAGCTGATTTTTGCTCTATGGCTCATAGTCAACTGAAAAAATAAAACAAAAAGATTTTTGCCTGACTAATATGGAGACAAGACGACACACTAAGACATGATTTTAATCATACCCAGCAAACATGAGATATCGCTCCAATGTCTGTCTAATGCTGGTCAACCGTCTATGACGCTGACCCAAGATTAAACGAGCTTTGTTCAATATATCGTGCCTGATGGCTACTAGTGCAACACCACACCAGGAAATGTTTTACCTTTTCAAACCTGAATATACCATCGTTATCTTTATCGTTATCTTTATCCACTACAAGCCGCGAATTGCTGTCGCAATTCTCGACGTGTAGTGGATGAAGATAATGTGAATTGGTTGCAAAGTATCGAATATTGGCAAATATCGTCAAAACATAAAAATCGTCGTTATGGAACCCTTAGATACAGGGAATTTAGTGATTTCTGAAGGATGCATCACGCGGGTTTAAAGAGTTAACCCTTTGACTTCCAGGCCGGGGTGCATACCAGGATCCAGATATACTGGTGTACGAGTTCTATTTTTCGTCATTTGAAGCTGGAATTGCTAACGCAATTTCCAGCTTCAAATGACGAAAAATACATAAATGTAGTATATATTTGACGAAAATTTGTGTCATTTTATGGTTAAGTTCATTGACGAATGACGACGGAAATTTCCGTCATGTATGTATGGTAGTAAAAAGGTTAAGAGTTGTCATACATAAAATCCTAGTAACCACAAGTACATCAAACTTATCCATCGTAATTTACCGCCGTATAACGTCTTTTTCAAGAGTGATTTGTGATGTCTGTACTCCGAAGAACACTAGGCTACTCTTTGTTATTGTGGGTAGAAAATCATCATAAATTATACTTTTACTATTATTCCGAGTGTGCATTATTGGATGGGAAAATGTACTTACAAACAAAATGACCATTTCTTTCATAGTCATTGCAATAAAAAGATAAATTATATTCTTAAATAGGATAGCCAATGCAATAGACATACACATGGTATTAAATTATCATAGGCATACTTAATGCGAATCGTTCTATCCTGACATTGATTTTTCATGTGGTCAGGTGTTTTAATTAAAAAAAAATAACCTTTGTTTTAAACATAATTGAAAATAATTATGAATATATATTGTTCTATAACTTTTTGTTTATCTAACTGCCAGAATTTGAAAATAAATAATTTTATGAAATAGATGCTATAGTTTAAGTAATTGAATCAGCGCCTGGCAACTGCTCATTTATGCTGTTTCGCTGATTAGCCCATACATATCCTATAACCATTATAATATTCATTCTGCAATCACGCATACGACTCGATAGTATACATAAGAGTTTTCTCAATGCTGGTGCAATGTTTCACACGTTAGTCCATCATTAAATCCATAGACTTCTTGAGTCATCTTGGTGCGGAGTATTTTGGAAGATGAGTCATTGCTGCGGCAATGTCGAGGAGTAGGACAGGGTTTATATGTTTAGCCCCTCCAAGCAAACACGAGGCGTTGACCCAACGTTGGGCTGATGTTGGCCCATCATCAACTACGCTGGCCCAACATCGGCCAACATTGGGCCACACACAGTAGCGGATCTTGTAAAGTAAGCAGATATTGCCTTTTGGCTTTGCACGGCAGCACACATTGAGTGCTCAGCATTTTTGTTTGTTTTTCAAATAATAGCTTTTTAACCCTTTAACCCTTTAGACGATTATATTCGTATTTTTACTTTTTTTATTAGAACGTACCATATCAGCTTTCAAACATATTGATAAATAAAATGTGACAATAATCAGCAAGATTTGAAAATGGTCCACGTCCATTTTGTCAAATCTGAATAATTTTCACTCACTTGAAGTTGTGGATCGCGTCAGCGAGACACAACTTCGAGTGAGTGAAAATTCAAATTGAATAATTTGGCGGTTAAAGTGTTAAGGCATTACATTTGCTGGATTGGCATATATTTTCATTCAGATTGTACATCTGTATGGCATTTTTTGCACTTGAAATCGTGGATCGCGGTGAAGAGACGCACTTTCAAGTGGGTAAAATTAAATTCTATAACTCAACGTTTTAAGTAATTAAAAGAATAAACTCATAATCAGGCATTAATTAGGTAAATCACGGCCGCTACCTTATCATTTGACAGGTCGGTACGAGAGGCCACACATACAAAACTTGTTTTCTCAAGAGGCTTATCCAAGTGTCAGTGCCTTTTTTGTCCTAATCTCAACCATGAATAGCACTCGTGGTAGATGAATGCTTGCGCCGTGTAGTACAGCATTCAATTTTTATAAATCGTCTGTGTGCCTCCCCCCCCCCCCTCCCCAACGTGTATTGAAAAAAGAACATGCGGAGCTTATTTTGTGTGCATCGGGGACAGAGTCCTAAAAATTTTAACATGTTTGTGTCAGATGTTTGTGTCAGATGCATAAATAATTAAATAATACAAGCTCAGAGACGTCTAATTTTTATAAATAGAAATATGTTTCGTCACTTTTTGACTGGAACAGTCATTCTCGCCTGCTTAGTAAGTCACACACTACCCAACGATTAATTGCGGAAGATTCCATTTCTAGCGGCAGCAACATGCCATCTTTTCGGGACGCATTCTAATCTTTTGTGATATGTCTTTAGTGATTAGGTCCAAGCCAAAAATTATCATATTTCCCAAAAAGTTATATACTGTAGATCTGGTAATTTGCACGTGTTTAAATCGACACAATCAGGCTAAAATCATTAAAAAATCGATTTTTTTTATTTTCGCTTTTTAATATGGCCATAATGATGTGAACATGTCCATAGACTAGAATTGCGTAAGTTTTTAAATTTTTGTGTACAGGAATATATATCTAGCTTAACTGGTAAATGCGCAACACAAAAATTTAAAAAAAAGTTTTGCAGTTCTAGTCTATGGACATGTTTACATACTATGGCTATATTAAGAAGCCAAAATAAAAATAATGATTTTTTTATGATTTTAGCCTGATTGTGTCGCTGTAAAGTTTCAAATTTGCGAATTTCAATTTTTCTATAGTAGCGCTATTACAACAATAATTTTCGCGAGATTCTTGAGCTTGCGAATTTGTCCTACTCGCGGAAATTAAAACCTCGCGAATATTACCAGATCTACAGTATATTTATTCAAGATCTCTCTGATATATTTGTATCAGTCGATATATGAGATAATGCTAAACCTGAGAGTCCTATGTATACATTATCATCCAAGCTAACGGCTTTACACTATATAGTACATTATCATAGTGACATTTTACAAAGTCATGATGTATGTGAAACATTTCACTCTTTCACCAGAGACAAGTTACATAAGAGACCAAAGTAATGATTTATGTGTTGTCCTCAGGGGCATGGTCATTTTTACCTTGGATGACTGTGGTGCCCAAGAGGCATCTTCTTTAATACGGGACACAATAACAGATTATGATCGTTAAAGCTCAGTAGCGTGCCCCAGTCTGACAAAGTTATCAAACTTTTAACCATTTGAAACCTCACGATGTCTCGATGCATCATAGTGCATGCCTGAAACTTACTCTCCTAAAATCAGGGTTTTCGAACGACAAGTTTCACGAAACTGCTTTAACAATATATCATAAATTGCTATTATTTTCCACCAACTTCAAGTCATCTTCATCCACTGGAAGCCGCGAATTGCGACAGCAATTCGCGGCTTCCAGTGGATGTAGATTACAGTGGTACATTCAGGCCTCAAAGTGCTAAGCTGGTCTGTTTGCTTGATCGCCTGACAAAAACTGGCAGATCGATTGACCAGAAGATTTGTATGAAATCCGCTTAGCAGACAATATCTGCTGACGTCACGGGACCGGGTCGGCTTGACACGGAAATGTTTACCTGGCCCAGCACTCGCAGAACTCACACTAGTTTTTATTCCTCTCCAAACGGCAGATAATGCTGCAAAAAAACGTCCACTGTCCCCATGTGGACCACCATTTGAATGGGTATTCTGGTCTGCACAGCTACTTGAACAGTAAGCAGCTACTGTCTCTTTGACTTGGCACGACTGTGTTGTTATAGAAGAATCGGTATTATTCCAAGTAAAAATTATATATCACACACTCGAGAGGTTCACTGTGTTTTGTGTATGAAAGGTACATTAAATATGGTATGATAACACACTGGAATTAACAATTTGACTTGAAATATAGTTTTTCTGTCAAATAATTTTAATAATAACCCTTGTCCAGAATTGTCTCATATTGTTGTTCATTCAATTAAAGCCGAATTACAACGCAATTTCCAGCTTCAAGTGACGAAAAATAATTTTATTTACAAAAAATATACATCTCCAAAATTATATTATCATTAAAGCGCTGAATTAATTTGTAAAAAAATATCGCAACCAAATAGGCTTTTTCAATTTGAAATCATCACACATGTCTCAGTTAGCTCTTTCTGATTCATTGGGTAAAGCAAAGTAGCGTTATGGTATGGGTCTACGGCCATTAGAAATATTTTTACTCTTACAGTGCGGGGATCGACTTTAGTCGTCAGAATCTGACGTCTTCAGAGGGTTAATTGAGTATCTAGCATGTCTACTACCAACTATTTTATCAATCTTAGTGTCACTCTCTTTTCTATGGAGCTTTCTTGAAACAGTAAATATACGAGTCTAACAGCACAAGGGTTAAATTTTAATTGTAAAACTATTTCTAACACATCATATTACATTCTATACGACTGTTTCCATAGTCCTTAATAACAGATTATGTAATCATTGCCATTTGTAAAGTTGTGTCCCAGAAACCCGGTGAGCGGACGATCGAAATGTTTTAATAATAACATATATGAACCGGGCTTTAGGCCACCTTTGTGCACATATAGGCTAAACTGGGTCAGGAGAACCTCGTGAGGATGATGAGATGATTGAGATGACACTGTCCTCCAGACACAGGATTCGAAATTCGAGCTCTGGCGGTCTGAGGCCGAGCACGCTACCTTTCGGTCACGGAGGCTCCCCACAATACTGACTTTCACACGTGGATGGGGAAGAAACATTTTTGTTTCTTTCAAACCGCCTAGACCGGGAACCGAACCCCGAACTCTGACGTGAAAGGCAGCGGTGCTAACCACTACCCTAGGGCCTCCGCCCTTTAATAATAACAATACTAGTATATATCTTTTTAATTTACCAGTCGCTTCAAGTCATTTTCATCCACTACAAGTCGAAAATTGTGACTGCATTTCGCGGCTTGTAGTGGATGTAGATAACAATGGTAAATTCAATGGTAATGCGCATACAGTCACGCGAAACAAGAGAATGAAAAACATTCTTTTTTACTTCGGATGTTAATGATATCGTAGAGACAAAATGAAATGAAATGAATCGGGCTTTAGGCCACCTTTGTGCACATATAGGCTAAACTGGGCCAGGAGAACCTCCTGAGGATGGTGAGATGATTGAGATGACACTGTCCTCCAGACACAGGATTCGAAATTCGAGCCCTGGCGGTCTGAGGCCGAGCACGCTACCTCTCGGTCACGGAGACTCCCCACAATACTAACTTTCACACGTGGATGGGGAAGAAACAATTTTGTTTTTTTCAAACCGCCGAGACCGGGAACCCAACCCCGGACTCTGGCGTGAAAGGCAGCGGTGCTAACCACTACCCCAGGGCCCCCGCCCGATATCGTAGAGACACGCGAACAAGATATCAACTTGCGGACTGTAAACAACATGTAAGTCCCACAGGTGATAAAGTAGTCACACATGCTACACAGTGTTTTTTTACTCTCGTCAGAGGTTAGTCACGGCTTCACTAAACTCCAGTAGCTAAACGTCGTTCTCGTTGTATTAACATGATAAAGGGATTGTATCTGTCCCCCGTTGAAGTACAGTTACCACCTTCCTAATAATATGGAAATAGGAGCCTTTACCCTTTCAGGCCTGAATTTATCATTGTCATCTTCATCCACTACAAGCCGCGAATTGCTGTCGCAATTCTCGACTTGTAGTGGATGAAGATGATTTGATGTGGGTGACAAATTAAAGAAAATTACCATGTATTAGTAAACCAGTTTCATGGAAATTTCCATTCCAAAACCCTCAGTTGTAGGAAAATTAGGTGTGTTTTTCGGGATGTAAAATGATGCTTTAATGCATCGTGAGGACTTAAAGGGTTAAGCTAAACCAAAAGGCTGCCACACATAAACATCTGGATTGTTTTACGAACATTTCGTTCTTCACACAAGATAAAATGCTAAGTTGAAAAAAAGCGAAGAGCGAATATAATCATATATATTACCGTAATGGATTCTGAAATGATAAAATGCATGAAAAATGAGACATCAGACTCGAACCCGGAACAAGTCCCGTGCCACCGGACTATGACACTCGCCTTATCAGAAATGATAGAAAACTAGGCACGATGATAACAGATGAGAAAAAGTACTTCTCTGCGACAACGATCAAGTGTATAACACGCACATGTAACAGAAGCACTTCCAGGGCATGATGTTTTCCACGTGGCACTTGAAATTACCAGCGACAATGGACGTTGTGACAACGTATGTAACGCTGGTTTAACATTAAGAAGGCTCGTATTTGCTGGGTACAGACAGGTTTATTTGGGTACACAATGTACTTTTTCTCGCAGGCTGACGCTATGGTGAAGGCATCATGCACTAACCTTAGAAGC
Organism: Flabesymbios commensalis; assembly: GCA_964017125.1. Classification (NCBI taxonomy): domain Eukaryota; kingdom Metazoa; phylum Annelida; class Polychaeta; order Terebellida; family Flabelligeridae; genus Flabesymbios; species Flabesymbios commensalis. The sequence continues at coordinate 19,224,920 of OZ024915.1, read as the reverse complement.
GACATCCCAGCAGACACAAGTCGATGAGCCAATGCCAGCTCAATATTGGTTCACCGTCTGCGATGCTGGTCCAGCATTGAGCCGGCATTGGCTCATCGTCTTCTGACTGCTAGGATATTATATTTAATTTTCACTCGCACGTAGAGTTATATGAAGAGTACCTAGGCCTTCATTTATGTTTCATGCATCATTGCTATCCTGGCTGAAAAGGTATTTTACCGTCGGATAATTTTAAAAATGTTTTAAAAGGCCATAAAGGTGAATCGCACTTTATGGGTCTAGAACCATCACAAACCATTATAAATGTTTTACTCTTTCAGTGCGGGGATCGACTTTAGACGACGCTATATATAAGGAATTAGCCGATTTTGCCCATGAAATGAGTGTTTGTACATCTAAATTTGCAAATATTTTTTCCCAAATTAAACAGATTTTCACCCACTTAGATTTTGTGGTTAGCGAGTAGCGGTAGCAGGTCGCAGCAGCGAGAAACAACTTCAAGTGGGGGAGAATTCAGATTAGATAACTTGAAAGATTATTATTAGTTGTAGTTTGAGAAATGTCATCGTTTAGACGTATAGATATAAATATTGCCATAAACAGAGCCAGAAAAAAACATCTCAGGAATGAGTTGCATGGTCGCCATTGTACTTTTATTTGACATATTACATTATTTTATTAGAAAAAAAACGAAAATGATCCCAAAACAGCATAGAAAGTGCCATAAAGGCTATACACGACTACTATGCATAATTATAAAGCTACAAATCGTCATCTTGGGTATGAAAGGGTGTATCTGCCACTTTACAAAGTGGCAGATACACCCTTTCATATTTAAGGGGACGATATAGAGATTCACGCCTGTCACTGGGCAACCCTTTAATTGGTTAGGCCACCTATGATAAATAGCCTGATACGTCTATTTGAAGTGACACTTTGGAGTTGTGTTTTTTATTCCCAGGGTTCGAGGTTCGATGATTCATAGGATTGGAGTTTTCTGCAAACATGATACGTTGATCCAATGCTGGTTTAATGTTGGCACACAATGGCCAAACTTAACCCTTTGAGCACGGGCATCGTCATTAGACGTCAAAATCTGACCTTCTATAGACGTCAGATTCTGACGTCTGTAGACGTCAGATCCAGACTTCTAAAGAAGATCCCCTCACTGAAGGAACTCGACAAATAATAATGGCCGTAGACTCATAACATAGCACTTCAAATGAAGCGGAGAGGGCTAACTGAGACAAATTTATGATGCTTTCAAATTGAAAAAAAACCCTTTGTTGTCCATTACATGGTTTATACAAAAATATTTCAGCGTTGTAAGGGTTGAGCCAACATTCAAACATCATCTCGCCATCGTTGGGTAGATCCAGACATGTGATGCGAGGCTGAGTGATTGTTTCTCTCACGTATAAAATCTTGATTTAGGCATATCAAATTGTTTCACTTAAAAAATACAAATTATAAAAGTGTTTTTATGGAAGGCATCTCGAGACATAATAAATATATTTCATATTATGGGACGATTTACCAAGATGTGGTAAGAAACGAATTACTAACTCGTTATTTCGACGCATATGGTTCCATGAATTACGTAAATTGTTCCCATAACTTAATACCTTGCTCCCATAAGTTTATAATATCATTCTGCATGTCGCGAGAGGGGATGTATGCCATCATTTGCTTAATCAAATTTAAAATTTCGACCTGTATCCCTTTCAGCGCAAAGATCGACTTTATACGTCAGAATCTCGTCGCCTCGGAGCTAAAGGATCCTATCTGACACTCGTCAGAGTGGCAGATAGGATCCTTTAGCTCCGAGGCGACGATCTGACGTTTGTAGATGTCAGATTCTGACGCATAAAGTCGGTACCCGCACTGCTAAAGTAAAATATGTAAAATGACCGTAGATCCACAACATAGGCATTCAAATGAAGCGGATAGAGGTAACTAAGACATTTATGATGATTTCAAATTGAAAAACTCGGAAGCGGGTTGGTGGGTCTAAGCCACAACTCGGGTTTTTAATTTGTCTCTGATTTTAGATTTTTTTAACAAAAGGGTGCTGATCTGCGGGACTCCCATTCTGGATCAGTCACTGTGACCACAGCGGACCGTATCGATCGACTGATTGACAGAGTTCGAACAGTTCTTACTTTAGAAATGACCGTCAAACTAGACTAAACTGGTCGCCGTTAAACATACAACTGGTGTTTGCGCAGACGGCATGCAAACACTACCTGAGTAACATCATGAACCTCCCAGAAAAAAACATGATCTATTTACACAATGGTGGATTAATGTTGAAGACGTTGGCCCAACATCAATCCAACATTGTCATAGAGTCATATACTACCACAGCACTGACTCAACGCTGGGCCGGCTTAGCAGACATTTAACCAACATTGTGCCTTGATCGGGCCAGCTGAAAGTAACATTCAATTCTGACAATGAAAACTGAACTGAAATCCCGGCGTTCATCCAGGCATGTTATTGTGCCTTAGTGAGTTTGTCCGTATCAGTGACCCACAATTACATGAAAAATAGACGTGTTATTATGTGGTTTATCCAGATCAGCATCGCTTAACTGGCTATGCACAAGCGGTAAACATGGTAAAGGTACACCTTTAGTTATTACCTGTTTACTGATACGCAGAGAACCGCCTGTTATTGTATATATATTTTGATATCCAATCAATCTCGATTTTGTAACGGTATCTCTTATTTCATCGCTGGACCTGCGCTGAATAGGAACATGTATATATTTGTGAGAAGGTATTATGGCAGTCAGGCTTTACAGAGGTTTTTTTGGACCTTTTTTGACCAGCCAGATTATATTTGAATATGGCTGCAGGGTTTCCCCCAGGGGGGAGTGGCGGGTACGGACACCTCCACCGAGCATTTAAGGGGGATATCCGCCCTTGTTGACAAAGCTAAAATACGCCATTCTAGGCACTAAAAATTGTAACTAATTTTTTTGGGGGCTCACCCCCACTCAAACTTTCTTGGGGTAAACCCTGGACTCAGTTATTGATAACACTAACAAATACTGTTCATATGGTTGAGTAAATGCCATGTTTTTATTGTTCAAGTCAAGTAAAATGAAATGAAACATATTGTAACACAACAAATTGATATAATTATTCTACATAAAATTCAAATGATGCTGTAATGATATTTCAACTGAAAATTTTTATGATCATATCATAACTTAATAAACTGATATTATTTCGTGCCCATACAGGCCTATGGTCAGCATGATCAGGAAAATCTCATGAGGATAGCAAAATTATGACCAAATGATGCTGATCTCCAGACACTGGGTTAGAAATTTGAATCTTGTAAAGTTTGTGTTTGAGCCCGCTACTGGATCCCGCTCCTTAAATATTGAACTGCTGCGGTGTTTATTATTATTCGTTGTAGACGGTGGATCAACATTGATCTAACATTGGGTGAGTGTCTCGTGTTTGCTGGGATGGTGTGAGACTACCACGGCAACCAAATATTATGAGAGTGCAATGTTGAGGTGGCTCCAATTTACACGTCTCCAAGAACTGAAGAAGATCAATGATTACATAATGCAAAAACCCACTGCGTGAATTGATCTTCTGGCGCGATCCTGACCGTCTGAGAATAAGATCAGGATTTGACCTTCTCTATGGATCTCAACTGATCTGCCTATCTGTGAGTGAGTGAGTGAGTGAGTGAGTGAGTGAGTGAGTGAGTGAGTGAGTGAGTGAGTGAGTGAGTGAGTGAGTGAGTGAGTGAGTGAGTGAGTGAGTGAGTATCAGCGTATCGCGTTATATAATTTGGAGCTGTCCCCTTACACATACGACCATTGCTCGATGACATGTTTGCTGGGATCTCTGCCGTGGAAAACCAATATTCAGTAATTGTTTACTTTTTAAGTAACCAGCTACTGCCTTTTGGTTTTGCAGGGCAGAATTAAGGTCTCTGTGATCAAACATTCATAAAACGCATAACAAAAACGTTCTGCGTATCGTCTAGTGCTGGCACGAGCTATTTGCCTAGAAGATAAAAACTGAATGTAGGCTGAAGAACACTTAGGGAGATACAATGAAAAACTCGCGCCGTATCTGTTCATCGTCTAGACACTGCATGCATTATGATAAAATATCTCTGGATAAAAAAAATATCAAAATTTTGTTTTTTAATCAATAATGTATGAAACAAGTAATTGTTTGACTGCATAATAATTGTAAATTGTAAATCGTCATGGGATCTCAGTAATGAGGTTCAAATAATACATTTAAGGTTACTCAGTTTTCTCATTTTTATCACATCTAAGAATGTAACACATTGCTTTTTGATACTCGTATTTTATGTGTTTGCGGCTGATTGTTGTCATTATCATAGTTTCCCCATAAGTAATACAGACCCGTTTCATAACCATGGAGGTTAAGGGGACTGATCTGCCACTTTACAAAGTGGCACGTCAGTCCCTTCACGCCCCAGGGGTACCATCAATAATGCTTTCAAATCGGAGGATCACTGGTCTATTTCTTCGAGCTGGACCAGTGAACCCTGTTAGAAAAATGTATTCTGTGATTCACTAGCCCTGAATACAAGTCTATTTCGCCCGAGCTGCATTTGCAGCTTGGGAGAAATAGACTTGTATTCAGGGCTAGTGAATCACAGGATACAAAATTTCTCATTCTCGGGAATGTCACTAGAAACTAGAAGACATGTGGAAAACATTAATGTAAAATTCAAAACATCAAATTGTGGTGTTGAACTCTTATAGCCCTTTTTTCGCAAGTAAAAAAACCTTCATTACAAAAAAGTATAATCTGAATAAGGGAGTTCCCATCTTTCGTTTGACATATTCCACTTGGGTATTGTATCAATTATAGCGTTCAAATTATCTTGACCCTTTAAGCACCGGTCACGATTACATTTATTTTTTAATTAGCAAATTAAACATCAGCTTTTAAACAGGTTAAAAACGAAACATCATTCAACTAGATGTCAAAATCGTTCATTTCCTTTTGCCAAATCTCAATAATTTTCACAGCTTCAAGTGGTTTCAATTTATTAATTTGGCTGTTAAAGGGTGAAAATGGGAAGTAATGACGAAGGGAAGAAAACGTTTTGCGCTAACCCTTGTTCTGCTGAATTGTTTGTTGCTAGTTGTCGTCATTTGAAGTTGGAATTGCTAACGCAATTTCCAGCTTCAAATGACGGTAACTATTTATATTCATGAAAAATAGACATCGCCAATATTGAAGTATTGGGTTAACTGAACATCTACTAAAGACTATTTAATCAAATTTAGTGATATTTCCATTTCAAGCTTCAAATAACGAAAATATTTTTGAGAAATAGACATTTTCAATTTTAAATTATTGGATTTACCAAACATCTGCCAAAAAATATTAATTTTGCAAATTTAGTGATATTTCTATTGATCCAAAACATGCATGAAACCGCATATATACGGGCCTAGCAGTACAAGGGTTTGATTAACCCTCCTATCATCAAGCCACTTTATTTAACCCTTTCATCGCTAACCACGACTTTACTCAGTTTTCGTCCGTTTTTTTAGAAAAGCAAATCACTTTTATTGGAAATGAAATGTGTGTTTAAACATCAGGATTTACAACTGTTCAGTCGTACATTTAAATAATGTGAGTATTTTTCACCCATTTGGTGTTGTGGGTCGCGGTAGCGAGAGACAACTTCAAGTGGGTGAAAATAAAAACAAGAAAACTTTGCGAGAAAAGGGTTAAGGTCCATTTCATCAATTGAAACGCAAATTCCCACCTCAAGATAAATTTAAATGAGCAGATTTTACAAAATACTCAACTATAACGAATGATGTAAAAACGTCTAAAATGCAAACTTGAAAAGATTAAACTCGCAGTCCGAGAATTAGAGCCGGTAACGTCTCGGCGGTTGAGAGAAACAAGAAATGTTTCTTCCCCATCCACGTGTGAAAGTCAGTATTGCGGGCTCAAATTTCGAATCCTGTGTCTGGAGGACGGTGTCATCTCAATCATCTCACCATCCTCAGGAGGTTCTCCTGGCCCAGTTTAGCCTATATGTGCACAAAGGTGGCCTAAAGCCCGATTCATTTCATTTTTTGTTTAGATTGCAAGCAGTGAGTGGTACATCTCTTTAATATTCGACCTTTACCGCAGTGCAGTTTCAATATCGAAGTGAGCCAAAGAACAGATGGACAACTACATAATGCATCCGGTCGCAGACAACAGCGGTTATACGAACAGTTGATCCAATGTTGATTTATTGTTGGGCCATACAACAATGTATCAATGTTGGATCAAAGCTTCTTGTTTGCTGGGATATATTATCGATGATTACATAACAGACGGTCTGCTGTGACGACTGTCCCCAAAGGTTTTTAAAAGATTGATCTGATCAATATTTCTCTCATTTCCATAAGACAATTTAAGACCAGTTTTCTGATGGAAATGATGGAAAGCTAACCCTTGGAGAGCTGAAATACTTGTGTGTAAACCATGGAGACGAAATGTTTTTTTTTTCAATTTGAAATTATCAGAAATGTCTTCGTTAGCACTTTCTGATTCATTTGAATATCTATGTTATGGGTCTACGGCAATTTAGTAATAGTTTATTTCTCACAGTGCGGGGATCGTCTTTATACGTCAGAATCTGACGTCTACAGACGTCAGATTCTGACATATAAAGACGATCCCCGCACTGAGAGGGTCAAGATAATAGCAATCTGACTAGTTTTAGGGTTAAGGGCCCCAGGTGACGGGTGTCATAGTCTTATGACGTCAAATTGATCTTTCTGGAGAAATCAATCACCTTCTTTCTGGCCAGAGCACCGCACTGGGTGCGATTATGTGGAAAAAAGTGGGAAAAAATAGATTGGTATAACTAAATGCACTCAGTGTTCTCGTAGACAACTATATATATGATGAATGAATGCATGCATACATGCATTGATGAATGGTGTCTTAGGCCACCTTTGTGCACATATAGGCTAAACTGGACCAGGTCACATGATTCAAAATTCGAGCCCTGGTGGTCTGAGGCCGAGCACGCTACCTCTCAGTCGATGAGGCTCCACACAATACGGAATCTTTACGATTGAGCGGAGAAGAAACATTTGTTTCTTTGAAACCTGAATGCCAGAGCGGGGGACGAACCCGCGATCACCGACTTTCCAAGCAGGCAGATTTAGTGTCAGGATGCCATTAACCATGCACTGCACCAGGCCCCCGCCCATAATTATCTGATACTTCGATACAACGTATCATAATAATTATAATAAGATAAAATCTTACTTTGTCTGGTGTATACCATTATGGTGTGAATTACGGTAGTGAGTAACGCAAATGGTTATCCTATGTCTGAGGCCCGCTTTCCATGGTCGCGAAATCGCGCGCGGAATGGACATGCGGACAGACGCGAAAATATTGATTTTTGTTAAAATACATGAACCCTTTCCATGGTCGCGATTTCGCGCACGGACGGGTCCGCGCGCGGATTGAAAATCGCGCCTTGCGCGAAAATCCAGGGCAGACAGATTTGTCCGCGCAGGGAATTCTCTCATATGACGTCATTCTCAGGGGGTTTTCCATTCAGGATCAACCGCCAGATCCGCAAAGACAAAGTGCAGGTTACCGACCTCTACCCTGTACATGTCACAAGCCGTGTGAAAGATAAGCCATATACCAGGTGGGTGCAAATATAGATGCAAATATAATGTAAGTATACGTAGGATCGTGTACCTCGGTAATAAATTGTACCTTCAACCAGATGAAGATTGACAGTATTTGGAAGAAGAAGACATAAACGCCTGAACTTCCTGAAGCACTAGACTGGACTAGGCCTACATGTATTCATGGTAACGACGGGTAATAGCGGCCGCTAGGCAAGCAGAGCACGAACAAAACATTGTAGGTTCTAATCATGCTAATTATGACTTTTATTTCACCAAATTTGACGGAGGGGGAGCTAAGCAACTAAAAAGGCCACTTTAATTATTGTATGAATTAATATGATTTTTGTTAACGTTATGATGTCTCGTCAGCAGCAATGACGTCATATTGTGGGATTCCCTACGATCCGCACGCGATATTCAGCGCACATGGAAAGGGACTGTCCGCGCGCGGACTGCGCGCGGACAAAAATCGCGACCATGGAAAGCGGGCCTAAGGTGGCCCAACATTAACCCTTAAAGCGCCGAGTTAATTTGAAAGAAAAAATATCGCAGCCAAATGTTTTTTTTCAATTTGAAAGCATCATAAATGTCTTCGTTAGCTCTTTCTGATTCATTTGAATACCTATGTTATGGGTCTACGGCCATTAGAAATATGTTTACTCTTACAGTGCGGGGATCGTCTTTAGTCGTCAGATTCTGACGTCTAAAGTCGATCCCCGCACTGTAGGGTTTAAACCATTATTGGTTCAAAGTGTTTACTGGGATGATCGTAGCTCTAATAACACTAACCGCCGGTCCCGATTATATATATAATTTTTTCATTTATGAGCACATTAAATATCAGCTTTTAAACATAATAAAGATAGAATGTGACATAACTCAACAAGATTACAAGATTGTTGACCGCCATTTTGACAAGTCTGAATAATTTTCACTTACTTCAAGTTGTAGATCGCGTCAGCGAGGCACAACTTCAAGTGGTTGAACATTGCAAGTGTGTGAACATTTTAATTTTTATTTTTGGGTGAACATTTAATTTAAATAAATTTGGCGGTTAAAGGGTTAAAGGGAAGCGTAAAGAGCTAGCTCAGGCATACGTGACGTTGTCAAAAAAAGCAAACTTCATCACCGATCCAGTTAGCTCTTAAATTCGCGATAGATGATATTTACCAGTTGTTAACATCAATCTAATAACACGAATAAGTGATACAACATAGACCTCGTGAACACTGGTAAATGTGTGATTTAATTTCAGAACACCCATCCTTAAAACTAAAAGCGCTGATATATTGTTGTATAAAAATAGTTTGGGGAACTGGGTGTAGAGAAAATGAAAATGTCATAACAAAATTGCAGAAGAAAGCGGCCCGACTAATTTTAGATGCTGATCCATTATCACCAAGTAAAGAAAAGTTTAAAATGTTAAATTGGCTCCCATTTAAAGAATTAGTCAAGTATAAACAAGCTTGTCTGATTTATAAAAGTACAACAGACAAAACGCCTTCTTATATTCAAGATTTGTTTTCAAATATATCAGATTGTGTAAGTTATAGCTTCAGATCATCAGTTCAAAATAAATTGTACCTTCCAAGAGCACATTCTGAATCCCTGTCATACCTAGGTGTTAGTATATGGAACTCAATTCCCAATGATATTAGAAATGCAGAATCTTTGTCCCAATTTAAAGTAGGGTATCATAAGTTACTCTTAGAGCATATACAAAATAGTTATATTTCATGTTATGTTACATTCTGCAATGTTATGTATTCTATGTACTAAATACTTGAACGGTCAATGTAAATTTTATTGTTGTGTAATTAATGTTGTGTATTTATTTAATGTTGTGTCGTATGTCATTATATTTCCAACACATTGTAATTTTATTTTAAACTTCACCAGAATATTATTTTAATACTGTTTCTTTCAGTATGTAGCTGATGTGTAAAAATGTATTATTGTTATTATTATTCTTTTTATGGATTGTCACATGTCATATGTACGGAAATATCTACATGTCATCACATGTGCAGAAATGCGATTTTGTTTCTAATTTTGAAATATTGTATATTTATGTGTGTTTTGTATATATGTTGAGGGCCCCAAGGCAGATGAGCTATCGCTCATTGGGTTTACCCTCGTGAAATAAAGCTATTATTATTATTATTATTATTATTATTATTATTATTATTATTATTATAAACCATAGAAACCATAGAAAACAAAGTTTTTTTTCAATTTGAAATCAATTTAAAATAAATGTCGTAATCAGGTATTGCTCCTTCATTTGAATACCTATGTTATGGGTCTACGGCCCTTATATATTTTTAATTATTTCAGAGCGGAGATCAAACGTAAAAATCTGACGTCTATCCAATGTTAGTTTAATCTTGGACACGCGTCTACTTGTATCATTTAATGAAATTTAACAATGGCGGGGGCAGAACAGCATTAACCTGTTAACATAGCTACATCAATCACGATGTTTTATTATAATTTGTAATATTACCGTATTATATGATAACTGTTTGATAACATCACTCCTCTGTGAAAACAAAAGGCAGTAGCAGTTAACATTGAAATTAAGCAGTTACTGCTTTTTAACTTAACACAATAGACAAGTGATCAATCATTGTGATTAATTAGATATTGGCTCATGAATGTGCACCTAACATACAGATCGTATCACTTGGTATTGTGTAACTTTCTTATGTTCCTGAACATGACTACACCCTTAATATTAACTGATAAGAGTAATCTGGAAAGACAGGTACATGCGATAATGGAGTATTAACCTTTAGAACTCTGAGTTAATCAATTTAAGCTTTTAGTCACTTGAAGTTGTGTCTCGCTACCGCGATCCACAACTTCAAGTGACTAAAATTTGGTTGGATTTGATAAATTCAATTCAAACTTTCCATGATTTTCGCAGATTTGGGACTCATTTAACTTTGAAAAGCTTGTTATATAAGGTCTTTACCACGAACGAAAACAATACTATGGTTGACTATGGTCGACATTAGTGTTTTAAGGATTAACCTTTTGGGTACCTTGTTAAATCCATGAAACACATTGAATTAAATAAATAAAATGTACTGGTATAAGGGTATGTTCTGACGTTCAATTTTATAAATTACAATAGGGTGTTTTAGGGGACATATGTGTGGACATGTAGATGAAATTGTGTCATCAATGTATTTCTTCATGTGAGAAAAATTGAAAAGAAATACTTTTAGGTTTTAAGGGTCAATTGATGAGAAATGATACAGCATACAACTCCCTCTTATACCTGTATACATGTACCACTAGGCATATACCACTAGGCAGGTGACCTACACATTATGTATAATTTCATATTGTGATACATTATATCATAAATGTATAATGCATTGTGCTATGCATTTCTAATTTTATTCATCAATATCAGTGAATATGAGACATTTTCCTATGCACGGTTTCTCGTCTACCCCAGCTTGGAGAGACTAAGGGGGTTTGTCTGAAGACGATGGAACGAAACAGTCCAAAATAAGAGATACATGTATAACATTAAATCTCACTATTATTATCTTTTAATCAATAAATGCGCAACGCAAATTTAAAATACACGGAATTCTGCTCTATGGATATTTTGAAAACTGAAGAACAAAACAAGGAGTCACAATTTAAATGATTTTGGTCTGGTTGAGTTGCTTTAACCCTTTAAGTGCGGGGACCGTCTTTATACGTCAAAATCTAACGTCTCTAGACTTCCGATTCTGACGAATAAAGACTGTTTCAGCGCGTGGACCTTCTTTATACGTCAGAATAAGATGTAACTTGTAGACTTCAGATTCTGACTTATAAAGCTGAAAAGGTTAAAATATGTATATTGGTAGTACACCCATAACCATGATAACATAGGTAATCAAAAGGCGCGATCCACAACATCAAGTCAATAAAAATTACTTGGATTTGTAAAATTCAGTCATATCGTAAATCAGTTTGAAAAATGTCAAACATTTTTTAGAGACCGGTTACACACTTTTAAATAAAACAATAGAAATAACACTACATTCGACACCAGTGGTCTAAGGGTTGACCCTTTCAGCGCGGGGACCGTCTTTAGACGTCAGAATCTGACGTCTATATACGCCAGATACTGACCTCTATAAACCCTTTTTCGCCATGGTTTATACACAAATCGTCGCCTCGGAGCTAAAGGATCCTATCTGCCACTCTAACGAGTGTCAGATAGGATCCTTTAGCTCCGAGGCGACGGAATATTCTAGCGCTGTAAGGGTTAAAGCGTCATTCTCTATGCTCACCTCACTCTTCATGGTAGCGCCAAAATGGATCAATTGTGTGTCTGTGGACGGCCAGGAGTGTCCAATCGATCAATGACCACTTGCTGGTAACACTCATCATCAGACGATGAATTACAAGAATGAGTAAATCCCTGCAGACAGGATAGTCCATAGCGAAAAAAATCACGGGAGACGTCCCCGTGATGAGACACAATGTTTAAAAACTAACCGGACACAAAAATCAGGCTCCATAATGTGGCGGCGAGGTCACATATATTGATGACGTGTCACACACCTCTGTCATGTCTTCGATGGGGGTTTGTGGACGCATGGAGAGCGTATAGATGTCAATGTTGACACTGGACTGTATAATATACTGTCACACTGGATCAAACTATGTGTACACAAAGTCCATTGTGTACACTATCTGCCTAAGCAGTGTACGCTGTGCAAAATAATAACCCAGAATACATGAGCTGCTGGTCTAGTGATGGTTTTATGCTGGACCAACGTCTCAGACGTTGACACAACATTAAAACAGAAT
>OZ024915.1:18949915-19207415 GCA_964017125.1 Flabesymbios commensalis | reverse complement strand
CTTCCAAGTTATTTATTTTAAATTTAAATTTTCAAACACTTGAAAGTGGTGTCTCCCTGACGCGGTCTACAACTTCAAGTGAGTGAAAATTATTCAGATTTCACAAAATGGAGCTTAACTATTTTCAATTCTTGCTGCTTGATGTCACGCTTTAGCTTAAACATGTTTAATCTGACATTTAAAGTGACAACAAAATAAAACCCCGAATATAATCGATACCGGCGGCTAAGGGCTAAAGGGTTAAGGCGCGGTAGGCGTTATCTCTTATTATTATCAGTACAAGAGTTATTTTTTTCCTTTGAAGGATTATTACATCAGAGAGTGTAGATTAACCTCAATAACGAGGGCAATTTTGTAATTAAACATTCTATCAACTGCACTATAATTTTATGAACCCTACTTAACTCCAAATAATAGATATATGGGACTAACCCTTTGACGTCTACGATTTGCGTGATATAAATAGATTTTTATGAGTGAAATCACAAGAAGAGTTTATTTGATTGATTATTTTTAACTTACAGAGAGCTCTTAGGATCGTTTCCAATATTATGGAGGTTGATAGATCGTGGTAGCAAGGTCACTTTTGGTTTTATTCAGTAATTTGATAGTAAATTTTGATTTGATCTACTGAGCTTGCAAGTTGACCTTGTAACCCTAATTATATTTTCAATATTATCCAAATCTACTACTCTTACCACAAGACTTAATCTACTTTAAATTGTGGTAGACATGCAAATCATAAGTCAAAAATAGATTGAACAAAAGTAAAACTGTAGGTACTGTCATTGAACATGTTGAACAACCTAATGATGCTATTTACGTATTGCTTTGTACTTTCAGTTATTTTCTCCTAAATAAAACTTTGTACTTGATGCGTGTAGAAAGCGCCACTATTTTTTTTAAACATACAGCATAAATCGGGCATAATTTTAGACTTTTAGATGATATTTATTCCTCACAATGTGATTTCAAAGTTTTAGTGTTTGAAAAATAATTATAATCCCTTTTTACACCTCATGGGTGTGTGTCGAGATGGCGGAATACAGCTTGGAGTCGATTTAACCCTTAGAGTGCTGAAATATTTGTATATAAACCAATATATCTTTCTTTTGAATACCTGTGTTATAGGTCTACGGTCATTATAAATAGTTTACTCTTTCAGTTTACTCTTTCAGCAGGGATCACTTTTAGACGTCATAATCTGACGTATATAGCAATGTAATCTGACGTTTAAAGTCGGTCCCCGCGCTCAAAGGGTTAAAATCATCAGATACTGATGCGGTAGTTATCATTAATAATAAATCATCATTCTACTTCCACTGCGACATTAGCCCAATATTAAGCTAAGCTCTAGTTTTGTTTTAATAATCGTGTACTTTTAACATGTTGCATGCATCCCGTTTAGACAAAATCAGTGTCAAGTCTAGACTCTGGAAGTGTGATAATGACGCGTGGGCTGCTGGGAATTGACATAGACGACTACCACGAATGTTGGTTTAATGCTGTTCTAGCGTCGTAGACGCTGGACCAACATTAAACCAACATTGGGCAAATGTCTCTGCTTCTTTGAGGCTCTGAGTGGGGAAGCTGATCGGGTAACGAGATGGATATCAAACATCAGCATGATCAGGTGGTCGTGATCACATTATGTAAATCTGGACTCAAAATAGGTTCAGGATATAATTAACTTCTTTGTCAATCTAAAAATAGATTAGGCTGACTTGCATTCACTATAAACAAAAAACTACACGAAGTACGATAATGTGGTATCATTACTGCTAAAAGCTCATAATACGTTAGTTCTGCTGTCTAACAACAAGATGTGGTTGGTTCATTTTACTGAATAACAACTATTTTTAAATTTGGGGCATAATTTTACAATCCCGAATGCAAACGCTCATACCTCTGAAATCTAGTATTATTGGATATAATTTGCAATCAAGCCTCAGCGGGCGAAGAAGGGGGGGGGGTGCTGATGTAGGTATATTCTGTGAAACTCAATGACCTTGACCTCCTTTGTTTTTTGCGAGCTGGCTAATACAATGAAGTATGGGGGAGGGGTCTTATATAACCTTATTTTCACCGAGTGACGTCACTGAGTTTCACAGAATGAAGTATGGGAGAGTTGGTCTTACATATATAACCTTGTTTCCACCGAGTGACGTCACTGCATGTCCACAGAATTTATTAAGAAGCGACAAAGCTAATCCCCGCCCACTGCTAAAAATTCAGTTATGTGGAGAGCTTCTGTGACCGAGAGGTAGCGTGCTCGCCCTTAGACCATCATGGCTCGAATGTCGAATTCTGTGTCCAAAGGGCAGTGTCTTATGACTCATCTGACCATACTCAGGAAGCTTCCATTAATCATTTACTAAATATAAGTTACCTAATTAATTCATTTATTTATGAAAATAAGTATAGTTGGACGTCTGAAACAAATACCAATGACTTCCAGGTATATCTATAAAATAATATTAATGGGTGAATATAATATACATTATATAATTATTATATACTCTATATTTCATATATTATATACTCGATATATATTCCATCGATTCATACTTCCATCAGGGAGGTGTAACCTCCCTGATTCTACCATCGGCGGAATTTAATGAAAGCAGAAGAATATGTAAATTAATCAACAGAATCAGAAAGTTAATCTGGTCACCTTAGTTTGGTAGGTCATTCAATTATCTCCTCTCACCTAGTAATGGATTCTGTGCAACTCAATGACCTCGAGCTCCTTTGTTTTCACCGAGCTGGCTAACACAATGAAGTATGGAGGAGGGGGTCCTATATAACCTTGTTTTCACCGAGTGACGTCACTGCGTTTCACAGAATGAATACCGTGAGCTGGTCAGAGAGAAGGGGGAGATTAGTTCTCAGCCAGCAAACACGAGACGTTGACCCAATGCTGTTTAATGTTGGGCCAGCGTCGCAGACGGTGGCACATTTTTAAAACAGCATTGGGTCAACGTCTCGCGTTTGCTGAACAGCAACTCCACAAACACTTGATATCAGACAGCTGTTAGCTTAACCCTTTAACCGCCGGTGCCGTTCATATTCGTTTTTTTTCACTTTTTTATAGCACATTACATATCAGTTTTTAACATATTAAAGATAAAAAGTGACATTTAACAGCAAAATTTGAAATTTGTTGACCTCCATTTTGTCAAATCTGAATAATTTTCACTCACTTGAAGTTGTGGATCGCGTCAGCGAGACACAACTTCAAGTGAATGAAAATTCCAATTGAATTATTTGGCGGTTAAAGAGTTAGCGTTTGGCCAACGGTGCAGACGATGACCCAGCATTAAACCAACGTTGTGCAAATGTGTATGTTTGCTGAGTTGGTGATAAGCTGTAAACATCCGAGCATACATAAGAATTGAGCCAACGTTGAGCCAGCATATCAGACGTGGGCTCAGTGTTAACCTTTACAACGCTGAAATATTTTTGTTCAAACCATGGAGATCAAACGTGTTTTTTTAAATTTGAAATCATCATAAATGGCTTAGTTAGCTCTTCCCGCTTCATTTGAATACCTATGTTATATGACTGCGGCCATTATTATTATATTTTAATTCTTTCAGCGCGGGGATCGTCTTTAGACGTCAGAATCTGACGTCTATAGACGTCAGATTCTGACGTCTATAGACGTCAGATTCTGACGTCTAAAGACGATCCCCGCGCTGAACGAGTTAACACAATACGTAGGATAAAAGTTATTCAGTTGATTTTAATCAGTTATTTAATTGTTGGACCAATGTCGCAGGCGTTGGTCCATTGCTACAACAACATCGATCCGGCGTATTTTAATCGCTAGCGTGTTAAGTAATAAAGCAATTAGGATCAGATCAGGAGTCAAACAGGACGCGTGCTTTGATACAAACACGGATCAGTGAGCACTCAGTCCCTGCGTGGGAACCCCTTACCTGCTAGTGCCGCATTACACTCCCTACAGTGCAAAGTGTGACGTACTTTAGTTTGGGGACAATATACACAGTAATCTGTGTGGTGTCACATATGTTCCCCAGAACACGCACATTAAAGGGACATACCCAGGCTAAAATCATCAAAAAATCGGTGATTTTATTTTAGCTTCTTCATATGACCATATGATGTAAACATGTCCATAGACTAGAACAGCAATTTTTTTTTAATTTTTGTGCTACGCATTTATCAGTTAGGCTAGATATAGAGACGATATTCCTGATTTCTAATTATCGACAACCATGTCAAAAATACGAAATACGGGAATTTCGTCTCTATATCTAGTCTAACTGATAAATGCGTAGCACAAAAATTTAAAAAAAAATGCAGTTCTAGTCTATGGACATGTTTACATCATATGGTCATATGAAGAAGCTAAAATAAAATCACCGATTCTTTGCTGATTTTAGCGTGGGTATGTCCCTTTAACGAATAGTTCTATGTCTTACGGTGGTTGGTTTGGGACATTGAAATGTTATTTTTCTTTCTTTTATTTTGTGTCCAAAATACTATTTCGTGGGCACGAAGTAAAGGAGAGAAAGAATAAAATATCATGGTCCTTAACAAGCCACCGTAATTATTTTTACATTATATATAAAAAAATGTAACGAGTCTAGCGATCTGTACTACCAATTTAAATATTGTAGTACCTTTACAGCTCAGCCTTGGCTACGTAGCAGTCTGAGTTAATAAAATATTATCATTGAGAAGTCTATTATAAGATTTATATGTCATTGCATAGCATAGTGTATATAATGAATTATAATATTTACAATGTTAATTTAAGAATAGAATGTTTAGTCTAGTCACCGGATGATTAGAAAATAGAGCATGCAAACTTTCCACTACAGTTAGTTGAGAAATGACCGAGCAATGAGAACAAATCATGTGCTACAAAAACTATAATCCAGGCTGGTGCAATATCAACAAGTTTAGGGCGTTAACGACTTATACTGTGCCGTATAATGTTAAAAGGCAGTATCTGCTCACTTTACAAGTGAGAAGATACTGCCTTTTGGCTTTGCAGAGCAGTACTGCGTGACCTTTTGCTTGGCCGTGCGAAGATCCCTCATCAGTCATGTAAACGAAAAAGGTGAAGTGTCCAAAAATGATGGAGAGGCTAATCTGTAACGCCTTCCATTGTTATTAGATCATTTTTTGTGTTATGCATCGCAATTATCAATCATATCAGTAGACGTTGTGATATATGGCACCCTCTGAGTACGCCAGCCCCTCCACACGTCATCATTAACCCTCGTGCATCTAGGGCCGTAAATATGCGAGTCTAACTGAGATTCGGAGTAGATAAAACTCCATTCAAAATAGCTTGTTGTGTGTGCCCAATAAAGCAAATAATTGAGCTTGGGAAATTTCTATTTTTAATAAATAGATTTGAATTGTATTTCTTCACTTGTAGCTAGAAATTGAGTTTTAAATCAATTCTAGCTTCAAATGGATAAGAATTCCTGACTGACAAATCATTGGTCCAATAATTTTAAATTATAATTTCCCCATAAGGCGCTGAAATATTCTCATGCAAACCAGTTTTTGAATTTGAAATCATCATAAATATCTTAGTTAGCTCTTTCTGCTTCACTTGAATACCTATGTCATGGGTCTACGGCCATTATAAAGAGTTTACTCTTTCAGTGCAAGGGTCGACTTAAGACGTCTAAAGTCGATCACCGCGCTGGAAAGCTTAAACAAAACAGATCAGGCATGAAGCTTCTATTTCTCATTTACATCATTTAAAATAGCACTACAAATCTTAGAGTTGCATTAACTGAATCAACTAATTTACAAGCCGCCGTATCACTGATTTCTGCCACGCGGGCAAAACGCAGCTGGCAATGGGCAGCGATAGATCGATCAATAGATCGATCGTGTGGTCGATTTTGACTCACTCCCAAATGTGTTGGCAACGCTCGAAAGTAAAGGTCACGCGGGCCAATCCGACGAAGGCAATCATGCAGTGCGCGACTGATCGGTAAATTCCTATACAGATAAATCGCGAAAGACGCTCACTGAGTGCCGGGCCAGTGCCGAAGACAATGACCCACAACTGGATCGATGTTGAGATCTATATCGTATTTCTTGAGCTGCCATGAATGGACCACTGGAGAAGTAACCCTTTAACTGCGCGAGCCATGCCAATGTATTCGAGATTCTTACAAAATTAAAAACAATATCGCTTTACAATTTGAAAATAAAATACTGATGTATCTTAAATATGTCGGAGGGAACTAACAAAATTTTATATTTGTACTTACACCGCACCGGGTGTTTTTATTGTAAGTATAGATATGAACGTAAACGTCCATGCAAACACAAACATTTGTATACCATTTTTACAATGTTGGACCGACGTCGAAGACGTCGGGCCGGCGTTGTACAAATGCTATACAAATGTTTGTGCTTGCTGGGTGATCCACGAAGGCATGTGTGACCTCGACCTTCATTCTTTCCCATGTAAACAAGACGGTGTTTCTCTCAGAACCAGAACTGAACTATGATGTAAGAAATACAAATACCATGCTGATCCATAAAAGAACTGACAACGTATACGGAACTTCAACAAAATTAATGGGAATTAAAATCACGCTTGTCTTCTGTGTCGATTTTGTGTATTTTAACAACGAAATTTACTTAACAGCAAACATCAGGCGATGTCTTAGCACAATCATGTTTAATCCTTACAATTAACGCTGAAATATTTTTGCATAAACTATTGAGACCCAAGGATTATTTCAAGTGGAAATCATCATAAATGTCTTAATGAGCTTCATTTGAATACATACGTCAGGGGGTCTACGCTCATTATAATTGTTTAAAATTATTTTAGTGCGAGGACCTTCAGACGTAAGAATATGACGTCTACACACGTCAGATTTTGACGTTTAGAGACCGTCCCCGTGCTTAATGGGTTATAATAACCCTTTCTCATGTTTCTAGACTGTCCATACAGGGATGTGTTTAGGATCCTACCAACTAGACCGACATATTTAGTTGATTTGCACCACACTTTGGCTGATAGAGGAAGACTCAGGGCTGAATAATGCTATATATTCACCATTCTGATGAGTGACAGAGAGGACCCTTCAGCTCCTAGGAGACAATATGCCTTGGTAATATTTTTGCTTAAAACAAGCTTTCTTTCGACACATAACCACGGGAGATTAGCAACAAAATACTTTAAAAATCTTAAACATTCATTTTCTATTCGGTAAAAAGTTAACATCGTAATATAAATGTAGCCGGGTGCGTGTATATTTCCAGTCGTGCATACGACCCGGGTTCGAACCCAGCCGATCCTGCGTTGGGTTTTCAGATAAATATCCTTGATTCTTCATTCTCAATGTGACTGGGAGATCCCCATGCTGGGCAGTTTCAACACTGCTGCATAAAACAGACCATATTTCCCTATACATTGTAATTACAGATTTACCGTGTGTAAAATAATCTTTTGCCTCTTTTGTTATATTTTTGTATTTGGAGTGACGTGTAAGCCATTTTTGGCTGGACATTGTATTATGTATGTCACTGAAATAAATAAAGATATCTATATATATACACCGATACAAAATAATACACATATATATTAGCAAACTCAACCAGTAGGGTGGATGGGAATATATTTGTCTCTTTCTACATATTTATGAAAAAAACCCATAATATCGCATAATACACTTGAAAACGGAACACCCATAAGATGAGTTTTTTTTAGATTATTGATGAAAATCTTTATTCAACCATGATTCATTCTGCCTGATTTCGGGGTGTCACGCCCATAATAGTAATTTTGATGTCCATTATTTTATTGTATTTCAATGTCAAATAAAATTAGAACAAAATAACTAACATTATTCATAAAAATAAATACATGTAGTTTTCATATAATTATTTCAAGCTGTAAGTATTGGCCTTAATAACTTCAGATAGGTTAATATTTAAGTTTGTAGGCCCCCTAATTTTATTTTGCAGGTGAATAATAATATAAAATATAACAATTGATAGTGATAATGACAGTTTAAACATATGTTCAAAATAAAATTAAAGTTATTCGGGTAGAAAAAAATATACATTGCTTTCACATTTCTGCGAATTTCCGAAAAACTTTCCGCGTCGAATCATGCAAAATTAATTAGTTATCGTTATCTCGTTGTTTTCTAGAAACGTATTACGCAAACATTAACACATATTCTGCCGCGGAAAGGCAAAAGACAGTATCTGCATATTTACATGTCAGCAGTTACTGCCATTTGGCTTTGCAAAGCAGTCCCGATAACTGATCACTTGATTATAAGCAACTAGTTGGCCGATTTTATGCATAATTCGTCACTGCGCATGTTCAGAATCAGACCGATTTAACACTCTGTATATCCAGACATATCCTTTAATTGTATTTTAATTGTCATTCATAACAGTATAAGTATAAGACAATAATGTTAAATGAAAGCTCAGATATATTGCGGTCTTTGTTCTTAAATTATTTGTATTTAAAACATACAATTCAATTTTTGCAAAAAATTCCTAATCCCTGTTAATGGATTAAGTTTGCTTGCGTCTGTCATGAACCAATCTCTTAAAATTAATTGACCACTCTAAAAAGGAAACATTGATCAGAAAGATTGCAATACGCCTTTGTTGATGACAAAATGGAAGGGCAGATGGCATGTTCTCTATGACATAAAAATGAGTTCCAAAAAGAGTGATTTTCTCAAATTACCCTACGCCCTGACAGCTGAAAACAATGGGACATTTTAAATTGATATTTGCGAGTCTCACATGGTCGCAGTCCAGGGAACCCGTCTCACTTACAATCTTACAAAAAAATTGTCGTAATGTTCTCAGATTTCCATTAGAAAAGTAAACAGGTCAAGGGCATCCTATTTTTTTTTATTGGAAATAAGAGTAAATTAAGAACATCGTAAGATTTTTATTGGGTCGGGCTCATGATTATCCATAGGGTGGAAGATTTTTTAAGTTGCTTATAGTGAGCGGTCCCCTGAGTCCGTATTATTAAGATGTCTTATCTTTGTTTACATTTAATAGGTCACTATTATATCAGTCTTATATCATGCCCACAAGAGCCGGCATGAGTGTATGGCACTTCAAGTCCTTCTCCTTTCAGAGATGTCAATAAATGACCCGCAATACAATACCTAATACCCCTTGTTGACAGTCTCTATCTAGCAAACGTGGACCGCGACTCTTATGTTTGTTTAATATTGGGCCACCGTCGCAGACGGTGGCCCAACATTAAACAAACATAGCGTCAACGTCTGTAATGCCTGAGTAGGCTGGATATCTTTGAAATTCTCTTCAAGTGTTCTTGATCTAGAGTGGACAAGCCACCGCGCACACTTGGCTCCTATGAGATGTGACTCCCTGTTCAGCCGTCATAACCCTACTTTAAATCATGTCATGTAGACAACGAAAATATTTCACGTCATAGAACATAATAATCGCACTGTTCTCATTTAACATGGTTTGAAAATGGATCAACGTAAACGTTCATGGACAGCCTGGTGTTAATTTTACACCAACCACATCTATAGCACGCATGCCTGCCAATCTAAGGGTCATGATGTTCAATAGGCTACAACCGCAACTCAATGTGGGGTTTCAGACCTCTGAAAACCCAAGAGTCTGTAATCGGGTTTGCTTTGTCTACAAAACCTTCCTCTATTACCTTAATTTATCTGTTAACAAAATCCAGCAACTGTCAGATATCATTCTTCGCAACCGCACTAAGCAAACATATGATATCTCAGATACCTGGATACAAGGTGATGGCATAGCTGCAGACTTTTTTCTGATTATGATATTAAGCATACTAACCATTTTAAAACAATAAATCCATAAGCACAACGCAAAACATGGACGTCTTGCTTAGTGAACCAGGCGTTTTATCTAATTGAGAGGAGGTTTATGTTTGCAACACGTGTAGGTGGTTGGACACTGTGATCAGGGTGTGTTTACTGGTGTTTTTTCGCATAACTCAAGTACTTCTCTGTCGTAATAATAGCGAAAGTACCAGCTATATCCAGGTGCATCACGTAAAAGGTGTTTAACTCTCCAGAAAGCATCCTGTTTTTGGTATGCAAATATAATAGTGTCACAATAATTTTCGCGTTTTTTCACTGTTCCAGTAGCATTCATGGTTGGCTCGTCTTATTGACAACATTTATTTAAAAGAAAGCTGCTCGAAACGTTTTCGATTCAAAAAACACCAACGCATCAGCCGTCATTTTGAATTTTAAAGTGACCGGCATGAACATTTTCGTGGTCAAAGAATTATTGTATGATTTATGATTTATGACCGCAAGGCACCACACTGTCGAACACATTCATGCTACTATTATTATAATAATCAAACATTTTTCATCTGGTGATAAGGAACTTGTGGCTACATCTGGTGTTACTTCCTTGTACAATTCCTGTAATGTGTCAGATAACAAATTGAGTTGTCATTGGACAATTGATCCTATGACATGCCCAACTTGAGTCCGCTGTGCTTAGATCAGAAATACGACATAGAATAGATTTTAAATAAGCTCAGAATATATATAGGCCTATATGGTTAGAAAGGTAACAAAACGAACGTTGTGTAATTCCAAGGATAGAAAATTATGAATAGTGAGTCGTAACATCAAATAACTTTCTGCATCAGATATCGCAAGAAACCATTGTTCATATAATATATTAATCATAATCATAATAACTATTAGGACAGGCCTACGGCCGCTATCCAATTACGTTTATTTTGCCTGAGTTTGTGTCATATTTAAGGGAAAGAGGGGTGATGTGTGTGGGAAACGGTTCACATTTCTGTACACCACCAGTCCTTATGAACCAAAAATGAAATTAGTCGGGCTTTATGCCTCCTTTGTGCACATATAGGCTAAACTGGGCCAGGAGAACCTCCTGAGGATGGTGAGATGATTGAGATGACACTGTCCTCCAGACACAGCATTCGAAATTCGAACCCTGGCGGTCTGAGGCCAAGCACGCTACCTCTCGGTCACGGAGGCTCTACACAATACTGACTGTCACACGTGGATGGGGAAGAAACATGTTTTTGTTTCTTTCAAATCGCCGAGACCGGGAACCGAACCCTGAACTCTGGCGTGAAAGGCAGCGGTGCTAACCACTACCCTAGGGCATTGGGCGAATGCCACGTGTTTACGATAAGTATACAGCAGACCCAGTGATGAATTAGCGTTGGGACAGCCTCGTAGACGATTGACTGGCATTGAACCAGCAATGGGCTGCGACGCTGGCCCAACTTTAAACCGGAATTTGGTGGGTAGGCCTACATCCTCTGTACGAGGTACATCGTAGGCAAGTACAGTTGAACCTGCTATGAGCACCTACTCTTATGAGCAGCCAACCTCCTATGGGAGGCCACTTGGTAATTCCACAAAATTACATTTTGTATACAAATGAACCTCCTATGTGCAGCCACCTGCGTTAAAAGGTCACTTTTCCTGTGTCACAAGGGTGGCTGCTCGTAGCAGGTTATACTGTATTGAATGAATGTTGGCCAGCATCGGCGATGGTGGTGGAAGGAATACACGTCGAAGATATATTTGAACTTGTCTCCTTGGTTCTTTCCTTTACTATATCCTGGACATTTAGGATTCTGGCCCATGAGGAAGATCAATACAATGTTATGTTTAGAAAATATTAAGCCGATTTTTTGTCTATAGCACTCAAGCAGACTGAAGCCAGGCCTCGGAGTTCGGGAACTCCTTTTCTAGTTATATATAAAATGATAAAGACGATGCACGGTCATTAAAGAACATATCAAAGACGATACTACTTTGCAAAGCCAAAAGGTGGTATCTGCTTACTTGTATAATCAATAGATACTGCATTTTGCCTTTGCACCGCAGTATTGATATAAATTGTTTACAATTTTACGTCTAGTCCCAAAATAACTTTATAAGACATTTATCTATATCAAATATATTTCGTTTTAAATCATACTAGTACGCCGCCCTACAAACTCAAACAACAGTACGTGATTACTTCCTACCCTTACAACGCTGAATTGATTTTGTATAAACTATGTTTGTTTCGATTTGGAATCTGCATAAATGTCTTAGTTTGCTCTCTCCGTTTCATTTGAATACCTATGTTAAGGTTCTACGGCTAATAGTTTTTCTTAATTCTTTCAGTGAGATCGACTTTAGATCGTCACAATCTGACGTCTAAAGACGATCCCCTCTCTGCAACGGTTACAGTCAGCAGATACTGCTGTCTACCTTCGATCTGTCCACCTTCGATTTTCAGGTTATGCTTTTGATGCATTGTACCGCGGTAATTACCGTTGGCAGAGATCCGTTTCATGACTTTGCTTAGCGGGATGTGAGGTTAGCATTATATCCGGGGCGATGCAGTGAGGGAGCACTGTACATCTGTTCTGAAGTGCACTAAAATAACCATTTATTGTGTTGCGGTAACTGAAGGTAGGATGAATACAGCTACACAACAAATGAAATACAACTTTATTCTACTTTTAATCCTTAAAGCTTATGACACACGGCAAAGACTGTCCCCAATTTCGTCCATTTCCGTCGCGTCGGAAGCTGTCGTCAACATGTTCAGTCGTAGTTGTGGCCCGCCTTAGCCGTCGTAGACTGTCGTTGCGGGGTGGCATGTCCTGCGACGTGATTGAAATGTCTTACTGTTTCTCCCGTAACACCCTCCAGAGGGCCTACACGGTCACCACTGAGATCGCTGCTATAGCTTACGACGCGCGCCAGTCGGTGGCAATCTCTCTGGTGTGGCATGGTGATTTACATAATAACTGAACTGTCAAATGGGTGGCCTCTATGCCAGCGACCATATGTGGTCTTAATGGAGGTCTCCCAAACCATGTATTTACGGTTAAATAAACTTTCTTCTTCTTCTTCTTCTTCTCTCTGGTGTGGCATGGTGCCATCGTAGAACCAGCTTGCGATTTTCTATGACCTACCAAAACGGCATGCTATCACCAGCGCCCCACCCACGAGACCGTAGGTCGCCGAGAAGGAGAGTTTTCTCGTCACAGAATGCCAAAACGGCAAAGAATCCTTTCGTGAAAATATAAATATAGTGCGCTTGTATAATATGAATGTACTAAAAAAAGTATTGTGCAGCAGTGTACATCCACAAAACCTGACAAAGCATATCAATATGAAAACTGAGTCTCAATTAATCACATATAAACTGTGCTTCTTGTCTACATGCGGAACTAGAGCTATACCAACAGTGATAATCAGTCTAAAAATAAATTGAGCAAATATTTTCGTGTTGTATTATGAGGAATGTGAAGTTATCGAACTGTTCTATTGATTGATAACATTCTATATTATGACCTTTATTATCGAGCAGATGTGTCCACGAAAGTTTATGACATTGTAGTGGCAGTACCCCAGCAAACACGACACGTTGAAACAATGATGTTTTAATGTTGGGCCAGCGTCGCAGACGTTGGGCCAACATTGAAACATCATTGTTTCAACGTCTCGAGATTGCTGGGACAGGCCATCAGGTCATGTCAAGAATTGTACCGTGAGATATAACGTGGATCAGTGAAGTACACTGACTTCTTGTGACTGCTATGATGGGGAGTGACCTAAGCAATGTTAACACATGAATCATGCTCAGATTTATTATGATCCTCACGCCAGCAAACACGATACGTTAAACCAATGACGATTTAATGCTGGGCCGACGTCGGAGACGGCGGGCCAACGTTAAATTTGAATTGGTTTAACGTGTGGTGTGTGCTAGGACCCCCCGCTGTGAATACGAGAATGTGCTCCTATCTCATTAGGGGGCCAGCACTCTTTTACGGGGGGGGGGGAGTTTTTGAATTGGACAAATTATTTATGTCACTCCCTATTTGCAGAGCTTTCTTCATACTCATGCACAATCTTACTTTCAGTTTCGTAGAATACTTTGCGGTCTACATAGTTAGATCACAAACTTATATCCCCAACTTAGTATTGGTCTGAAGGTTAAGGAGCCAAGGGAAGCGAGTCTTCACAATTTTCAGGGGTCATTCAATATCTTTTTACAACATTATTTATTTCACGAAATTGAGTTTTGAAAATATTTATTTCAAAAATACTCCAGCCCCCTCTGGTAATAGAATGGTGGCCCCCTTAGAGTCGAATATGGGATACCAATAGCCCCGAGCGGCAGACAATATGCTGTAAGAAGATGGGGTCCACGTTTCGTGTATGCTGGGCCATTTATGATATTTTCATTTTCATGTTTGGATGTTTCGTTCAAAATCAATAAAATAAATATGCGATTCTTTCTTGTATTTTGATGTCCAACAGAGTCAATAAAACGCAAAAGATAATCACCGCATGTGAAAATGTAATATCGTAAAAATGTATACATATTTATCATAGAAAAGCTGAATTATAAATGGTCAATAAAACTTTACGTGGTTTTACGTTACCGGTGCTAACACTTGATCGGGTGAATGACGTGGGAAAGCCCCACTGAGTGTCCCAGCCAGGTGTGAAGATGGGGTTTGTCAGCTGGTGGTTATGTTGACACATGTGCACTGGGGGAGTCTAACCACAGCACGTAATATTGGATGATTGCTGGACCAGCGTCGCAGATGATGGCCCAGCATTAATCATATTTTGTACATGGATCTCTCTTGGTATGTAGACTTGATGTGGGGTCCCTCCAGGAAGTGACAACATACCAGATGAAAATGTCACACCCGACTCCCACGTTGCGAAATAAAACTCAGCTGTTTCCAGAAAACAGTGGATGTTGAGCTTATATTGCTTTAATTCTGGATCGGTTTGTGGACTATAGCTGAGAGATTTCATCAGTGCAACAAGGCCAAGCCAAAATGATAGGGCCAGTTGTGTCTGACAAGTATAGAAATATCCGCCTGAAAATATGTCCGCAAAAAAACGCAAAATAAAATATTCGCCACAAAATATTGCGATTATCTCTATTTGTGTTTTTTGCGGGCATATCTTGTGGCGGATTTTTCTATTTGCGTTTTTTTGCGGGCATATATTGTGGCAGACATTTCTGTCCTTGGCGAACACAACTGCCCTAACATTTTCAGCTCAGCTGCTCAAATAATTCGATCCGAGAGATGGCTAATTGCCCCTCACAATCTAAAAATGGGAATTGAGCTATAAATTGCAGCTTGACCTTTGTACTGCTGAACAGTTACTGTTTGTTAGTCTTTTTCATTCAGTTGAAGCTGGAATTACTAACGCGATTTATAGCTTCAAATGAATTGAAAAATAATATTATTTATGAAAAATAGGCATCTCCCAGTTCGAATAATTTAATTAACTGAGCTTCTACCAATGAGACAATATATGTTACAAATTTTACTGGTATTTAATTTAGTCTGAAATTTGCTTACAAATGTAAAAAAGGTCTTAGCAGCACAAATGTTAAAATAAGTGATACATTTTAGCTGACCATTCAGTAGGACCTCAGTTAACCCTTTCAGTGCGTGGATCGACTTTAGACATCAGAAATGAAAAAATAATAATTAAAAAACCCTTTGGTCTTCATGGTTCATACAAAAATATTTCAGCGTTGTAAGGGCTAAAGACAACAGTCCAACTGCCAAGGGTTTCTGACGTCTAAAGTCGGTCCTTGCTCTGAAAGGGTTAAGTATTCATTTCATTACAAGCACGAATAATAAGACATCGTATTTTTAAAGCTTACATTTGATCTAATGCAAAAATAGTCAAACGTGTTTGCATAAACATGATAAACGTACCACTTCTAATAATGCGTGACGTAATATAATGGTGATTGAAGTAAAACATCTGTGGTATAAGTAATAATTTATAGTTTTGTATGAATTTAATTTGAATTAATTGGCATATTACATTGACGATAATTAAATTTGGTTAGAACAAAGTATGGCTACATCTGAACTGCATCGTTAGCCATTAAAATTGTACCAGGAGTTTTACAATTTTTGGAAAATATAGTCGCTCTAGGATGGATAACAAATGTTTATCACCAATCCCTAGGTGCGCTTCAATCGCGTTCAAGATAACAATCAGGTCGGCCGTCACGTAGTCCTGCCACGTGGGGGTCCCTAAACACCATTTCTGGAAGATATGTAGCCCCGTTCTACAATGCAAAGACAAACAACAGTAACTGCTTACTTTTCAAGTGAGCAGTTACCGTTGTTTGTCATTGCACGACAGCATAGAAATACCACATGTATTGTTGAAGGGATATTAAAATGCCATTCTTCTCGTGTTAAGTATCTTTGTAAATCAGCTAAGCTGCACATTATTTAGATGAATTTAGATTTATTAGTGGGAGTGATGAGATATAAAGTCGAGTTTATTTTGCAAAGTGTATAGTCTAACATACAAAACAAAATATAAAAAGGAAAAAAATGATCCTATTATTAAGATTGTAGATGTTATAGTGATGAACGACACTAATACAAAGTCTATAGCTCAGATATATGTTATTTTTCTAAATTAAACGTAAAATTGTAAAAAAAAAAACAGCTAAATTAAATCATTTACATGTTCACCCACTCGAAGTTGTGTCTCGCTAAGCGAGCCACAACTTCAAGTGGGTGCATATCACCCATATTTCTTTAACTTGAGACCAGCCATTTGCAAATCATGATGTTTAAGCGGCCATTTCATTCCCAATAACTGTGATTTAAACACGTTGAATCGCTAATAATACGGATTATAAACGTCTAGCTAATCGTACTTAGCGGTGTGAGGGTTAACCCTTGCAGTGCGGAGATCGATTTTAGTCGTCAGAATCTGACGTCTGTAGACGTCAGATTCTGACGACTAAAGTCGATCCCCGCATTGCAAGAGAAAAACTATTTCAAATGGACGTAGACCCTAACATAGGTATTTAAAGAAATCATAAAAGAGCTAACTATGACATTTATGATGATTTCAAATTGAAGAAGACACCTTGATCTCCATGGTTTATAAAAAAATTGTCAGCGCTTTAAGAGTTAAGGTAGCAGTTGTTGATTACAATATAACAAAAATCTCATTGTGTCTTTTCAGGTACTATTTTTTAACAATATGTGACCCCGCGCCCCCTTCCGCCCCTGCCTGATAATCCAGAGGAGTGTCAATTTGCTGGCAACAAACAGCTTAACTTAAGCCTCACCAAAGAATTTCATACTTTTAACCGATGTCAGTGTTTGGCCAGTGTCACAGATAGTGGACAAACATTAAAACAACATTGGCTCAATGTGTCCTTTTTGCTGGGTTAAGGTCTCGATTGCTTCGTTGTTTTTCAATGTCTCTCTTGCGTTTGAACCTCGGAATTTAAAAAAAAATACGTAATATTATGAATATCCCAGTAGTGACAGTAAATACAAAAAAATCGAAATATCCTAATATTATACGAACAAAAGTACATACATTTAAAAGAGGCCACAAGTTGCACATGGGTGACATGTTGCACATGTACGGCACTGGTGCTCTAAGGGTTAATCTTTCACCTGATAATTGACTATATGACAGGCGCAACCCTTCCAGCTCGAAATTTATTTCTCCTATAACTGGAGTATTTTTTATTTTCACTAGTCGCAAACAACACAAAACATGAGTTGACATGGATTACAATTATTAAAGTGATGTATTAGGTTTCACATTTACCCTTTACCATCTGGTGACTCAAATTATGTACATATTAGATATTATGATACGCCAAAGTGGACGTTATTCCCTATTTCTAATATTAAAAATGATTTTAAAATATTAATACATAATTGTCTGATATTAATAAATTATTTTCTAATATTAATAAATCATGTCCTACTATTTATAAATACTTGTTAAGCAATAATTTTCTTATATCAGGAAAAAAACCTATTTTCTAATATCAGAACATCATGTAATAATATTAATATTAGAAAATAATTTGTTAATATTAGAAATAAAATTATTAATATTAGACAATGGGTCTATTTCTTAATATTAGAAAATCATTTATTAATATTAACAAATCAGCCCCACCTGCTGACTGTTGAAATCAGTAAACACGTTCTCACTGACCAAAATAAAATGGCAGTCTAGGCCTAGTGCAGTTTTTGTCATCAGTGACAATGAGAAATCGGTTTTTGATACCCTGTGATGCCGAGACAATGTTAATGTTGTGCAAATAAATTTGATTTGATTTGTAATTAAAGCTGCACAACAACATGTTAACAAACAAACTATTTCTTAATATAATTAGAAAATTATTTCATAATATTACAAAATTATTTACTAATATCAGAAAATGATATATTAATATTAGAAAATCTTTTTTTTTAATTAGAAAATCAGTTTTTAATATTAGAAAATCAATTCTTAATATAAAGAAATTGCACTATATTTCTTAATATTGGGAAATCACTTAAAAATATTAGGAATTGATTTTCTAGTATTAATAAATGATTGTCTAATATGAATAAATGGATTCTTAACATTAGAAAATGATTTTTTAATATTAACAATTGATTTTCTAATTATAATAATTGATTTTTTGATATTGAGAAATAATTTATTAACATGAATGCTCGCGTATTTAATAATACTGATGAATGATTTATTAATATTCATCAATGATTTATTAATATTATTAAATGACTTATTAATATTAATAAATATTTTTTTATATTTATAAATTATTTTCTAATATGAGAACATAAGGAACAAAGTCCACTTCGGCGTTCCATAAGATATCACATATTAGATGTCATATATTACACATCACATATTATATATCGCATAATATATATCACATATAAGATATCACTTATTAGACATACCGTATTAGATATATCACATATTAAATATCACACATTAGATATTACTGCAGTTTGCCTATGCACGACAGAACATGCCCTCCCTCCGAATTAAACAAATATATCCAGCAAATAGAATACGTTAAACTAATGTTGCTATAATGGTGGGCCAGCGTAGTAGCCGCAGACGGTGGACCAACACTAAACCAGCATTGGCTGAACGTTTCGTGGATATAGGGTCTAATCGTGAAGTCATATTACGTATGAATAAAGTTTATTATACTTATGTTAATTTATTTCACAACATAATGTGATTACCGAGACCATCAGATGTTTTCACGTAATACATTTTAATATGGCATTCAAACACAAACATATCTTGATGACCTTGGAGGCCAATGACCTCTTCAAGAGCAATAACAGCTGTTGAACGTTATTTTATCATTGGCCCAACTCAAGTGTTGCCCCAATGATAATGCTACATCTGGCCTATGCTTTGTGGTGCATGCCGTCCAAAGTTGTTTTGCTGATATCCGAAGTATATTTACAAAGCATAATGCCTGAGAGATTGCCAAAATCAATTGAACCCCAATTATTGTCAAATGTCTCGCTACCGATACGATTCGTTAACCCAATGTAGGTCCAATATTGCTTCGCCGGCTGCGATGCTGGCCCAACACTGAACCAACATTGGCAAAAAGCTGGCTTTATTTAGTGCCAAGGGCTGTTTACAGAGGACATTGAGTAGCTCTTCTCTGTCTGGCGCCCCATACTACTAATATCACGATACATTGAGCCAATGTTGGATTCAACATTGTTTCAATTTCTCTTGTTTGATGGGCTAACGTCATTGAAACTGGTCAACAACCCTCCCAGCATACACGACACGTTCGCCCATTGTTGATTTATTGTGGATCAACGTCGCGGATGGTCAACCAACATTAAAACAACGTTGACTAGAGTTTTTGTTGTCCAGTAATTATATTATTAAAGGGACCCCAAATGCTGACATGTCATTTTTGAAAAATACATTTATGTGAAGTTATATAGCCTACTAACTAAAAAGTAATAATAAAATATAAAAAATGGTAAAGCACTGAAAAAGACTAAACTAATTTTATTTCCAGGTCGCATATTGCCATGTAAACAAAAACTATCTGCAGCGTACAACACTTTATACCACAAATACCCACGTCTCAGGCGGTGGGATCATATCCTATATAAAATCAGTCGCCGCAAATTGGTGTCTTAAAGTCAGGACATAGTGGGATTCGCCTGCAGCACTGATTATCTGCCCAATGCTGGGACGACGGCAGCAACATGTGACCGGTTGTTTGTGGATTAATTTTGTTCATTTATTTTAACTTTAAAGCCCTTGTATAGGAAAATGAGAAAATGCGGATTTAGCTCACTTTACCCTTTACTCTTACAGCGCGGGGAACGTCTTTAGTCGTCAGAATCTGACGTCTGTAGACGTCAGATTCAGACGTCTAAAGTCGGTTCCCGCGCTGTATGAGTGAAAATATTTATAATGGCCGCAGACCAATAACATAGGTATTCAAATGAATCGGAAAGAGCTAACTAAGACATTTATGATAATTTCGAATTGAATAATAAACCCTTTGGCTTCCACGATTTTCATTAAAAAAAGCGTTTTAAGGGTTAAGCAATTCTATTGGTCTCAATAGATTATATAAACAGATTGCAGCGTTATAAGGGTTAAATTGACATGTTAACCCTTACAGCGCTGGGATAGACTTTAGACGTCAGAATCTGACGTCTGTAGACGTCAGATTCTGACGTCTAAATTCCATCCCCGCACAGTAAGAGTAAAATTATTTATATGATTATAGACTATTAACATAGGTATTCAAATGAACCGGAAAGAGCTAACTAAGACTTTTAGGGTGATTTCGAATTGAATAAAATCCTCTGGTCTCCATATATAAAAAATATTCATCGCTTTACAAGTTAGAATGTCACATATAACATCACATGTGACAATCTGTGAGATATTACCGCTCGTTTGTTATTGTGACCTTCGGGTTATTGTGACAGGACGCACATCATTCCTTCTGGCATTATGTGGAAAATGGAGAATTGTTTGTTGTCGCGTAAACCTATTAGTTGTACCTGTTTTCATGACAGGTTACGTTGTGATTTGTGTCTGTTATTAAGGGCTGGAATTTGTAAACCAATTTCAAAGTTTAACCACTCAGGGGAACGCGTAGGTCTCAAATGTAACATTTTGGCCAACTTGAATGCTCTATATACATGTACAGTATTTAAAATTGATGTTGGCTCATCAATAATAAAATAACAATACAAGCCTGAATAATATGTTTTATTTAATTTACAAGAAATACTTATGCACGATGTATTCATGAATTTGGTTGATTCATCTAGACTAATGTTTCTACATAACTGGACATTATTAGTCTATTCATATTGTATTACACCATACGTTTTATAGAAAAATGACTTCAATAATTAATTGTTATTCAAACAATTATTTTTTGATGCTCCTCCTAATCAACCAAATTTTATCAAAAAAATAATTATTCCTTTGCTTACATTTTTCAGATCATGGGGCTCATCCCTTTAAATATCTTACCTTAACTATTCTTCTTATCTTTGAAAACATAAGATAATGATCAATCTAATAAAATGAGCCACAACAACCAATGAGATGAAGATCACTTTGGTGTGGACTATGCGGTTTTCTTGGTTGTGCACGTGGTTTCGTCTCCATGGTAGTCCAGTAAACATCGAGTGTGACATGCAACAAAAGCAACGAGCAAGAGAACGTAACCCAGGGTTGGTTTAATTTTGGACCACCGTTTGCAACGGTGGTCCAACATTAAACCAACACTGGGAGAATAACTGACGTTTACTGTGATATTGTTATTGGTGTGGTATGACGACCTTCAGCTTATTGTTGTAAATCAGATCAATGACCTTGTTATGCGGTAGCTGGCAACTTCGAAGAGTATTTGTCAATGAACAAATGTAATAGTACACATGTCCAACATGGCGTTGCCTCGGAGCTAAAGGATCCTATCTGACACTCGTTAGAGTGGCAGATAGGATCCTTTAGCTCCGAGGCAACGATGTATTCTTGTCCTCCCTTTAACAGCCAGATTATTAAATTGGAATTTCCAATGTTTTCTAGTCCTCGAAAAGTTGACAAATTGTTCTGAAAAATGTTTTTGGTATGTAGTTATGTTGTATGTACATTAGTCTGTCCTGTTTCGGACAACAATTTGTTTTGTTAAACATTGCTGTTGTACTAACGTGATGTTTGCATGCGTGACTTTATTTTGTAGTACTGAAGGTTATTTAGTCCATTATTATTTGCTTTAGCAAACACGGTTCTCGATTCAAATCTTCCATTTTGGAGAAGAAAATATTTAATACAAAAAATACATAATTCAGCCTCGTCAAAATACAGATTTAACCCTGTAACTGCCATAACATTTAAATGGAATTTTCAGACATTTCAAGCTGTGTCTCGCCGACGTAATCCACAACAAGTGAGTAAAAATTATTCAGATTTGATTGAATGGAGATGAGCGATTTTGAAATCGTGTTGATTGATGTCACGTTTTATCTGTAACATGTTTAATAACTGGTATTTAATGTGCCATTAAAAAAATATATATACAGTCGGGACCGGTGGTCAAAGGATTAATAAGAGTGTAAGAAAGCAATTTTGCCGATATATTTTCAGAAATGGAACTGTATTTTGGTCAAAACGATCTGGAAATCAGAGGAGTCTAGTTTTCTTTCTTCTCTAAAGATACAATGTATGTTTTTTTAGTTTACGGCTTATCACATATTCAAGGTTTTATTTAGAGATATTAAGGGAATCGAACTATAAAGTTCTTATTGACTGAAATATCGTAATGGTCACATTATTGGCTGACATAAAGGAGTTTACACAAAAGCCTTTGCACCCGGTTAGGTGTAGTCTCTCAACTGTCTTCCCGATGTAAATGTATTTATTTACAAAAATATCATATCTATATTTTCTATTTTACACATATTACGAAATCATTACAAAACCATTAAGCTGATTACATTTCGATAGACATCAGTAGATGCTAAAATCAACTAATATGCACGAAACATTGACCCTAATCAGCTACACTGGTCAGTTTATTATTGGGCCAGCACACACCCATGCACGCACACTTACACGCACACGGACGTAAAGCAGGCCATCCATTTGCACGTGATCTGTGTCCGTGAGCATGTCCGTGAAAAATCGCTCCATGTACGATTCGATACGGACACGGAGATGCATCGAGCACGTGCAAATGTATGGTACCAAGTACATTTCTCATGTGTACGACTTTTTGCGCACACGCACGTACACGGACCACGCACACGGACCACGCACACAGAACACGTGCAAATGGATGGCTTGCTCAACTGTAATTTGCGCACCCTCTGTATTTTTCTCGGTGAATAATTTTATTATTTTATAATTTACTCTGTTGCGTCTAAAATAATAATATTATTCACCAAGGAAAACACACAGCGTGGCAAATTATTACAATATTACAGTGCGGATTTTGACTGTTATGTCTCCAAAATGAGGGCCTATTCCACAACAAAAGGTATTGGTGCAGGCAGGGTGAATAAACGAGTGGTGTATTTTTATCACGCTACTTGACATTGAAGGTTCATAGACAAAATGAAATGAAATGAATCGGGCTTTAGGCCACCTTTGTGCACATATAGGCTAAACTGGGCCAGGAGAACCTCCTGAGGATGATGAGATGAATGAGATGACACTGTCCTCCAGACACAGGATTCGAAATTCGAGCCCTGGCGGTCTGAGGCCGAGCACGCTACCTCTCGGTCACGGAGGTTCCCCACAATACTGACTTTCACACGTGGATGGGGAAGAAACATTTTTGTTTCTTTGAAACCGCCGAGACCGGGAACCGAACCCCGAACTCTGGCGTGAAAGGCAGCGGTGCTAACCACTACCCTACAATGTTACAGTGCGGATTTTGACTGTTATGTCTCCAAAATGAGGGCCTATTCCACAACAAAAGGTATTGGTGCAGGCAGGGTGAATAAACGAGTGGTGTATTTTTATCACGCTACTTGACATTGAAGGTTCATAGACAGACAAGCGGAGATTGATCAACAATATGAGTTGAAGTGCTCTAATCAATGCTAATGTTTACTAAATCCACAAATCATCCGAGCAAAACTGTCGTCCCTTGTTGAGAGTTCAACTCATCTTTCATATATCAAACGGCACCCATCAAACACTAGACATTGACCCAATGTTGGCCTAATGTTAGGCCAGCGTCTACGACGCTGACCCAGCATTAGGCCAACATTGGGTCAGTGTCTCGTGCTTGCTGAGCACCCCGCACAATCCAGGGATTTAAATGACGTCACATTATTTTTGCTGTCACGATAGCACCCACCCAGTAAACAAAGATACCCCTCTTTGTTGGTGGATGGCGTCTTTTCACTAATTTATGAACCCAGGTTGACACAATTATAGCATAATACTGACCGAAACAGAAAGAGTGATGGCTAGTAAACAATAGATATAGAAACACATTATATTAACCCTTTCAGCACGGGGGGCGTCTTTGGACGTTAGAAGATTTCTAATGTCGGTCCCGCACTGAAAGAGTGATCCTTAAAATAATTATTATATATATGTATAAAGGGCGTAGACCCATAACGTAGGTATTCAAATGAAACGGAAACAGCCAGCTAAGACATTTATGAAGATTTAAAATTAAAAACCTTCGTGATTTATACAGAAATATGTCAGCGCTTTGATGGTTAATAGCCAGTTATTTTGGCGACTTTACATGCGCGAGGCATGTGTTTTGCCTGCAAATTGTGTAATTTTACTGCCGATCAAGATAGCTTCCAAAAGGCATTTTCATCAGTTTCAATTTAGATAGTTAGCGAATGTGGACTGACTGTTGGGCCAACATGGCCAATGTTGCCCAGCAAACACAACATGTTTTTATAACATTTATTTTATTTTTCTTCGTCGTGGGCCGACATTGTATAAATGTCATAGGGATGGTTTGTGTTTACCAGGGTGGCCAATTTTGTTATCTAGAGTTTCACAGATACGCCTACAGTCACCACTATGTTTAATTATTCTGTTTTAGATCAGAAAAAATCTAAAATCTAATAAGGGAGGCCAATAAAAAACATTTGAGAAAAAAACATTGAACCTATTTTTGGAAAAGTTAATGAGGGCGACGAAATGAAATGCGCTGCCTAAATCTAACGCACGCGATCATCTAAATCAGAGAAAAAACATAGTGGCCTAATATAACGACATTCACCACAATACCATAAGAAGGATAGTTGACGTCTTTGTATTCATATAGGCTACATGTATATGTTAATGCAGCATTAACATGTTTTTGTATTTATTTTCTTTCACCCTGAGGATAAACATGACTGGATTAGGCCTATGTTAAATTCAGGAGTGTAACAAGTCATATTAAATGAAATCTAATGACCACTTCTCGTAAACCCACATTACTCGTCTGTTGAGAATGGGGATTTAGGCTATGCATGCTACCGTCTGCTTAAATGGAACAGCCGTGTATATTCTAGGTAGGCATACCTAGAATGTACAGGGCTGTTCCATTTTAAGAGGGGGTCCCATGTCTGTGCTTGGCCACCTTTTTGTAGGTCCACATACAGACCAAACTGGCCTAGGAAAACCTCTCGAGGATGGTGAGATGAATCAGACGGCACCTTTCTTTTCTCCAGACACAGGATTCGAAATTTGAACCCTGGTGGTCTGAGGCCGGATACACTACCTCTCTCACACAGATATAGGCCTACAATACTGCTTACGAATAAGCGGGGGAAGGGGTAAAGGTACAGGTTTATATTCTGATATCAAGTTGAAAGACTCATCAGTCGACTTTACATTGTACCCCCTGGTCACTGTACCTGTTTGTTGGTGTGACATTTTAACTCCACGCTCCACGGAAAGCATATAGTCCTGCAGCCATTTCGGCGCATTGAACTTATCGTACACATTAGCTCTCCATCTAACCAGGTATATTTACACCTGAGCCAAGTGAAGCATGTAAGGATAAAGTGAAACGACGTCATATTCTTTTTTTTTATCATAAAATCCATGGCAGGGGCAAACCCGTTAGTTCTCACTTTACGTACAGGCAGCTTTATCCGTAACACCACAGACATGTAAAATGATCGGGCATTTTGTACACGAGCCCTTTAACCCCTAGAGCACTGATGTCGACTGCAGTAGACATTCTGTGTTTTTATTAGCACCTGTGTAACCCCTGATAACGAGCTGTTCACAGTAAAATATGTCTTCAAATCTTGAAACACAGATATATATTGGGACTCAAATTTCACAAAATACATACATTTTCAGCCACTTGAAGTTGTGTGTCGCGGTAGCGAGACACAACTTCAAGTGACTGAAAATTTAAATTGAATAGCTCAGTGTTCTAAGGGTTAACCACCCAGAGCCCTGGCTAGTCAATTCTAATTTCCACCTGGAGATGTGTTTCGCTCCGCGATACACAGCTTCAAGTGACTGGAAATGTCTGTTATTTCTGAAATTTGATTCCCAACATATATATCAGTGATTCCCGATTTAAAATATTGTTTATTTTTAACAACTGGTTATACATGCCTACTCCCAACAAATACGAGACATTGAACCAATGCTGGTTTAATGTTGGAACGCCGTCTACGACGTTTAACCAGCAATGGCCCAACATTAGTTCAATGTCTCGTACGTGTTAACCGAGAGCTGTATTCGACATCAGTATTGTATCAGTTTTGTGGGGAGCCTCCGTGACCGAGAGGTAGCGTGCTCGGCCTCAAATCTCCAGGGTTTGAATTTCGAATCCTTTGTCTGGAGGGCAGTGTCATCACACTCATCTCACCATCCTCAGGAGGTACTCCTGGCCCAATTTAGCCTGTATGTGCACAAAAGTGGCCTAAAGCCCGATTCATTTCATTTCATTTTTGACATCAGTATTCTAGGGGTAAATGGTTGTAATCAAGAGGTTACGCTATAGGCTTTTTATAGATATAATTTAGGGACTGCGAAGGTAAGTGAATCTCAGAGGGTGGAATACCGGCGTGCAAAGCGAAAAGGCAGTAACTGCTTTTTCAAGTAAGCAGTTACTGCCTTTCAGCTTTGCAGAGTAGAATAGTGACAGTGAGATGACAGGTCAAGAGACATCAGCTTGTGTGTTCCCCTCAAAACATAAGTGTCCGCAGCGACACCAGAGTGGCTATAAATATTCAGGATGGAACAACACAGTAAGGACAGCTGACGCCCCTTAGCCCCTACAACGATGAAATATTTGTGTATGTACCATGAAGACCAAAGGGTGTCAGGAAATTGCAATGTGATACCGTAAAAATTAAATGAGCTTACATTACTACGCGGTAATTTTCTTTGTGCAGTGGTAACCTTGAGCTGACAGTTGAAATCGTAACCTCAAACCTGGAACTGTGGACAATAAACTTATGAACCTGAGTATTATAGTTAAATAGTGTCTTATTTCATGAAAAAAGTGTTTGAAATCATCATAAATGTCTTAGTTGGGTCTTTCCGCTTTATGTGAATTCCTATATTATATGGTTATTGGTCGACGGCCATTACACTTTTTTAATTCTTTCAGTGTGGGTATCGACTTTAAAAATCAAAATCTGCCGTCTAAAGACGTCAGATTCTGATTTCTAAAGTCGGTCCCCGCACTGGAAGGGTTCATACATAGATAATTCACCAGTGGGTGTATTGCGGAACATCTATGATCATTGTGCATTTTTTTTTAATATTTGATTGATTAATTTCGAAAACCTATATTTCAATTACCCTCACTGGCTATATCAACATGATCAAGGCTTATAATATAAGCTACATGATAATAATGTATAACCCCTTATAACCAGTTAAACATAACCCAACCTTATTGATAAATTATCATGATTTGACATACGGAATCCCATAAAGCCTAGAGTCTTGTCAACTCTTGTCATGGGCTATGTTGGAATAGGAAATGTTACAATGATATACGGAATATACGGGATACGGCGTTAGCTCATCGTTGTCGGCTCAATCACTGAATTTAAGCAACGCCGGGCCCGGTACACAATTGTATGGGTGACCGCCTGGGGCTATCAGCTTTTGTATACACTGGGACATGCGTGTAGCGATGTTGTGTAGTGGGGCTCAGAGAACCACGTAAATCAGATGGCTCGTCCTACTAGAGTTGGACGTAAAATAATCTCAATGGACGTAGGCGCAGTTTCCATCCGTCGAGAACCCAGAAAATCCCTTATGTGTGAGCACTTGGCACATAAGGCCAATTTTCTTGGAATAAAAAATAGCTTGATGCGCCTCGATGGCAGCTCAGCTGCATATCTCACAGGAGACTGAGTTGGAGTTTGAATGATAATAGGCCTTGCTAAGTTACTCTCTATGTTCAACGCTCCGAACAGCTTCCGGCTGGATACATGCGCTATATAAGATTTCATTCATTCATTCAACATGCTAAATTTCAAAATAATATTCCCACAAAATAAAATCCGTTCAGGCTGGAGCAGAAAGTAGCTGTAAAGCATCAGCCAATAGTAACTCTTGCCATGCTGTTTTTTTATAAATATTTTTCTTTCATTCGAAGCCCGAGCAATTGTTAGCAATGACTCAAAAATATGTCTATTTTTAAA
Organism: Flabesymbios commensalis; assembly: GCA_964017125.1. NCBI lineage: Eukaryota > Metazoa > Annelida > Polychaeta > Terebellida > Flabelligeridae > Flabesymbios > Flabesymbios commensalis. The sequence goes on along the minus strand of OZ024915.1, from coordinate 19,178,899 downwards.
CAATATACATATCGCAAAATCTAATTATTCGATAAATAGCAATCTAACATGAAATATTCAATTAGTTTCAGAAACCATTTGTGTGGTTTGAAGCTTGATTGAAAGCGTAAAATGTCCCACTAGGAACACGGCGTTCTTGCGACAACGTCGCAACAAAGTCGTGTGATCAGTGGGTGTACTGTCCTAGCAGCACCAAGGTCTGAGTAGGTCAGCATGGTTGTTGACCCGTTCTTCAGACGCTTGTTATGTTGATCGCCATAGACGCAACATAAAATGAGCAAACACCAGACATTGAACCAATGTTGGTGTGATGTTGTGCCAGTGTCGTAGACGCTGGCACAACATCACACCAACATTGGTACAATGTCTGATGTTTTCAGGACCTTGTCTGGAAAGTTGAGGGAGGGTGTGGTGTGGAACACATATACCATGTTCTTGTTTATTACCCTATAAATGTAGATTGATATTTTCGTACCTAAACTTTCACGGTTGGATACCTAATATTGTGAACCCTGCAGCTAGATTCTTTTAAGAAAATAAATTGTAACTGAGAGTATTTCATTGGTGAGCAACAATTAATTAATTGATGCACACCAATTAATTTATTGGTGCACACCAAATCATTTGGTGGGCACCAATTAAATACTTTCAGTTACAATTTATTTTTCTTTAAATGTCCATTAGAAAAATGCGTAAAACACATATTTTGATTTCAAACGTAATAAAGAGCATCATGAATATACCGATAGGTCCTTCGGTCAATCGTAATAAGCCATGATTGTATATGTTATCATGCTATCATGGTTATGTTCGCTGTAATATATTATATTATATTATATTTGTGGATCGCTCGAGACACCTCCGGTGGTATATTCAACTCGTCCGTTCCGCGATTTGAACCTACGAGACAATAGTCAACATTTATTTTAGGCCTGAACTATGATCATGACTATGAAGGCGCCAACCAGTATGTAATCAATAATGTCCCGGTAGATGATGACTCGACAGAAATCACTGGACTCGCCTAATAGACTGGTTGACTCCTTATACACACCGCTGTGGTAAAAACGTTGTTATAGTGTCTTTAAACAATAATTTATTTACCACAATGCACTATCAGCACGCACTAACACAACGCACCGTCTCAACACACAACACATTACCACAACACATTACCACACCGCAATATCACAACACATTAACACAGCGTCCTAGTATAACGTACTATACCACAACGCACTAATAAAAAGTACGTTAGAACGCATTACCGCAATGCACGACCCACAACATCGCACTACCACAACGCACTATTACAACGTACAGGTGCAATCCACTACCACAACGCTATACCACAACGTCATACCACAAGTCACTATTACAACGTACAGATGCAATCCACTACCACAACGCTATACCACAACGTCATACCACAAGTCACTATTACAACGTACAGATGCAATCCGCTACCACAACGCTATACCACAACGCAATACCACAAGTCACTATTACAACGTACAGGTGCAATCCACTACCACAACGCTATACCACAACGTCATACCAAAAGTCACTATTACAACGTACAGATGCAATCCACTACCACAACGCTATACCACAACGTCATACCACAAGTCACTATTACAACGTACAGGTGCAATCCACTACCACAACGCCATACCACAACGCAATACCACAAGTCACTATTACAACGTACAGATGCAATCCACTACCACAACGCTATACCACGACGTCATACCACAAGTCACTATTACAACGTACAGATGCAATCCACTACCACAACGCCATACCACAACGTCATACCACAAGTCACTATTACAACGTACAGGTGCAATCCACTACCACAACGCTATACCACAACGTCATACCTCAAGTCACTATTACAACGTACAGGTGCAATCCACTACCACAACGCTATACCATAACGCAATATCACAAGTCACTATTACAACGTACAGGTGCAATCCACTACCACAACGCCATACCACAACGTCATACCTCAAGTCACTATTACAACGTACAGGTGCAATCCACTCACTATTACAACGTACAGGTGCAATCCACTACCACAACGCTATACCACAACGCAATACTACAAGTCACTATTACAACGTACAGGTGCAATCCACTCACTATTACAACGTACAGGTGCAATCCACTACCACAACGCTATACCACAACGCAATATCACAAGTCACTATTACAACGTACAGGTGCAATCCACTACCACAACGCTATACCACAACGTCATACCTCAAGTCACTATTACAACGTACAGGTGCAATCCACTCACTATTACAACGTACAGGTGCAATCCACTACCACAACGCTATACCACAACGCAATACTACAAGTCACTATTACAACGTACAGGTGCAATCCACTCACTATTACAACGTACAGATGCAATCCACTACCACAACGCCATACCACAACGCAATACTACAAGTCACTATTACAACGTACAGATGCAATCCACTACCACAACGCCATACTACAACGCAATACCACAAGTCACTATTACAACGTACAGATGCAATCCACTACCACAACGCCATACCACAACGCAATACCACAAGTCACTATTACAACGTACAGATGCAATCCACTACCACAACGCTATACCACAACGTCATACCTCAAGTCACTATTACGGCGTACAGGTGCAATCCACTACCACAACGCTATACCACAACGTCATACCACAAGTCACTATTACAACGTACAGGTGCAATCCACTACCACAACGCCATACCACAACGCAATACCACAAGTCACTATTACAACGTACAGGTGCAATCCACTACCACAACGCCATACCACAACGTCATACCTCAAGTCACTATTACAACGTACAGATGCAATCCACTACCACAACGCTATACCACAACGCAATACCACAAGTCACTATTACAACGTACAGATGCAATCCACTACCACAACGCTATACCACAACGTCATACCACAAGTCACTATTACAACGTACTAATGCAATCCACTACCACAACGCTATACCACAACGTCATACCACAAGTCACTATTACAACGTACAAATGCAATCCACTACCACAACGCTATACCACAACGTCATACCTCAAGTCACTATTACAACGTACAGGTGCAATCCACTACCACAACGCCATACCACAACGTCATACCACAAGTCACTATTACAACGTACAGGTGCAATCCACTACCACAACGCTATACCACAACGTCATACCACAAGTCACTATTACAACGTACAGATGCAATCCACTACCACAACGCTATACCACAACGTCATACCTCAAGTCACTATTACAACGTACAGGTGCAATCCACTACCACAACGCCATACCACAACGTCATACCACAAGTCACTATTACAACGTACAGATGTAATCCACTACCACAACGCCATACCACAACGCAATACCACAACGCACTACCAGAAATTGCAATTGCAGTCCATATCAGCACTAAAATGTAGTTCATTCATTAGGCATTGACCCAATGTTGTTTTAATGTTGGGCCGCCGTCTTCGACGTCGGCCCAACCTTAAAACAACATCGGGTCAATGCATAATATGAATCATTAAAGCGCTAGACAATATACAAAAAAAGTACAAATTACCCACTTTGTGTGCCACCGCGACACACAACTTCAAGTGGGTGAACATTCCTCATATTTGTTTAATTAGTTTAATTTGAGACTAAACATTTGAAAATGTTGATGTTTACACTGTTTAAACACTCATTTCAATTAAAATAACTATGATTTAGCCTGTTAGCATGGTTTAGCAAAACAAACATAAGACGACTATTATCATTCGTACCCCTGCAGCAAACACGGATCATTCATCCGATGCTGTTTCAATGTTGGGCCAGCGTCGGAGACGGTGGACCAACATTGAAACAGCATTGGGTGAATGATCCGTGTTCGCTGGGTCGCGCTTTAAGTATTAGTAATTATAGTAAATGACCAATTTTACTATCATTATTTGCACGAAAGTTCTTATAATCATTGTGAATTTGTTAATGTGGGCACCCTGTTTATTTTAACTGCATACACCCCCTGATGATTGACAGTATTTCCAGGAAAATCAGGATGATAGCCTGTCTGTGCCAACAAGAGAAAGCCAACAAGATCGACGTGAATAGGCTTGAAAACTGTATGCTCTCTCCGTTAGATAAACAATCCAACTTTACGAAGCTGATTTTATGGCAGAATATACATTCGGAGTCATTATCCGAGAGTATGATTTAATATGTGCGTGATATAACATACAGTCGAAACTGATACAAATTATTTTACATTGTATACAAATGCTGATTTCAAAGAAATGATATGTCTAAATTGTGTGGTATCGGATCTCAAAAAAACAAATGCACATTAATTTCAGAAATCTATCGCTTACTTGAAATAATATTGATAGGGTATTTTGTCATTCTGATAATCCTTTCAGCGCGTGGACCGACATTGGACGTCAGATTCTGACGTATAAAGACGATTCCTGCACTGAAAAAAATTAAAATATATCACGGCCGTAGACCCATAACATTAGTATTCAAATGAAGAGGAAAGAGCTAACTAAGACATTTTCTTTATTATGATTTCAAATTAAAAAAAACTGTGGTCTCCATTGTTTATACAGAAATATTTCAGCGCTTTAGGGGTTCAGTGCCAGCTGGAGTTCAACTCCAAGATGGACTCGTCAGTGGCCCAATGCGCTCGGTTGTGAGAGCATAACATGAGAAATCATTTATGATCTCATATGGAGGTCAGATTAGGCTCACTCACTCACTCACTCACTGAACCTGTTTCATAATAATGAAGTCACTTCTGATCTAATATAGAGGTCAGATTAGCCTGGCACCTGTGTAAATGTTAAGAACCCGTTTATCAACCGCTCTTATCGATAACGTGCATTATCAAGCGTGCATGCCTGTGTGGATGAGAGAGAGAGAAGGCTGGTATCACCAGATAATACAACGCTAATGAGCTGGATAACTTATTACTAAAACTAGGACAACATCAATTAACCATTCCGCCCTGTATAGCGAAAAACGCAGTATTTGCTTACTTGAAAAGTAAAGCAGCTACTGTATTTTTGTTTTGCACGGCTGCATTCTAGCCTTTAAACAAACCAAGCAACAGTTTGTGCAATACGCTCTATATTTTAAACATTTTATTGGAGGGGGGGGGCGACTTTAGAGGTCAGAATGTTGCGTCTATAGACGTCAGATTCTGATGTCTAAAGTTGATTCCCCCACTGAAAGAGGGAAACTTTCCCAATGGCCGTAAGGACCCATAACACAGGTATTCAAATAAAGCAGAAAGAGCTAAGTAAGACATTTATGATGATTTCAAATTAAAAATAAATCTTTGTTTCTTTGTCCACATGAAAAACATTGATGTTGATCAAGTAGAAAAGATTTAAATATTTATATTAAGAGCTTTGAGGATTTTCACAAGATATACGTAGCTTTTACACCAAGTTTAGTTAATACATTCATTCGAGCAAAAATATTTATGTGCCACATGAAAATGACGATAGTGTTTAAGGTGTTTTTTGGTGGACTATGACATCTTTTCTTGAATCTTTTCTGAGAAATATTCTTAATTCTAAGATTTTATTGCTTGTGGAATGGGCCTCAAAATGTATCTTAACAGTTATAATGGACATGAGAGAAAGTTTAGATAATCTTAACCCTTTGGCTGCTAAGCACGACTATAGTCGTTTTTTATTCTGTTTTATTAGCTGATTAAATCACCTTTATTGGGAACGAAATGTGTGTTTAAACATCCAAATTTGCACATGTTTGGTCTCAAACAAATATCAGTATTTTTCACCCATTTGAAGCTGTGGGTGGCGGTAGTGAAACACAACTCCAAGTGGGTGAAAATGATTTACATTAGCGCTTCAAAGGTTGATCGCTTTAAAGATTTTAGAGAAATTTTGCCTAAACCATAATCATTTTTCCTATTTTCATCGTCTGCGACGCTGGCCCAACATTACAGCAGCATCTGGTTGACGTCATTATTATTATAACCCTTACAACGCTGAAATATTTTAGTATAGACCTTGGAGACCAAAGGGTTATTTTCAAATTGAAATCATCATAAATATCTTTCTGCTTCATCATGCTCATTTGAATACCTATGTTGTGGGTCTACAGCCATCATAACTATTTTTTATTTCAGTGCTGGGATCGACTTTAGACGTCAGAATCTGACGTCAACAGACGTCAGATTCTGACGTCTAAAGTCGATCTAAAATCGCTCTAAGGGCTAAAGGGTTCAGGTATGCGGTCATAACTTTCTTACCTGAACTGGTTGTAAATCTGGAGCCATATACATGTGTGGTCGATTTGATTTGATGTTGAAGAATAATCATGATAGCCTTACGATGCAGGAATAAGCTGGCTCCGCACTGGAATCACCGTGTCAAGGTCAGCATATAATGCTTCTCAGAATGGGCTTTTCCAAGTGCAAGATCATCAGAATGTAATAAAACTGTAATATGTGATATTGGCTGTACGCTGGCACTGACCGAGTAATGTGTAGTGGCTCTAATGACTCAGGGTATAACAATGGAAGTACTTGAAGGAATCCAGCTTCTTCAAAGAACATGAACACCATGAAGACTCAGACGCGAGTCTGGCGGCTGCAGCTTCAATGTTTATAACTATAGAAAGAATTGCAATAATATGTCATTTCTGAGAGAAAGAGTAATGTGTATAAAGGTCAACTTTCCTCACGACATAAAGAAATCTTAGAACGGATTCACTCACATCATCTTCTTCGAGGAGTACATATTCAAATTGTATACTCCCTGGGTTGCAGAAGGAGCTCTCGAGTGTTCATCACCTATCACAACGTAATAAACCTGTTATAGCCGAGTCCACAGCGTGCGTGTCATGGCCAGGCGGGTGCGCTGCGATAATAGGTGAAATCCGTCTGGAGTGGACGTTACGATCCCTGGTGGGAGCTGAGGACGAGGTCAATCCTGGATCCTGAATAATTGGGGCTGCTGATAGAACACATCTTCAGAGCAAGGATGCTGGAGTCGGTCTGCAGACAGGGGTTGTTGGCTGAGTCCTGTTTGTTTGTCTGGGATCCACATGGACTGCGCGATCCAGGTGTCCCAATTAGTGTACAATTCCAAACACCAGACATTGGGCCGGTGTTGTTTCAATGTTGGGACACGGCCCAACATTGAAACAACACCGGCCCAATGTCTAGTGTTTGTTTGGACGCGGTTGATAATACAGACAACTACCTGGAAGATTCAACCACGCTGACCCAACGCGGGCCAACATCTCCAGCATAGGGCCGATGCTCAGCCAATGTTGTGTCAGACAGTGTATCCACCCGTTCATTGTTCAAGTGTTCACTGTCTTCTTCGTACATGACGCAGTCATGTATAATATACGGTAAAATCAAAATCATGCAAAACGTAGATTCTTCAGAATTTGCACACGCTAGTAATACAAATTACAAATAATATAATTGATTAGAAAAGGTCATTATTGGAAACGCGCAGTTTAGATTTGATTTCTAGTCTAATCATTTCTTGAATGTCTAGCATATAGATAGGACGACAAATCGCTTGTGTACGGTATGCACTGCCCCCTCTTCGATTGGCACTGTCACTCAGCCCCGCAAAGCCAAAAGGCAGAAACAGCTTACCTGAAAAGTAAGCAGTTACTGCCTTTTCGCTATGTGTGGTAGCACTATACTTGCAGCTACATAACCTGTTTCATTCTGGGGGCAAAATCCACCGCATGTGAACAAATAAATATTTTTTGAGAGTCTAAAAAGTATTATATTACGAAATTACCACAATTGAGATCAAATTATGGTGGTCTAGCTCTGAATAATATTACAGAGCGACTCAGTTTCCCAGCAAACACAAAACATTTGTATAGCATTTATACAAAGTTGGTCCAACGTCGAAGACGTTGGGCCGACGTTGTATAAATGTGATACAAATGTTTTGTGTTTGCTGGGTTGTTACATCACCGGATCAACTGTTCGTCAGGGAGTTGTTATTTAAATATGGATATAATAGCTTACTCGAGCCCGAGATTGCAGGACGCGCCGCATTGGTAGAGCGCCTGACTGCCACACCAGCCATGCATGCGTCCCGGGTTCGAACCCCGCTGATCCTGCGTGGGTCTTTCAGATAAATATCATTGTTTATGTTTCTCCTCTCTCAGTGTACATGTATGACTAGGCGATCGCGTTAATGGCGGCCATTTTTGAAAATTAGTATAATGACTTTTATTAACCCTTAGCGTCAGATTCGGACGTATAAAGTCGGTCCCCGCACTGAAAGAGTAAAATAATTGCAACGGCTGTAGACCCATGACATAAATATTTGAACGAAAGGGAAAGAGGTATATATATTTATAATGAGTTTAACCCTTAAAGCGCTGAATTTTTTAATGAAAACTTTGGAGGCCAAGAGGCTTTTTCAGTTTGCAATCATCATACATGTCTTATTCAGACCTTTCCGATTCATTTGAATACCTATGTTATAGCCTAGGTCTATGTTATGGGTCTACGGCCATTAGAGATATTGTTACTCTATCAGTGCGGTGATCGACTTTAGACGTCAGAATCTGACGTCTACAGACGTCAGATTCTGACGTCTAAAGTCGATCCCCGCGCTGTAAAGGTTAAATTGAAAAAAACCATTTGATCTCCATGGTTTATGCACACATATTTCAGCGCCTTAGCGGTTGCAGCGCTATGTCACCATGTAATGGTATAGAGATACTCCTCACAAACTGACTTTGTGGTTTCAAGTGTAGATAACATAAAATTAGCACATCACATAAAAGAACAAGCTATTATTCATACCCAGAAGACACGTTTTCAATACAGATCCATGTATGTTGTGGTGTGGTGTGCAGCATATAATAGCCCAGCAAATAATGTGGTGTTGGTGAATTGGTATACGATATGAAAAATATTGCAAATATGACATAGGAAAACGTGCCATATTGTGTGAAGTGATGTACAATAATTAGGGTATACAAATGTTTTGTGTTTACTGGGTAACTGCTTGCCTTTTGGCTCTGCAGAGCAGAGCTTACGTAGTCCGAGTTGGAAGCAGATATGGACAGTATGGCTGTGGTTTTGTATGCTGGTAGACAGTTTATGCTGAGATCAAGAATTTAATGTAAAATGTGATGGTAACCCTGTAAAAATATTATAATAAAAAAAATCATTGATCAAACAATGACGCATTAATTCACTGCGTAATCGATCGTCCGCGCACCGTATTTTGGCACAACTTTACAAATGACAATGATTACAGACTCTGTATCGCACACAGAGTCTGCTATTGCGGACTAAATTTACATGAGAGCTGCCAGCAAAGTGCATCATTTTATCTCATCATATAAATTCATCAATAACTAAGTACGGTATGAAATACAAAATAACAAATTACTAAAATATCTAACTTGAAATCGTAAATTGTCAATAAAGCTAACGTTTTTTACCATTATGATTATATAGATTCATGCATCCACAATCAAACAGCGCATCAAATAGCCATGAAGTGTAGCTGTTTTAGCAATGCCCATTTTCCACGGTGATTTTATAAAGAGTACATAACCAATGATAACAGAGACGAAATGTATAGAGTATGCACACAAAGACCACAATCATATAGTTCACAAGTTAGTGTTTTTTTCATAATGCATACTTTGTGTTTTCGTTTTTATTTCACAGGATTCGAAATTCGAGCACTGGTGGTCTGATGCCGAGCACGTCACCTCTCGGTCACGGAAGTTCCCCACATTATTTAATCATTACGATTAAACGGGGAAGAAGCATTTTGTTTCTTTCCAAACTTGAGAAGGCCAGAGCGGGGTTCGAACCCGCGATAATGACTTTCCAAGCAGGCAACTTTAACCACTGCACCCTGGTTCCTGCCCTACGTTTCAGTATCGATGTATCAATGTAGTGCTACCGTCTACGACGCTGATTCAACATTGTGTTAACGTATGCTGTGTCCCGGGTAAATTCCATTTAGAATTAGCATGACTAATTTGATTAAGTGATGTATGAAATGGAACAGACCAGGAAGTGTCTTTGGCTCACTACATATCTCAGAAGAGAAGCAGCAAATCACACCAGTGGACGTTATCAGCGAGAAATATTCAAGGGCTCGTTTTCTCGTACAAGTTAAGATATATCGTAGGCTTCGGATTGGTCGAGATGGCCATCTCGACCAGTCAGAAGCCTACGATAATTATCGTAACTTGTACGAGAATACCAGCCGAGGTTCCCAGAAAATAAAATATATTGACCCAATGTTAGTTTAATGTTGGGCCAAGGTTTGCGACCATGGCCCAACATTAAGCACACATTTTTCTGAGAAGTGACTGAGGAGCTACGTCTTAAATTAAGTAGCGACATCCAGGGCTCATTTTACATGCTACACTATTATAAATTCACAGCACTCTGTGTGACAGCACGTTGGGTCTCACCGGGGTCACTCAATTAGTTGATTAATCAAAAAAATAGTCACTCGAATTATGAATCAAGCTATATTGATTGCAAATGAAGCGATAAGGTATATCCTGACATTGAATAAATCATGATAATTCAACTCCTGATACATGTGGCCTGCAGCTAAGCTCCCTAGGCCACGTAGTCTCTCTGTGATAAATGATGTTGATTTAATGTTGAGCCACCGTCTACGACGCTGGCCCAGCGTTAAATCAACATCGTGTGTTTGTTGGGTCATGAGTGTGAAAGACAGTGTGTATTTGTTAATCCTTTCAAGCCTGAATTTACCATTGTCATCTTCGTCCACTACAAGCCGCGAATTGCTGTCGCAATTCTCGACTTGTAGTGGATGATGATGATTTGAAGTGGGTGAGAAATTAACAAAAATTGCGATGTACATGTATTGGTAAACCAGTTTCATGAAAATTTGCATTCTAAAACTAAAAGTTGTAGGAAAATTAGGTCTGTTTTCAGGGATGTAAAATGATGCTTTTATGCATCGTGAGGGCTCAAAGGTTACGGTCACATCACGTGATCTTGTGATGTCACAATGGTTCACCTTGTCAAGTGACTGATTGATAGAAATCTAACAAGCAGAATCAACACGATGAGGTCTCCCACAGACCTCAATAGCTCACTGATCCTTTCCTTATCTAACCAGAAGTAGTCTGTACTGCCATCTTTGATAGATGATTTTTGCTGATTGTCTCTGATTGAGATGTATTTAATGAGCAGAATGTGCTAGAATCGTGATAAGAGTCTGCAGGAGGTGGCAATATATAGTTAAAATGGTTACTACCTTACCTAACAGGAAGTACAAAAGAGACAATATTGATTGGTTAGTCATCATGGTGACGGCTCCTAGCAAACACGAGGCGTTCAACCAGTGTTGGTTTTACGTTGGCTCACCGTCTCCGACGTTGGCCCAATGATAAACCAGCACTGGTTGAACGCCTCGTATTTGCTGGGCTTAGGATCGATATATGAAACATCACTCAATCTTACCTATGTTAGAACTGTGCCGGAAATGTATTTCTTGTTCAACAGAAAGTTATTTCTTTCTTTCGTGTTTAACCCTTTAACCGCCAAATTATTCAATCTGAATTTTCACTCACCTGAAGTTGTGTCTCGCTGACGCGATGCACAACTTCAAGTGGGTGCAAATTCTTCAGATTTGGCAAAATGGAGGTCAACTGATTTCAAATATTGCTGATTGATGTCACATTTTATTATCTTTAACATGTTCAAAAGATGGTACATAATCGGCTAATAAAAAATGAAAACCCGAAAATATATGCGGCACTGGCGGTCAAAGGGTTAACAAAATCAATTTTAATATGATTCGATCCCACATGTCTAGTTAGAGTTCGACTCCACCGCATGGGCTAGCGGCAGAGCTGGAGGCATATATCAAAAGCTATGTTTTGGTATTTTGGTAACCAGGTAACCAATGTACGCTCAGAGATCAACAATTTCATGAGAAAAAGTGAGGATAAATCTATTCTATTGAGACACTCCTATAAGAACAGGCTTTGAAATCGCCACCTTAAGGCATTATTTAAATGAGATGTAAAACTGTCATTATAAAAAAAAAATTCAAAAATAGTGATCAATCAATGACGCATTAATTCATTGCGCAGCGAATTTTTGGGGCACAAGTTTACGAATGGCAATAATCATTACTCTGTATCGCATATAGATTCTGTTATTACGGACTACTCTATCACATTCACTGCTCCCATACCAGCTATTTAGTCGCAATACACCTTTTTCAATAACAACACGCCACACAGTGACCAACAGCTGAATTATTTAGTTGGGACTACTGTTTACGCACAAAATCGCGCAAAAAATCGTGCAAATAGTACAAATATTCCACCTCAAAGTGAAGAGGAATGACCTGAGTGGAAAGCACTATACATAAGTATAATAGCTTAACTGAAATCTAACAAAGTCCTGACTGTGATGGATCATACCATTTTTGTATTTAATTATTTTCATTCAAAATAAAATTTTGAAGAATATTAATTGAATGCATTAAAGGGACCCCTTGGGATGAGACATTTTCAATGTTGTCACTTTTGAAATTTTAATTTATATTAAGCTATATAGCCTACTGATCCTAACTGGAAATACGAAAAAGTCAAAAAACAATTTTAAAGCACCGGAAAAGAGTGAAATAGTTGTATTTCCAGGTCGTATATTGCCATGTAAACAAAACAAGTCAGCAATATTCAGCACTTTACATCACATATTCCCACGTATCAGACGGTAAGATCAAACCAGTCGCCGCTAATTGGTCTCTTATAGTCAGGACACGGGAGGACACACCTGCAGCACTGATTATCTACCCAACGCTGGGCCGATGCCATCAGCATGTGGCCCAATGCTGTGAAAACATTCAATCGTCCTTCAGGTATAGAAATCGTTTGTTTGGGTTCCTTCTGGTTTCATAGAAATGTTGATTAAAAATATTTGTAAAAATCTAAAAACTCTGAAAAAAATAAAATCTTGATCTGGGTGATACACTACTTCATTACAAGACTAAAAACGAAAATTGATGTCATCCCAAGGGGCTGCTTTAAATTAGATTTCGGTGGCTTGCTCGGAAGGGATTAATCTAAGAGGAAGTCTAAAGTCTTTTTTGCGACCCAAATAAATTACATACCTCTAACGTGCATATGTATCATGTGTATGTAGTATATAAGTATATTCTATTATTACAATTATAATATAGTATTAAAACATCATAAATACACAAATGGTATCATTTTAACACAATTATCTAAGTTTGGGTCTAAGAAATCTGAATGTGGATGTGGTGGTACATATCGTGAAATCTTGGAATGTTTAATTTCAATTTTTGTGACCAATATAGTAACAACTTAAAACAGCTCCTTGGGATGACATCAATTTTTGTCTTTAGTTTTGTAATGAAGTAGTGATCATGATTATATTTTTTTCAGAGTTTTTAGATTTTGTTCAATATTTTTTATTAACATTTCTATGAATCCGCTTAAAACTCAAACAAACTTTGTGTATAACTAAACACTTGCTAAAGGACGGTTAAATGTTCCTGCTGAATTGGGCCACATGTTGTTGCCGTCGGCCCAGCGTTGGGCAGACAATCAGTGTTGCAGGTGTTACCCCCCCCCCCCCCCCCATGTCCTAACTATAAGACACCAATTAGCGGCGATTGATTTGATTACTCCGTCTAAGACGTGGGAACATGTGGTGTGAAGTGCTGTATATTGCTGACTTGTTTTGTTAACATGGCAATATACGACCTGGAAATATAGCTATTTCACTCTTTTTTTTCGGTGCTTTAAAATTGTTTTTGGACTCTTTTGTATTTTTAGTTAAGATCAATAGGCTATATAGCTTCATATAAATTAATTGTCAAAATTGACAAAATTGACAATGTCTCATCCCAAGGGGTGCCTTTAATTATCTATAATCATGGTAATATCTCATTATATATAAAACTAATTTTCAAATGTGACAACTGAACTTCTCCACAAGATCACATTTTCTTCTCGAAGAGGGCCTGTGAGCGACACCTGGTGAATAGATTAGAAAATTCAATTGTGCTTACCGCTATAGTACCTGCCATCTAGTGAATAAATAAGTTTAATACATACCATAATATCCGATTCACAGCAAACGAAATATATTAACCCATTGTTGGCTAAATGCTGGTCAACCGTCTACAATGCTGGACAAACAATCACCCTCCATTTGTCTTGTTTTCTGTGATAGAGTCTTAGTAAATTGAGCGAGATTAAACACATTGTGCTCGAGTTCAGAGAAAGGAACCCCAGATCCCGACTTTAACATTAACTGTTGCACCGGATGCAAACATCGCTAAACCCTTTTAGCGCGGGGACTGTCTTTAGACGTCAGAATCTGACGTCTAATGACGGTCCCAACATTAAAACAATTAAAAATGTATAATGGCCTTAGACCCGTAACCAATGATAACATAGGTATTCAAATAAAGCGGAAAGAACTAACTTATACAATTAGCATGATTTGAAATTGAAAAACCCTTCGGTCTCCATGCTTTAGACAGGAATATTTTAGTGTTTTAAGGGTTATTAAATTGCGAGGGCTTCAAGCACAATTTACTGTTACACTTGTTATCTATGATTTCACGTTGTCGTGCCATTTTGCATTTTCTGTTAACAATTATTGCCAACCCAAAACTTGCTGTTAATAATGTGTTTTTATTTCCAGCTATCTAACGAATACACACTGATAGCTATCTGGAGGGATGGTCGATGTGAAGATTACTCACCTCATTTCGGTGGACGTATCAAAGCTCGTAGAGTGCATCTTGCCTACAGTACAGACAGTGCGGGGGGGGGGGGTCACAAACATTAGTGAGCGACGCACACCCCTGTCACACTTGTTAGGGCGCTGCGAACCTCCACGTCGCGTCACACTGCACAGGGGGGGGGGGGGGGGGTGTGGGGGGCCGTAGCGCTGATCGGCCTCTATGGCTCGCTGCGCTCGCCCAGAGACGTTGTTTACTCGGCTAAGGAATGGTAGCCGTTTTATAGCCCTCTATGTTTTTTTTCTATGATGAAAGTAATTTTGATTGATGGTGTATGTCCTATGTGATAAATAAATAACTATGTCAACCTATTTACTTATTTAACCCACAACAAAGCATCCAGGCTAAATAACTATTACCACATCAAACAACCTGGGCTAAATAACAATTCCAACCTTCTTATTTAACCCGCAATTAATAACCCAGACTATATACCTATTTCAACCTTCGTATTCAGCCAACAAAAAGGCATCAAGGTTATAAACGTTTACAACATTCCCATTTAACCCGTAGAAAAGCAGAAAAGACTGTATACCTCCTATTTCTACCTTCGTAGCTTCCAGCCCACAGAAAATTTATTTAACCCAAATAAAAGCAAGTAGGTTTTATAACTTTTCAACCGAAATATTTATTTAGCCCACAGAAAACAACCTGGGCTAAGCAACAATTCCACCCTTCTTTATGCCTACACGTAATAAAGCTCCTATACATATTTCAACCTTCTTATTTGGCCCACTACAATGCACCTGGGTTATATAATTTTACAACCTTCTTATTTAACACACAGAAAAACAGCTGGGTTACAGAGCGATTTTCCAACCTTCATATTTAATCCACAACAAATACACCGGGCTAGATAACTGTCCCAACCTTCTTATTTAACCCGCAGAAAATCACCTGGGCTATTAAACTATTTAAACCTTCTTTAACCTACAGAAAAAACAGCTGGTTATAGAAATATTTTCGTATTTAATCAACACCAAATCCACTGGGATAAATAACTATTCCAACCTTTCTTATTTATACCACAGAAAAGCAGCATGGTTATTTCAACATGTCTGAGCAAGGTAATCTAGAGTATATCTTGTGCAAAATATGCGCTATGAGCGCTAGAACATAAATCGTTGTTGCTACACAGTACACTTACGTAGCAGAATTGCGTTCTCGTAATGATTAAATTATGCTATAGTGATATTTGTTTTTGTTTTCTTTGTACAGGATAAAGGTACAGCGATACAATTTTTAGATCATTCTCCTGGAGACACGACTGCCCCGTATACACACGATACAGTAGTGTATGAGAGATAAAATTGTAAGTATGCCTATCTACCTAATTTATGTGTTACCCAACAAATATTTAAGTTCTTGTAGTTATCATATTGTAATTTTTTTTATCAAAATAATAAATGGAAATTTCGAATTTGATCACCACGAATGAAACATATTAAAAAAATAATTATGTTTCATTGATCCATTCATTATTTTATTTTCAGCGAGACGCCAGTGGTTTTAGAAGAATATATATGGACACTCTATATGAACACTCAAAGTCACTGGCTATTTTTATTTTATCTGTATAAGAAACATAAACAAGATCGACATTATTTTATGTGTGATATAATTTTCTTCATGTTTAAAAATTAATAAATGCAAGTGCAACATTCGTAATTATTATTATCTCATCATTAACTTTATAATTGAATGTGTTCACATGGTCGCAGAGTAAAACAAAAGTTATCCACAAAAGGATTACCTACTTCTTGTCTGTACATTATTAAATTCTCTAGTAGCTATAACAGCCACCATTATATAGTTCCGGTACAATTGTAAACAAAGCACTAAATTATAATACTTACATTTTATTAATAAACAGGATAGTAGGCCTACCCCCCCTACACTTTTCACCACCCGATAGAATACTATTATATGTACACAGAAGTAAAATACAGAAAATATGTGCCCCTGAGCCCTTGTTGAAATGATGTGTTTTCCCTATGAGGCGAAAACGAATGCATCTCTGCCAAGCATTTTAATTCACAATCTCTAAAAATCATTGCGCTATGACCAAAACCTTTTCATTGCGTACTCACGCAGGTAAGTGCCTACATACAAAAGTATGAGTAATACGGACTAGTGGTACTTGGGATTACGCGTTCACAATGTATCTTTGACTTTTTCGAAAAAAACAATTTCACCATACATTCTATAGTTCCTCAAATATTATTATAAACATAAACACAATGCTATTTCAAAACTTTTTGGTAAACCACAAATGGTACCTTGGATAAAGGCGATAATAACTTAATCTAAACAACCGATGATAATAGTGTTCACTTTGCCTTAATCAGTCTTACTACAGGGACAAATTGAAGAGATTGTTACTACCCTCAGAAACGCATAGTCGTCACAGACTGGAAAAGGATAAACCATGGGCCTACTCTACTCACAGAAGAGAAGGCGAATAGTATAAATTAATTCACAAATATGCATTTTTTTGTTTATAGCTAAATGTAATATTAATAACAGTAATTTGAAACATGTATTGCAGTAATATCGTGCGCTCACTATGTGACCTCAGGAATAAGTCTCCGTCATGGAGTGGTATAAAAAATATACTTTAGAACTTAAATCTGATTCAACCCATCAACATTGCCTAGTTAAAAACAGGTCAGACGTTTCACGTAACTGATTACAAATATTCACTTTTGATGGACCACATACCTTAGAACGTTGGCCAAATAAATAATAATTCATTAATGTCTAGATGGCTTAACACAAAATGCTGAAATATTTTGGAGACCAAAGAGTTGTTCCAATTTGAAATCATCACAAATAGCTTAGTTAGCTCTTCCTGCTTCTTTTGAATATCTATGTTATGGGGCTACGGTCATAACAATTCGCTAATTCCTTTCAGTGCGGGAGTCGTTTACGTCTAATGACGGTCCCCGCGCTGAAAGGGTTCAGACTAATTTAGGGAAAGTATCACGGTAAAATATAAGCTCCCAGCGTCCCCACCATAGCGGTATGATGGCCAAAACTAGAAGGAACTACCACTAACATGCTAGCGAGTTTGGACGGGGCCATTGTTTCTGAAGGAGCGCGAGAGCGAGCCAGAGACAGAGCAAGAGACAGAGCCAGAGCCAAAGACAGACAGAGTCAGAGCAAGAGACAGAGACAGACAGAGACAGAGCCAGAGACAGACAGAGTCAGACAGAGACATAGCCTGAGACAGAGCCATAGACAGACAGAGGCAGAGCCAGAGACAGACAGAGCCAGATACAGAGACAGAGCCAGAGACAGACAGAGCCAGAGACAGAGCCAGAGCCAGAGGCAGAGACAGAGCCAGAGACAGAGCCAGAGCCAAAGACAGACAGAGTCAGAGCAAGAGACAGAGACAGACAGAGACAGAGACAGACAGAGTCAGACAGAGACATAGCCTGAGACAGAGCCATAGACAGACAGAGGCAGAGCCAGAGACAGACAGAGCCAGATACAGAGACAGAGCCAGAGACAGACAGAGCCAGAGACAGAGCCAGAGCCAGAGGCAGAGACAGAGGCAGGCAGAAGCAGAACCAGAGCCAGAGTCAGAGCCATAGACAGAGACAGACAGAGACTGAGACACATATTGAATTTTTACGAGTGAGCGGGGAAGAAACATTTTGCTTTTTTCTAACTTGAAGGTCAGAGTAGGGTTCGAACCCGCGATCTCCAACTTTCCAAGCAGGTAGCTTTAACCACTGCACCAGGACCCCCGCCCTATCGGATTAACAATGATTAATATCGGAAAGTTGTGCTTGATATTTTATACAACAGATATTTGAATTCTGAGCAACATGTAGGGGCCTAAAATTATAATATGACACAAACATATGTCAGTAATATTGCATTAAGACGATAACAGAATAATTATCTTCTATATGATATTGATTACAGGCTCTATAAAGGGGCAAATGATCTCTTTCTTCGACCCAGTAAACAATAGACCTTAGCCCACTGTTGGATTAATGATGTACCGCTGTCTGCAACACGGGCCGAACGTTAAACCAACATTGTATTGACGTATCGTGTTATCGGGAACGCGCTTTTAACCTGAGTAGAAATTGTGTATGCTATGTACACAAATTGTATGCATTTTGGATGTGGGTAACCATCATTTGTGTGCATGACGTCGATCAAACTGTAAAACCAGCCAACTGTCAAAATACACTGGACAAGGGTGTCCCCAGAATGCAACAGTGCCCCCTGGACATTCCACAATGACATATCACCCCGCATTCACATGTCCAGTTATCAGCCAAGATAATAATACTATAATGCGTTTCATACACATCGCCGCATTATGAGCAAGTTCCCAAATCATATAAACTCTATATACTTGAGCGACATATATGAGGAAATAATAAACCAATTCTCTTATGTGGGCTTAGTGTTGAGACACAAACAGTTGTGTTGCCATGGGGGTCTGGAAACAGTTGACTCACCCATATTAGCAGTGAGAGCTTTCCCAGCCAACACGGCACACTCACCAAATGTTTTTTTATTGTCGGTCACATTAAAACAACTTTGGGCCAATTTCTCGTTGGAGTAGTATCTTGTAATTAGTTCAGTTGCTGATATTAATATAGTCTAAGTGTACTCTATAGGCTAATGTAGGCCTTCACCTGACCATCCCACGCTGTAAAACTTTGCTGTTGTTTTTACATCCATTTAATGTTTAATTTGACAACAGTTTACCGTACTGTTGATTTAACAGTAATTCACTGTTATAAACTACATTCACTGTTGCTGCATAGTTTTTTAACAGCGAATTACCCTATAAACAGCGGATGGCTGTTTTATCGACATTTGCATGGTGCATTCTGGGATAGCCAAAATCCCAGCAGGCGACGCCATCTTGAACTGAGAAAAACAATACAACTTCAATTTATGTAAGTCTTCTCAATTTCTTAGTGTAATATATTAAAATATAATTAAAATAGCTCTGCCAATATCATGAATGCGGATAGACTTAAGTGGCATATCAAAATGAATCGTTGCTTACTTTATAATACGAGTTCATGTTGCAGTGTAATTACACGTGGAAGGTACAGTAAGTTACTTTATATGTGGCCTATACCACAGTAACTTACCGTACATATATAGTGCACTGTTACTTGTACAGCAATTAACCATTTTGTAAGTAGGCCTAGGCCTATATAGAATAATACAGACGCTCAATTTATTTTTGCATTGATTTAATCTTTTGTGATATGAGTTTTGTTTGTATAGCTTAGCTAGGTCTATATGTTTTCTTTGCAGGATCTGTTGAAGAAACATCCCGCCCATCATGAGCCTTAAAGTCTTGAAGCTATCGAGAGAGATGTCCTTCACAAATGACTTCACAAACATTGAATTCTATAAATTGAATTGAGACTCTGAGAAGACTGGCATGTATGCCTAGTCTAGTTTACTGTATGTTAAACTCTGATAAATACAACTTCCCTTCTGCACAGTGGTCTGGAGTCAATATTATAATCTCCGAAACCAGATGAGACATTCCTTGTTAATGAAATAAATGGGATGGATCGGATACAGCTATAAAGCACCTGTGGTTTTTATAATGACGATCATAACTATTATTTTGGGATGATTAAATATGTATCATTTTGCTTAGGGTGATTAAATATGTTTCTGATAATATGATGTAGGCCTATGTGATATTGTTTTATAAAATATCATGTGAGATTGTTTGATATAAAATAAATTTTATATGGAATACAATTGTTAATTGAATTGTTGCCTGTTCTTCTGGTGACTCAATTGATTACTTTGCAACAGCGTTTTTAGCTGCCAAAACATGAAGCTTAGAATTATTCAGTGGGCGTTTTTTTTGGATGGTAGAGAAATTTAAGATGGCAGTTTGACGTATTGATTACAGTAATTTACTGTATTAATTATTTTCAATTAAGGTACAGTAACTTACCGTTTATACGGCTTATTACAGTAATTTACCGTACCTACAGTGCACTGTCATTTGTACAGTGATTCGCCGTTTTGTGAATAACAGCAACTTACCGTACCTACATTCCACTGTCGTTTTAACGGTACATTGCTGGCGTTTTTTCTGCCAGCAATTTACCGTTGTTTCAACAGTGAAAAGTTTTAGGGGCCTACAGTGCACGCATGCCCATTTCGCAGTTGTATGTTTAGTTGCACTCGTGTTAACGCTAAACTCGGGTTCGGTAAAACCTCTTTTATGAATACGCCGGATAGTGTACAATATGACAGTGGACTCAAAACGTGAAATCACTCAACTAATGCTTTGCTATGATTTTACCAGGTTGATGTTGTTTAGTTATTATTAATTCTTAATCGTCATCTTACGCCGTATAGCTGACTGACATCAGGTCACATCCAGCTAACGCGAGACGTTGACCCAATGCTGGGGTATTACTGGTCCTCTGTCTGCGACGCTGGCACAGCATTACACAAACATTGGTTCCCGACATTCCATGTTAAGACGCTGCTCCAACATGAAGCTAACATTGGTTCAACGTCTCGGCCGGGTGTGCTGGGTATCCGTCCCGCTCTGTGCCCAGATATCTGTGTACGTTGTGGGCATTGCTCTTTTGTCAATCTAATAACATAGTAAATATTATTGTAGGCCTATATTTTGCGAGTAATAGGACATGCCCAGGTCTAAAATCATAAAAAAATCGGTGATTTTATTTTAGCTTATTAATATGACCACTTAACAGTTAGGCTAGATATAGAGACGAAATTCCCGTAATTCTTATTTTTGCCATGGTTGTCAATAATTAAAAATCAGGAATTCGTCTCTATATCTAGCCTAACTGGTGAATGCGCAGCACAAAAATTAGAAAACTTTTGCAGTTCTAGTCTATGGACATGTTTACATCATATAGTCATATTAATAAGCCAAAATAAAATCACCGATTATTTTATGATTTTATCCTGGGCATGTCCCTTTAAAGGGCATTTGCATGGTGAACTACTGTGAAACTCAATAGCTTTGACCTGCAATGTTTTCACCGAGTTATCTGATACAATAAAGTATGGGGGAGGGGGTATTATATAACATTGTTTTCACAGAGTATCCGTTCAAAAAGGGTTTCCGATGACGTCACTGCGTTTCACATAATTCTGTGAAACGCAGTGACGTCATTCGGTGAAAACAAGGTTATATAATACCCCCTTCCCCCAAACTTCATTCTGTGAAACGCAGTGACGTCACTCGGTGAAAACAAGGTTATATAAGAACCCTCTCCCATACTTCATTGTATTAGCAAGCTCAGTGAAAACAAAGGAGGTCGAGGTCATTGAGTTTCACAGAATTCGCAAGTCGACCATTTTATTCTATACACTCTGCAGGAAAAGAGACGAAGAGACGAGAGGCATTTTTGCAGAGTTTGCTGAGGCCAAGAACATAAAATAAACCGATTGAAAAATACTAAACACTTTTTTCATGGGAGCGATGGAATTTTTTTTACTAATGCTGCTCTCACACATAGGCGAATATGCTTGGGAATGTGCTTACAAATTAAAAGATTTGACATTCGCTCAAAATTCGCAACACTCGCCGAGTATTTGTAAGCGTTTGTAACAAATTCGGAACGTTCCCAAGTCATTCTCCACCATCTTCACTCTGCCATGTGATTTGCGGCACGCAATCTTGAGCCATGCTCTGCGTGTATTAAGACTGGACTGGGGCGGATGTTCTCCACCTGCTTACGAATATCGGCCAGTTTAGGAAGCGTCTCCTAAATTTCAGCGAATGTTGCGAATACTGTCATCCGCCGTCAATATTCGTAAGCATTCGCAAGCCATTGGTAACGTTAGTAAGGCATTCGGAAGCACTTGCAACGTTCGCAAGGCATTTGCAAGGCGTTTGTAAAGTTCGCCGTTTCCCATTCCTTGCGAATGTCTTACCACTGTAAATTAAAAAAAACAATGAGCCCAGCGTCATATTCACTCCGTATTTATATTAATCACAGCCTCGTCATCAAATATTCGCATTATTCGTAAGAAAATGGCAAGACAATGGCAACGTTGGTAAGACATTCGTATCATTCATAAGTACGTTTGTAACGTTTTCAAGCCCGTTTGTAAGCATTCGCAAGCATTCATAACATTCGCAAGGCAGTCGCAGCATTTATTCTTAAGACCATTTTCACCATTCGCAACGATTGTTAGCAATTCGTAAGGCATTGGCAAGCATTCGCAGTGCATTTACAACATATTCGTAAGGAGAGGTCGAGGGATGACTTGAGGTGAAAATATTCGCTTTCTATTCACTATTTTTTGGGCGAATTCACTGCGAATTTCAAGGATACATATTCGCTATATTCGCTAGCATATTCGCTTATGTGTGAGAGCAGCATTATGCAAATTATTCATAAATTCTTGGCCTCATGTTAACCCTTGTGCTGCTGGGACCTCGTGTTAACCCTTGTGCTGCTGAGACCTCGTGTTAACGCTTGTGCTGCTGTGACCTCGTGCTAACTTTTGTGATGCTAGGTACTCGTGTAAATCCTTGTGCTGCTAGGACCTCGTGTTAACCCTTGTGATGCTGAGACCTCGTGTTAACCTTTGTGCTGCTAGGGCCTCGTCTTAACCCTTGTGCTGCTAGGACCTCGTGTTAACCCTTGTGCTGCTGGGACCGGATACATACGCTTTCAAGCATGTGCCAAACATTGAAATTGATAAAACATTATTTAGTAGATCTTTATGCTAAATTGATCAGATAATTTACTTTGGGAAATGTCAATTTTTCATTAATAAATATATTTATCCTGACTTGGAGCTGGAATTTGCGTTGACAGAAATAATCGCTTGAACAATAAATCATAGTCGTCGATGATCGGTATACAGTAACCTATTGTTCTGAACTTGTATGTTCCATCGGTTTCATCCATCCATTTCCAAAATTCTATTCAACTACAAAAATCATTTTATTTGTTAATGCTGGTTATTGTTGGCGGAAACAGTCTAGCATTAGGCTGTCATTGCACAATTAATTAATGTGCAGTGCTTTCCCAATAGTGACCTCGCGTACATAGGCCTACATCACGGCAGAAGACTGTGGTGTGGTTTACATGTTTTGCCACACACTCCACTGCTTCTGAAACAGATTCTGAAGACTGCAAACTATATTGAAAATATCAGAATCTGCGCCGCTAAATATAATTTGCGAGATAACTTCAAGAACACAACGCCTGTTTTATATTAATTTATAGATTTACTTACATGGTCGAATGAAGAATAATGGCAAAAAACTATTTAGTGGTTTGAAAGTAACAATATATTTTACTCATTACATAACATCGTTCTTTTTCCCAACTCGGTAATAGAAAAAAACTGTCTATACAGTCATTATACAGTCATTATGTGATTCCCAGTAAAACTTTTTGCACAACAATAATTACACATTACCATAAAATAAAATTGACAAATCATTTTGTACTCTTGTTTGCTTACCTATTGATGAAATACGCATCATTTAATTTAAAATACCCTTTACCTATAATATTCGTCACAATTCACAATATTGTCTTGTAAGATTTTTTTCTGCATCTATGAATCCTATCGCCATATCGAGGTTAAGGGGTCCTATCTGCCACTCATTTGAGTGGCTCAGAAGACCCATGAAATCCGAGACGACGACATGTAGATATCAAATGCAAATGATTCAACGATATGAGGGCGACCACTCAGCAATTGCCGGGCTACCCACGTGCAATGCGTACGTTAACACGACATGAAATATTTGGTAATGAAAATGACAAATTAAAACCATTTTTCTAAGAAGCATATTCAACTTGTGTTTTTAACACGAATCCATCACGCAAGTTCATACGAAATGTTGCTATAATTATTCAATAATGTGAATCATTCTAAAATAAGACGCCAACACATATATGGTCACGTCGTTAACCATTCTCTGCCCAAGTTTACAATAATACGTATCCTCGGTGGCCAACCAAGTTTACAATAATACGTATCGGTGGCCAACCAAGTTTACAATAATACGTATCCTCGGTGGCCAACCAAGTTTACAATAATACGTAAACTCGGTGGCCAACCAAGTTTACAATAATACGTATCCTCGGTGGCCAACCAAGTTTGCAATAATACGTATCTTCGTTAGCCGCCCAAGTTTGCAATAATGCAATTTTCTTACACTAAAATATCTTGAAATGGTCGTGAAATCACCTTGGTGTCATCTTACAACTATGCCACATTAAAGCCTGGATGGCTAGATAATTATGTGTCGTTTAAAAAAATTGGGTTCGAGGAATACACTTTTGTGGAGAATTAACATGTGAGGTTAATAATTATTGATGAAATCATTTTTCAACACACGTTATGGTTAGTGGATCACTGGCCACTATATGGGGTGGGGTAATGGCCCAAGTATGATATTCTACCCTTAATTTAATAATCCCGTCATGTGACAGGCCGAGCCAGTATTTCATTGGTCGGGAGTAGAATAGTCATGGTGCCTTTTCATATGACTGTATGTTATTATTTACCAGTAAAGTTGAAAAACTAGATTAAGATATTTTTCTTCATCATATCCCAGCTCTAATACCTGGGGAACGATATAGTATTCTAAGAAACGCAGTGACGTCACTCGGTGAAAACAAGGTTGTATAACACCTCCTCTCCCATACTTTATTCTGTGAAACGCAGTGACATCACTCGGTGAAAACAAGGGTATATAAAAACCCTCCTCCATACTTCATTGTATTAGCCAGCTCGGTGAAAACACAGGAGGTCGAGGTCATTGAGTTTCACAGAATTGTGTCACTGACAAGATATCACACACCTTTGAGGTCCAGTACGCAGACGAACTAAGGCAGAGTGCTACATTGAAGCCACAAAACGCATAATATAAGTTTGCGCATATAAGAATACTATATGTTGGGCGTCCGAATTCGACGCACACCGTCCGTAATCACCGACCGAAATCACCGCGCCGTCTGAATTCACCGCACACCGTCCGAAATTAAAATGACTTACGGTGATTTCGGACCCGATCATTTCATTATTTACTAATTAGTTCATTTATTTATTCATTCATTGAGTCATTCATTCACACATTTATAGTCCTACTCATTCATTTCTTCATTCATTGCTTTATATATTCATTCATTTATTCATTCATTCATTCATTCATTCATTCATTCATTCATTCATTCATTCATTCATTCATTCATTCATTCATTCATTCATTCTTTCAATATATATTTATATATATTTTATTCATTCATTTATTCATGCAATTATTCATGCTTTCTCTTGCTTATCTATTCATTCAAATAGTCATTTATTTACTATTTTTTCATTGATTCATTCGTTTATTTGCGCATTATTATATTGACTTTGTGGTTCTAAAGTCCATTGCAAACCCAGTCGACAGAAGATGTTAAACTAATGTTGGATTAGAATTAAACTAACTTTGAACAAACGCACCTGGAAAGTAGCAGATTCCACCCTTTAATATCAATGGAACGGAAAAGTTATTAGTCAATAATAGAAATTCGTCAAGTTTGTCAGATTCAGCCAGTTTTTTATACATTTGAAATACAAAATAGAAATTCAAGCTTTGATCTGACAAAATAAAATTTAACTTGTCCCTGAATGTGTTTTTAAAGTCTATTATCAAACAGTTTTCCGCATGGAAAAGCAGACATGTTGGAAACACAGGCATGTTGGAAACATCTCCATTCAGACTCACTTATAAATGACTGGATGGAGAGAAGAATACTGACAGGTAGATTTATTTATTGCACATAACATTATATTTCATTTTAAACACTTATAAAAATTATTCAAATATTGATAATATTAGTATTTAATATATTTGACTTAGTGTTAAAGTCTGTGTTGCGAATTGAATCAAACGATTTGAAAGATGAAACATCTCTAAGATAATCATACATCACGTTTTATGGTGTGGTGGAAGTTTACTAATGGTGAGTAGACAGGCCAGGTCTGAATTAATAACTATTGGAAGGTAGAGAGACGTGTGTTATGTTAGCTACACCTGCTGCAATCAAACAAACGTCATCATCACCAGGTCCTTTTGTTCTCCAGCTCATAAAGTATGTTCCGTGCTCGCAAGTCGAATGTGTTTGTGATTGATTTAGTTTTCCAGTTTGCTCTCTTATAAAACAGAAAAAAATTAAGCCAAGTTACACATTGCCAATATAAAAAATGTATGACTTAGACAATAATCACATTCGACTAAGTAACTGTTCAATAATTGCTCAGTTTGTTTCTGAATATTTGTGTTGGGCCACCGTTGATTGTGCTTTCTAGTGATATGGACACCTCAGAGGGTTGAATAAACTAAGAACACAACAATAGCAACAGCATAATGTATCAACGTAAAATTATAATATGTTGTATTTGAAATATATTTTAGAATTATATCAAAAGTACAACGTGACTCAATATATGTTATTTTGATAAATCCAGACAATTATTAAAAGAATGAGTTCTGTGAGAATAATTATACCACAAGAATGTGAACACTCGACCTTAGTCACCTCTCTCAGAAAATGATACTCGACTCTTCAATGAATAATCACTCCCGAAACGTTTCTGTCATTTGTAATGCTACACATGGCCATTAATTATACATATTTATGTAGTAGAAAAGTTCAAACGCACGTCATCTGAAAACTGTCTTCACTTGTTTATGTCTTATGACCATTACGAAGCCAGAACCCATTATTATCTGTACATGTATCTATCTATTTATTCACCAGCTATTGTATCTGATCATAAAAACATTGCTAAAATCAGAATTGAGCATGTTTTTTTTCAGGAGATCATAGTACTCAGCATCCATTCATCCATTCATTTATCCATTTATCCATTTATCCATTTATCCATTTATCCATCCATCCATCCATCCATCCATCCATCCATCCATCCATCCATCCATCCAACAATCAATCTGACTGATGTAGATTGAACACACATTGGTGGGTGGTCTGTATGTTTAAATTTATGTTTATGTCTTGAATAACTCTTTCTGGTAAATATGGTAATGTAACCGAAACGTGAATTGATTTCGTTCTCACACTATAAGAAATAGCCATTTTTTATACAATAGAGTCGTTTTCAATAAAAAATATTTTTTATATTGGGAAGAGCATATCTATGGCAATTGGCTATGTGAAATAAAAACGAGTATATTTTAGGTTTTCAGAGGAATTTATTTCATATTGCACACTCATTACTAGGGAGTGTATATATGCCTTTTGGAGGTCATGACATTTGACCTACTTTTTTACCTACATCTCTGATCGAAAATAGCTAACAATCACGTTTCCGGAGCATATCTAAGAAAGCCACGGTAATATTACATACATATTGCACACGCACATAATTCAGGGTCCATGCTTGTTGTAATCTACACGTAACTATAAAACATGGCCAAATACAGTGGTCTTTGTCACCTACACAAGTTTTTCTCATATTAAACAGGATTTTTAATGTGATCGTTTTATAATATTACATGCATTTGAGGTGATTTAAATTTGATTTAGCCAGTAACATACATGTTGTCATGACAACACGTGCTTCAATATGGGTTATGCTGTCGAAGTATGAGGCAACAAAATCATTATCGTTTCCATTACCTAAATATATGTTAGGACGCAGCTTTCTCTCCCATTAGACTGTAAATGAGGGTAATTTTGTTTTGCTTTTGGGGCTTGTCCGTTGTATGAGTTCAGAAACAATTTGATGTTTACAGAATAGCAGGGAAACTCAGGGATGAATAGCTTTTAAACAATGTGTATATCCTACATAAGGCCTATAGCAGCTTCCCAATAACTGTGAAACAATTATCTCGGAGGTGTTGTTCGTGCTGTAAAGTCAAACACATACCGCCATGTCTGATGTGTCAATGTGATTTATGTTAGGCCTATTATGGCATTGTCGTCTTCTTTGACGTCAGACATTTACAAATATGTGATGGGAGATGATCAACGGAGCCATAGTGCAGCAGAAAGTCAGTGTTCCGTACATTATAATTACCTGACACGTCATCTTATTTAACCCATTAAGTGATTTAATTGAGAAAGTTTCTCTCACTTGAAGCTGTGTCTTCCTGACGCGATACACAGCTTCACATGAGAGAACATTTGTATTTATGTTTTTTTACAGATTTGTCAAACAGTCATGTTTAAATATTTCTGTGGATTGAAGACAAAATTCACCTTGAAAACGTATGCCTACCATTGAAATACTAATAAAATGTTAAAAATAATATAGTTGTCATCGACACATAGAGGGTTCAATCGTCGAAGAGGCAGCCTGACATATTAATGTAACATGAGGTCATTCTGCTCTCCGTATGCCCAAAGCTAGGTTAGTGTGAGTTTAGCTATAACAGTGTTGTAACCTTCAGTTTACCGCCAACAGGTATGCCAGAAGCTGGTTTTGGCTTAAAGGTACCCCTTGGGATGAGACATTATCAATGTTGTCAATTTTGAAAATTGTATTTATTAGAAGCTATATAGCCTACTGATCTTAACTAAAAATACAAAAAAGTCAAAAAACAATTTTAAAGCACCGAAAAAGAGTGAAATACAGTGTAGTTATATTTCCAGGTCGTATATTGCCATGTAAACAAATCAAGTCAGCAATATACCGCACTTTACAACACACATTCCCACGTCTTGGATGGCAAGATCAGAGCAATCGCCGCTAATTGGTGTCTTATAGTCAGGACAAAGGGGGATACACCTGCAGCACTGATCGTCTGCCCAACGCTGGGCCGACAGCATCACCATGTGGTCCAATTCTGTAGGAACATTTAACCGTCTTTAGCAAGTGTTTAGGTATACAAAAAGTTTGTTTGGGTTTTAAGCGGATTCATAGAAATGTTTATAATATTTATTTTTTTAATCTGAAAACTCTTAACAAAATAAAATCATGATCTGGGGGTTACACTACTTCATTGCGAAACTAAAAACAAAAATTGATGTCATCCCAAGGAGCTGCTTTAACACGATGATAAACCGGTGTGTTATGTTGCCAAAAGTTACCCATTTAGCATTAGGTTAAGGAAGTTGGTGGCAATAGCAACTTGAAATCACATCATGAAAATAGCTAAACTATCATAATTATCTATGGAATACTAATAGACGACACTCATAATTGTGTGGAGTCATTAGAAAAAAATCAACATTATAACATATTATTGTTATATTTGATGGAAATGCAAATCAAAATACTTTTTAAGACATTGCAGGTATCTACTTCTTTATTTTCAAATCAGTGATGTACCAAACAAAATTATACACACATCTATGCATGCCTATCGCAATTAAATACTAATATACCTATCGAATTAATGAAATATGTTCTTATCTCAGATTTTATTGTACATACATATGACAATGAAATATTAGCCTTGACAACGCTAAAATAAATTTCGTATAAAATATGAGATAATAAATGATGACTTAATATATACTTTTTATGACGCACAATAACATCTGAGATAATACAAATGTATTAACCCTTTCAGCACGGAGACCGTCTGTTGACGTTAAGACGCCTGATTCTAACGTCTGTAGACGTCAAATTCAGACGTCTATAGACGGTTCACGCGCTAAAAGAACTTAAACAAATTATAATTGCCCTACACCCATACCATAGGTAGCCTACCCAAATGAAGCAGAACGATGTAACCAAGACATTAATCATTTTTTTCAATTTGAAATAATCATAAATATTTTCATTAGCTTTTTCTGCTTTATTTGCTACATTTTTAATTCTTTCCGGGCAGGGACCGCCATTAGACGTCTCATGTTTATATACGTTAGATCAGAAATGCATTATGCATTTCTGGTTAGCTTCAGACGTCTACAGACGGTCCCCGTGCTGAAAGGGTTAATACATCATTTATTAGCTCAGATGTTACTGTGCGTCATCAAAAGTAAATATTAATTCATCATTTATTCTCTCAAATTTGTTTGCGCAGTATTGATTTTAATATTATTATTATGAATGCATCTTATGTAGGGCCTACTCACAAAACGTGTTGGACCAATAATCTGTTGGCCTCACAAAATTGCCTGTGACGGATGACAGCATATTAGGATCAATGATGTCACCATCAATGTAATGGTCATCATCCGACTCAACAACGAATATGAATTTCCCTGTGTCTTCTTGCTATGTTGTGCAAAACACAGGAAGCCACAATTATTATAATCAATCTGGTGCTTAATTTGGTGCGGAGGCCAAAGTGCAAACATGCAAATCGTCTTAAAAAATGTTTTAAAACGCCAAACAATCTCTCTAAAATGTTTCGGGTCATTATATGAGACCGATTGTAATGCCGTTCATTATCTGTTGTTGGCCTAGCGATTGAGGTGAGGTACAGCAAGCATGGGTACCCGGAATCCCCAAGCAACAGTCCTCTTGTACGCCCATCCTCATACATTGCTCCCGGGAAACACGACACATTGCGCCGTTGATGAATAAATGTTGTGCCGTGGTATTCGACGCTGGCAGGAACAATAAAGCAGCATTGGTGGAATGTATCGTGTTTGTTGGACGTGCCCATTGTCGGCGCTGAGGGGAATCACTGCAATTGTACACAAATTGTATTATGCTTCACGGCGTTACAACACTGGTTTAGGATTTAACCGTATGGTTTATTAACACGATGCTAACCTTGTTTTTGGCATACGGGGTAATTATTTTTAAAACACTGTTTTACTTAACACTGTGTTAAGCCTAAACTTCGTGTTAGCTAAACTAGCTTCGAGCATACGGCCCTTAGTGTAGAAGTATTTAATTCGAAATAAACAACTCAGTGTGTAACATGACCCGTCTTTTCATCCCTGAGAGATGAAGTTTACCCAGTGTGCAGTGGGCCCCTCGTCCTAAACTAAGCCTAAAATATAAGGAACATACTCCACTCATTGATGTAGTTGTTTTTGAAAATTAGAAATGCGAGCATATTTATTGTGCTAGTCGAATGGACCCAGTGTAATGCTTCTTTTGACAACCAATAAGAAACCTCGTTACATCATTCACGGGGTGCCCAGGGACACTTTAATTATCTTGCATACACCACAGCGGGCTGTATAACACTAATTTTCCTTTATTTCGTCCGCCACGGTGTATCGAAGGCACAACATTAGCGGTTCCACGCCCCGTCACGGGACATGGAAGAAGATTTAACTGTTATTTGCCCCGTCACGGGTAATCCAACGAACTTTTCTTGCCTTGTGTGCCCCGTGACGGGGCAAATAGACCCGGCCAAACAATTTACATCATTTGTGGGCCTACCGAAATACTTTTCCAGACAACTAAAGTGTGTTTTTTCGCGATCAATATTGTTAGCTTTGAAAAAATGTTAGTTTGAAAAAAATGTTGCTTATGCTATTTTGAAAAAAAGTGTTGAAAAAGTGTAACTTTGAACAAGTGTTTAGTTATCCCGTCAATACTGTTGCCTTTGTAAAAGTGTTACTTTGTGATTCCGCCAATGACTTTAAAAAAGTGTAACTTTGAACAAGTGTTATTTGTGCTGCCGCCAATACTGTTGACTTTCAAAAAGTGTTATTTTGTGATCCCGCTAATACTGTTAACTTTAGAAAAGTGATTATATTGAGACACGTTACACACCTACAATGTATCCTCCTGCTGTTTGGACTATCCACACAGCTACAATGATGAACAATCCACGTACCAACAATGTCTGTGAATCGTGGAATCACAAGTTTGCTTGCCTTGTTGGTCACCATCATCCGTCGATAGGGAACCTGATAACCTGGTTCCAGAAGGAGTTGAGACACTAATACAACAAGACCGTGTTGTTCAAGAGCCCAAGAAAAGAAAGAATAAGACCGTTGTTCGTTTACAGAAGCGTTTGCAAGCCCTGTGCAAAGATAGAGCGAATAACAGTAAAAGCATTGAAAAATTTTTGAGGGGTGTAGGCGAAAACATTCGTTTACAACGTTTTAGTGACTAAAAGACAATATTATCATAATGTAATTGATTCGTATCCATACATTGATTTATATCCATATATTTTCATATGTATATTTGAATGAAGTGCTAAATATATTATTTGTATGTCAAAATACATTTTTTTCTATGATATGTTACACCACAAATAACCACCAAATAGAGTGAAATAAATTGTAAATAAAGAATAATCTTCACCTATTTTTACTTGTAGAAATAGTTGGTTACATTATGTAGGTAACGCCGGCCTTATATTAATGCAACAAAAATAAAAGCATAAAACCGTTCAATTTTGACATTTATATATTTTTTCTTATTGATCATTATTAAACATGATAAAGAAATAAAATTTGAAATTCACTCTATAGATTACAAGATGTAAATCGGTAGACTGCACAGGTGTATATTTTGCAAGAGCATTGGCATAAAACGAGTTTAGAGCATTAGAAATATCAGACTCATTTGTGATAACTCCCCGTCGATATGTAGGCTATTGAGTGTTTTGGGCCGTTTATCAGGACAAACTCCCTCTAAATGTTTCCATAATGGAGGGATTTATTTGATTTGATTGGATGGCTTCCTGATAAAATTCTTTTTTAGATGATCGTATCAGGTTAACGACTCGGTTTCGCCATACTTTATACTGTATAAAATTATGTCTTTTTTTCATGTAATCTCTAGAGTGAATTGCAAATTTTATTTCTTTATCATGTCAATAAATGAGAAATCGATAAATTAAACATCTTATTTTAGCATTAATTACCAACTGTTACTTTTTATCCCTGTTACTTTTTGTCCTAGTGAAAACTGTTTCTTTCTGTCCGTTACTTTTTATCCCTGTTACTTTCTGTCCGCACACTGTCCTATGTATGTCACCGATGAACTGAGGAATGTGAGTTTATTGTATCATTATTAATACTAAAAAAACATCTATCTAACTCAGAAGGGCACGCCTCAGAGGCCACCCGTCTAACAGTCTGTTAGTGAGTGTCTGGGTAAGACAATCATGACACTTTGATTCAATGCTGGTTTAATGTTGGACCACCGTATGCAATTATGGCAGAAAAAATGGCAACAGACGGGAACATTACACATAAATAGTACACGAAATGTAGTCATTCAAAACAAACAAATGCACTAAAAATATAATATTACTGGTTAAAAACATAAATACATTTAAAACACAAAATACTAATTAACGCTGAATTATATATTGTAAGTAAACGTTGTAGATTACCTTGGTTGGATTGTTTGATCCCTCAATATATCTGCTTGATAAACTTTAGTGCCACAAGATAAAATAAAATTATAACTATCGCTACTCAACCTTTCAGCAAACTTTGGGAACTTAAGTTTATTTGTATTCTTTAAATCACTATGAAATGGTTTAATTGATAAAACATCTTCCAAACATATATAATGATATGTAGGATGGAAAAATGTGGCTCGTGATTGTAATTTACACACTTTAATGTGTGAGGATATAATATGTGGGTGATGGTACTACAATGGCTGAGACTTAACGAGGTGTGATAAAGCCATCGATCTGTGGCGTACACACTAAACGGTGTTCAACGCTCACGCCGTGCCAGGTCAGGCGTGTCCGTTTCGTAACACACGGTAATTGCTGCCACAAATCAAGTGCCCCCCCCCCCCACTGTCTGCACTGTAGAGCAAGGCTACGCTTCGCGAGTCTTCGACTTCGCGAAGCGTAGCTTTGCGTAAGGAAGAAGGTAGATAGCGGGTAGTCAGCTCTAAGTGATCCAATAATATCTGCCCTGTTAAAATCTAACGATCCTTATACAGTGTTATATGAAAGTTGGTGATATTATATAATAGAGCATAACCTGGCCTGAATTAAATGTTAGTAAGCCATTGGTTTTCATAATGTTAAAATCTGGACCACTCAAAAATTATAATTAATTCTAAAACATTTGGCTCCATGTTTTCATGTGTTCCAAGTAGGGATACGGCTATGCAATGTCAAAAAGGCAGTAACTGCTCACTTGAAACTTAAGCAGCTAGTGGTTTTTGGCTTTGCACAAAGGATAGATTTAAGCTGAACACCATCACTTTTAAAGCTTTGTTTTTCCCATCAACATACATAGGCCCTATCTCTTAAATATATTAGAACCACATAATAATAATGTTTTTATATCACCATGATTACTCAGATCATCCGTATGGGGGCTGGCTTAGGTGCATGATATTTTATTTTCAAATCTCATGGTTCTAAGCCAGCCACCGTACATTTCTATCTAAATGGTCCACGTGGATATAAAAGGGTGTATCTGCCACTTTGTGAAGTGGCAGATACACCCTCTCATATCCAAGAGGACGAAATGCTAACTGTTTTCGAACATAATAAGGTGCAGTGTCTTTACAGTTGCAGCTCCTTCCATCTGGAATTCTCTGCCTAAGTCGATTCATTTAAAAAAGACTAAACTTAGCCTTTCTTCAGTAATTTATCGGATTCCAGTTGATGACTGAATTATTTGAATCACGACGACATTGAGATTGATGATACTGAGTTGTGCGCCTCTGAGTTCTGCGATGGTCATAAGCGTTATAGAAGTGCAGAGATTATGCTGGAACGCTGGATGTAGCCTATGCTAACCATATACATGATATACAGTGATATAGTAGGCTTGGTAAGCAGATGTGACCTGTATTTTTTAGTACAAAATGTTATTTTTGGCATGATTGTAGTTGATGGTCATATAAAGTATTCAAGATAGAAAACACAAGCTGATGCTGTATTTTTTCCACATAATTTGCATAAATCCAAAGATGGCGGCCATTTGACCCTATTTGACACCGTATGACATCATATTACGGCAAGTAGTAAGTTCATTTTAGCATGTTTGGCTCCAATTATGCGCTGTAGTTGTTAACCAACTGCTAACGGTCAAACAAAATATAAGAAGAAAAGTTTAGGTGTCGTATTTTCATGCTCATTTACATCAATCCAAAATGGCGGTCATTTGACCCTATCGGCACTATATTTCTTCATCTTTTGTATGCAGTGAGCTATTTTTAACATAATTGGCTCCAATTATACTCTGTAGTTTGGAATGACCATGCAGAACGTTTAATATGAAAATACAAGCTGAATTTACGCATGTTTACTTTCATTTGCATAAATCCAAGTTGGCCGCCATTTGGTATCATTTTTTTGTATGTATGCAGCTCATGTAAACATGTTTGGCTCCAATTATTCGCTGTAGTTGTTAATGGTCACACAATAGGTTTATTATAAGAACAAAAATTGAAACTACGTATTATTATCCTCTTTTTCATAAATCCAAGATAGCCGCCGTTTGACCCTGTTTGACAGCATGTAGCATATTTTATCATTTTTGCGGTGGCACATGTATCTGCTTACTTGTAAAGTAAACAGAAACTGCATTTTGCCTTTCCACGGCAGAATTGTTTTGCAATAACAGGCACACTTTAGTTGCCTTAGTTGCTGGTAACCTATCAAATCAAATGTATTACCATAATCATGATAATAATTATATCCGTACAAGATTCAGCCCAGATATTTGCATATTGTTAGTTTAAAAAAATATCATGATTAATACAAGCAGCACCTCACTGTTGTATTTATTTTTATACTCGGTCCGTCATCACATTTCCAGGTCGGAAAGAGTTATATCAGGCCGCCATGGTTTCTAATTTGCCCCCATTTTACCTCACATCTTTAACCCTTTAAGCGACACTAAATGTGTTCAATTATATTTTTCTCTCATTTGCAGCCATAGAATTGTTGACTAAATTTCTAGCTTTAAATGATAAACCAGAATGATATTGAAAAAACACATTTCAAAAAATA
The DNA here is from genome assembly GCA_964017125.1 of Flabesymbios commensalis. Taxonomy (NCBI): domain Eukaryota; kingdom Metazoa; phylum Annelida; class Polychaeta; order Terebellida; family Flabelligeridae; genus Flabesymbios; species Flabesymbios commensalis. The sequence continues at coordinate 19,142,195 of OZ024915.1, read as the reverse complement.
ATTTCTTTGACTTGTGACCTGATACAATGTATAGTGTAGCCTGTAGAACCGCATAATGTAACCAGTGGCCATAAAATGTAACCGGTTACATTATACGGCGCCGTATAATGTATGGCCACTGGTTACATTATACGGTCACAGCGTCAGCGTATAATGTAACCAGGGAAAAAAGGTACCATACGACCGTATAATGTAACCAGTACCGTATAATGTAACCGGGATAGCTTTCCAAAACGTATATGTTTTGGGAATTATACTCCGGGAAGTTTTATTATAACTAGTATGTTTTAATTAAATTATGTCTTCGAGCGGCGACTGTTCGTTCCTTGTCGCGTATACGCTCGTGCTTCCACTCGCTCGTTCGTTCGCTGGTTCGTCTATCCTCTGGTTCTTGAGTAATAAAGCCACGGACTTTAAAAAATACACAGATATTAAAATTGTTTCCAATATTCCCATGTTGCGTTACATTAACAGTGCCGGTGTAACCGCCCAGATTACCCCCCCCCCCCCCCACAAAACTCTACTCAGGTATATTCTGAACTATACCCGGGTATAATCTGGAATATACCTTGTGGTATAGTCTGGGAGCCACAATAGGCGTGATGCCACAACACTCCTGGCTCTGTCATAGGACCCCGTATACAATGAAAGAGGCAGAGACTTTGACTTTACATTCATGTACTGGGGTCATGTGGCTATCAAAATAACCAGGGTAGACTTTTAAAAAGTTAGACCTAAAGTCACAGGAAGCAAAAATTCAAAATGGCCACCAGGCACACGTGAAAAATTCATGACTGATCATAACTTTTAAAGAAAAGCACCTAGAAGATTTATTTTGGTGTCCACACCTAGGTTTTTAGGTATGAGGAATTCAAACAAAATAAAAACAAAAAACCTCAAAGCAATACAATGTAGAGAAATCAAAGATGGCCGCCACGCTAGCATGAAAAATCTATGTCTAATATGAAAATATATGTCTGCTCATAAAAAAGTTCATAAAATTTATAAAAAAAGTTCGCCTAGGATATTAATTTCGATGTCTACACCTAGTTTTTATGTGTGAAGAATAAAAATAATATTCAACTGAATTTGCAGCAATCCAAGATAATCATCACCATCTGAGCTAAATCCACCTACTTTATTAGCATTTGAATAGGTCTACTCAGAGGTTTTTATTATCGTTCCATCAATTTTGCATTGAATCAAAGTCATATTGATTTCAATATTTAAAGATTCATAGATTTTAATTAGTTAACACAACAACAAATATTAAATCCAAAAGTTTAAGAAAAAATCACTAATATAACAACAAGTAGTTTGCAAATTAGATGACTATGAGCAAGAATAGATAAGGCTCAGAATATAGGCCTACAACTCGAAATGTTGTAAATTGACCAAATTAAATGTTACCTGTGATAAAAATGAAAACTAAAGCCCGATTCATTTTCATTTTTTTTTTGTTACCTGTGATAAAAACTATACAACACACAGCAATAAAAACATATCAATTTATAGATTAGCATCTCGTCTATATTTTAAACTATATTTTCAACCTTAACTCATATATCCAAGGGTGTAGCCCTTCTGAAAATAAACCAGTCTCAGCCGTTTTTATTAAATCTTAAACCATGTGTCGAGGGCCTATCATCACCACAATTTTCCACCGTCGCGCCACAGTCACTAATTATGCACATTTTCCATGAGGCCTATGTTTATAAACAACACTGCTGTGAGCTGTAGCTGTTTTTTGTTATTATTTGCAGTTGACTATCAATATAGCCATGACATGAACACGTGATGTTCCTTCCCCTCCCACCAAGCCTCTACAGGTGCGGATCCAGATAATAATCTGACCGGGTTCCAACAAAGGGCTCTTAATTTAATTCCAGTCTCACAATTAAATGACAGAGATCTAATTTCACTCAACATGTCATCGCAGTCTTACTTTGCCAAAAAAATGAGGAGTATAGACAAGATTGCGTATATCTGAACACAATAGTGCTTAGTGTCTATGGATGATGTCACCACAAGTCATCTATCATGCTTTTGTCATGTATCCTCATTTAATATGCATTACTTCTTTGTTTGTAACTATGCATCTTTGTGAAATGATATGGGCGATTCTCTTTTGCGTTCCACCTGTTCTATTCATAGTTGGGAACATTTGCATAGTTTTGCATTTTAAGGATCCTTAAAAAATAGTGTCCTTAAAATGGAAATTTGTAATTCATGTTACTAGACCTATTTCATTTGGCAATCTATTTAATGAAACAAAAAATATAAAATATTATTTTTTGCATTTCTGCACTTCAGAAGAAGTTCGATGCGACTAATTGCGTGCACATGTGTCACATGCCCCTATGGAAATTATAATAGTCTATGGCTCTATGATGATGATCAAAACCACTGTTATCGTGTGGGCCTACATCTTAAATTCAATATTTCTTTTCAATGTCGGATAATATTACGTATGATCAACGCTTACGCCTACAGTTCGGCTGGGCCTCAAATCTCAGAGGTAGGTCTACTGGGTTCGAATCTCGGTAGGGCCGAATGCTTTGCATCGTTGATGTGCATAATGTATACATGTACAATGTTGCAATCTGTTCAAAGACGTGGAACTCACAGTGCATCAGATGCAGGGTGGGGTATAGTCTGGGAGATAGGGGTATACTCTGGCAGATATTATATGTGATTACAATCAATTATAATATAAATTTAAACAATAGGCTAAACTGGGCCAGGAGATCCTCCTGAGGATGGCAAGATGAATGAGATGAAACTGCCCTCCAGACACAGGTTTCGAAATTCGAGCCCTGGCGGTCTAAGGTCGAGCACCCTACCTCTCGGTCACGGAGACTCCACACTATATTGAATGTTTATGAGTGAGCGGAGAAAAACATTTTCTGGGGTCTAGCGAATCAAGTGTCTCACGTATTAACTATCATTATATTAAACTTCTGGTGGTTAGAGTGTCGCATGGCTAAAGACTACTAGAGTATCACATAGGCCCTAATCGTCTATTGATCGTCTCTGGTTAGACTGTCAAATGTCTCTGATTTTACCCTTCTGATTATTAGGGTATCACATATCCCATGCTCTAACCTGATGGTTGTCACATCACTTGTCGTATGAATCAACCCTCCAGAGGCTAGAGTATCACGTGTCTCGTGTATTAACCCTCTGAGGGCTCGACTATTAAATGCCTATCACGGTCTTGAAATGATGAATGAATGAATGAATGAATGAATGAATGAATGAATGAATGAATGAATGAATGATTGAATGAATGAATGAATGAATGAATGAATGAATGAATGAATGAATGAATGAATGAATGAATGAATGAATGAATGAATGAATGAATGAATGAATGAATGAATGAATGAATGAATGAATGAATGAATGAATGATCTGGCTGTATGATAAGGCATGACTAAAAAGCTAAATAATTGTTGCAGTTTTTTTAGGTTGGTTCTAGATTGACTGGACTATGTTAATGGCATGATACATATACCGATCACACTGGCAATATGCATGACATGAGACACGCATAACTAATTACGGCTCCTTTTTTAGAGGCTTCAAAAATGTCACGGTACTAATCAATATAATAATCAGCATAATAATCATGTCATGGTACCAATGTCAGGGTACTAATCAATTTAATAATCAGCATAATAATCAACATAATAATTATAATATAATAATCAACATAATAATTTAAATATATTTTCAAACGTTTGAACTTCCTTTTTTCCCCCGCCCGCAGGGAAAGGGGATTTTAGTTGCGTCAGGATTCCGTCAGGCGTCATGCGTCAGGCATCTGGCGTCATCCGTCAGGCGTCACGTTTTTTGTGAGCGCAAAAACTAAAAAACTAGTGGTCACATTTTTTTGTAATTTGAACATCACATTCCTAGCCACCTGGGGGTGTGCAAGTGATTTTTTTAAGATGCTACTAAAATTCAAAATGGCAGCCAGAGGTCAACTCCATTTTTTTTTGTGGGCGCAAAAGATTAAAGTCAGAAATAACTCTACTATCACATTCCCCACGATATGGAGATGTGCAGATGATTTTTCAAGGTTTTAATGAAATTCAAAATGGCCGCCATGGATGAGCTTCAAAATTTTTTGTGGACGCAAAAATTGAAGTCAGAAATAATTCATATTTTACAATCACATTACCCACCATCTGGAAATGTGCAGGTGATTTTACTGAAATTCAAAATGGCCGCCACAAATCGACTTTTAAAACATTTGTGACCGCAAAAACTCCAACCTACTTTATGGCGGGGACATCAGGCCTCTTGTTTAATTGAAGAATGACCTTAATTATTCATCAGCCATACCGCTAGGGGTTCTACGTTGCCATGCAAAGCAAAAAGGCATGATTATATCTGCTTATACTTTACAGGTAAGTGATCATTATTGCCTTTTGGATTCGCAAAGCAGTACGGTGTTCTTGTGACGAGTTACAATCGTATACACCAACCTGTAATGCCAATAAACAGTTGTTATTTATCTACAAGGAAAAAATGTGAGCTATCAGACGTGTTCACAAACCTGCTATGGTGGTTTTGTGAAAAACAAGCAGTTTAAATTAAAACAAAAAAAATAACATTTTAATCGATGTTAATATAAATCATTGTTGACATTCCACTCAAATATGTGACCAATCAATCAATCAGCTTGTGTTTCTTGAATAAATAATAATGCCCTATAAATCGTTCATGTATTTGTCATGAATGTGCGTCATCAATGCCCGTTTCAAATGAATGAAAAATGCTAAAGAACAATGCCACACTTAAACAGGTAAACAACCTGAGTTATTTAGATAGATATACCTGTTTTATGGACTCTCTCTTCTCCATCGCTATTCATCAAGACAGTAATAATACTTTTTTATCCTCTTTTTCGATATTAAAAATATGTCGTGGTAGCGGCCTGTCAGAACATGGCACATTCAGACTATAGACCTGCCGAATATAGCCTATCGACCTCCTTGTCGAACTATCGACCTATATCTGTGGCACCCTTTCTGCCCCAAATGGAAATTTAACAGCAGTCCCTTTTATTTCAAAAAATGATTATGCCTAATCTATGCCAGTTTATATTTCACCGACATAGAGGAAGCGGCCATTCTTCGATTGCAGATTGATCAAACAAACAGAAGGAAATGAACAAGCCAATCAGGAATACCAACAGGGGGCGAATGATGTATCAAATAACGAGCCAACCGGTTAACGAATTGACGGGAAAACGGTAATTGAATGAAAACAACAAATAAACCAACGAATGAAAGAACGAACGAACGAACAAACGAGCGAACAAATACCGGACGGACGGACAAGCGATTAAGCATGCCAAACGGACAATAAAAATGAATGAATGGGGTTTTAGGCTACATTTGTTCACATACGGGCTAAACTGGGTCAGGAAAACCTAAGGATGGTGAGATGAATGAGATGACACTGCCCTCCGGACACAGGATTCAAAATTCGAGCCATGGTGGTCCCAAACACGCTACCTCTCGGTCAAGGAGGCTCCCCAGAATATTTAATCTTTACGAGTGAGCGAGGAAGAAATGTCTTGTTTCTTTGAAACCTGAATGTCAGAGCTCAGGTCGAAACCCCACGATCTACGACTTTCCGATCGGACAGCTTTAACCGCTGGACCAGGCCACCGGCAATAATGACATAGATTCTGAAGTGCAAAGTTAAGTTTGAATGACACAAAATATGAAATCCGAAATATGTAACTCCAAAAATGTATTATTTAACTTTATCATCTGATTTGTCTCACATAATTGTATTAAAGACACGTCATTAAAAAAATATTTTTTTGGGCAGCCATCTTGGATTTATGCAAATGAGGGCAAAATAAGGCCGCCTCAGCTTCTGTTCTTACCTTTAAAGTTACACAAGAGTATAAAAAAAACATATATGCCAAAGGAAACAATTGTACTAAAAATGCAGGTTTTGCCATATTTTGATGTCTTAGCAAGCCTACTAATACGCTAGACATGCATACGTATTAATAGGTTGTTTGGCCATCGGTTTGCCATATGCTGGTCATGGTCATAGGTTGGTATTTTCTAGCTTTGGCAGGCCATACACAGGTCATACGCAGGTCATACGCTGGTCATACACTGGTCATGCGCTGGTTATACGCTGGTCATACGCTGCCAATATGTTACCTACTAGTTTAATACGGTAAGTGCACGAACAATTCTATATTTTTCGAGGGGTTTTCGTGCGCCTGACACTTAATTTTATAATTTCAGTGTCAACTCATACGTTTCTCTCATGCGTCGTAGTGTGACACCCCCTTATTACCAGATTTGAGGTGATATAGCGGCTGATTATGAAGCAGTACACTTCATCACATCAAGCCACGAACATTGAAGTGACGATATATGTGTTGACAAGTGCTGCGTTTTAATTGACGATATTTTTGTACATAATTATTTGATGTTAGTTAATATAACTGACCTCAAATAATTATGTTAAAAATGTATTTATAACACAGTAAAAAAATATTTTTTACAAATACACAAGCGCTTACTCACGCATGCCTGGCAGTGTCTGGAGGATTTGGAAGTAGCAGCAGATTTGACTCTGCTCTCTTTTTTTGTCTTTTCCCTGTACCCCCATCCTGAGGAGATCCTGGTGGCTTCAGTCTGCTTGGCAGATTTGATTCTGGTGTCTCTAGAGCTGTGTTGCCCGGCATTCCCCAATCTGGTGGAAGTCCTATTTGACCCCGTGGTAACAACGGCTGATTTAGCCCTGCTCTCCCTCGTCACCTTCTCCTTACAGCTTCCCCAGATTGGAGTACATTTGGGAGTCACGGGTCTCCTCCACGTGACAGAGGACGTCTGACGCGCATGCGCGCCGGATTTCACGTGATTGTTGGCGTCACGTACTGCGTAGATTTCCCGCATGGTGTCAGCACTGTTGATGTAAAATTTAGCGCCTGAAAACAATACAAAAAATATTGAAGACAGTAATATATTAAATGAAATGAAATGAATGTGGTTTTAGGCCACTTTGTGCACATAGACTAAACCGGGCCAGGAGAGCCTCCTGAGGATGGTGAGATGAATGTGATGACACTGCCATCCAGAGTGGGGTTCAAACCCGTGATTTCCAACTTCCCAAGCAGGTGGCTTTAACCACTTCACCAGGGTTCCGCCCAAGTGTTATATTTACCTTTACAGCACGGAGACGCCTTTAGACCTTAGAAACTGAAGGTCCCATCACTAAAATATTTATAATGGCCGTAGACCCATGACATATAGGTACTCAAATGAAGTGGAAAGTGCTAACTAAGATCATGGTCAAGGGATAAAGTTCAAGGTCACAAGAGGTGATCAAAATGTGGCATAACATGATCTTTGATCAAATTTCAACACCCTTGAGAATTAAAACGTCCCCAATTGTCAGGGGGGTTATAATTTACTGATTAAATCTTCCATTCTATAAATATTGTCGTAGAAAAGTTTTTTTAGAAACAATAGGGGTGATCATATAATGTATTTGTATCATGAGAGTCTGATTCAGTATTAGTAATATTTAAGTAAACTTGGCATAATTTCACCTTTTTACGCCATTTGGAATAATTGATAATTCAAGATAATGTCATATACCTGTATACCCCTATAAACAGTAACGTGGCAATTAGAAATGTCAAATAACGTAAGTCAATAACACTGAAGGCCGGTCCTTCAACCCCCCCACCCCCTCCCCCCCCCCCATACTGAAGCATCTGAGCCAAAATGCATGGCTGAGGAAATCTCTTTGAAATTTTCATTTTCTGATGTCCTGTTACTCCTGTATGTTAGCCCCCAAGCAAAAAATGCGCCATTGACTTATTGTTTGTCCACCATCCACAACGCTGTCCCAACATCAAAACAATTTTGGGTCAATATGCTAACGCTTCGCGTTTGATACCCGTTATCTGGATTGACTCATGATGTATTTGTTGCCTGTTCAGATAAAGCTTGAATTTAGTGCCGATTGAATTTAAAAGTTATTTTTTTTCTAAAATTGCTGGCCAGTAACATTGATTAGCACATAAATAAATGTGAATATTTCCAAACATCCTGAAAAAAATCTGTTGTAGGTTTTCTCGATTTTATTTTGCCAGTTTATTAATATTACTAATATAATAGTTGAAAAACAGTTGATCACCCCTAATGTTATTAAAAACAATTCTATGATATACTTTACTAGAAAAAAAATACTAAGATAGGTATATTTTTCTTCTTTTAAAAATTGGAGACGTTTTAATTCATAGGGCGCTTAATTTTAGGCAGGGACATATTATTCCATATCTTGACCTCTAGTGACATTAAACTTTATTCAATAACAGGGTCTGCACTCATTTTGAGGGCTTAAAATTGTTGCTGCAGGTGGATTTTCGGTGATGATATGCCATTTTGGAAGCATATGATCGTTAATTTTGGCGGGATTTTCCAGGTTTAATTTTTTTGTTCAAAATTTTGAATATCTCACTTACTGCCGGGTGTCAGAATGTCCACCCTCACCCCAGGTAATCTACTATCAACAGGTGGGTGATTTCGGGGCCAATTGTGTACGCAAACACCCATTGGCTCCAGAACTATACGTATTTTCTGTATTTGTAGCTAAGCCTTACTAAGTATTCTACACTGTGACCTTCATCAAACGTGATTACATCAATCAAACATATGCATCTATATTTTCAGGCAGCGATCAGCTTTTCAAGTCAATACACCATTGTGTAGATGGGATACATTATTAACTACACAAATACATGTACTTATGATTCACCGTAGATTCATCATGTGGCGTTACTGCAAAGTCGTTAGATTAGAAAGAGGGCATTGTATTTTGGAAGAGTCCACATAAGTTATACGAATATTCCCGTATATCCTGTATATGCTGTGAAGAAATAATGGTGTAGTTTATCTTAACCATTTAAGTGCCAAGCACGACTATATAGTCGACGACTATATAGTCGTTTTTAATATGTTTTAATAACAGGGTAAATCACAGTTAACCCTTTCAAGCCTGAGTTTACCATTGTCATCTTCATCCACTACAAGCCGCGAATTGCTGTCGCAATTCTCGACTTGTAGTGGATGAAGATGATTTCGTGTGATTTAAAAATCAAAGAAAATTGTCATGTATTGGCAAGGTAGTTTCATGGGAATTTTCGTTCTAAAACACTTGGTTGTAAGAAAATTAAGTCTGTTTTCAGGGATGTAAAATGATGCTTTAATGCATCGTGGGGACTTAAAGGGTTAAAGGGAATGCATGAAATGAGCGTTTCAACCTCAATACTCCTATTATCAAATGTTTGGTAGCAAACTAAACAAATATTACTAATTTGCTCCTATCTGGGTGGGTGAAAACTTAAATAAGATGGTTAAGCATGATAATGTGCATCAATGAGACTTTAATCCAATGTTGATTTATTGTTGGGTCAACGTCTACGACGGTTGTCAAACAATAAGCCAGCATTGGCTCTGATTAATAAATAAATACATGTACATAGATATACCTAATTCGAAATTGTCACGTTATATCAAGTAGGAAATATACTTGTTTTTAACGTTGCATTATCATAATTATATATCTTATTACTTCTTAGAACAATTTTGAATTAGGCCACATATAGTATACATGCGGATGTCCAGCCTTATATGATGTACAGTGTTCAAAAACATTGAAACATTTGTTCAAGTATTAACCCTTTACCCGCCATATTTTTCAATTTGAATTTTCACCCACTTGAAGTTGTGTCTCGCTGACGCGATCCACAACTTCAAGTGAGTGAAAATTATTCAGATTTGACTAAATGGAGGTCAACTGTTTTCAAATAGTGCTGATTGATGTCACATTGTATCATTAACAAGTTGAAAAGGTAGTACTGAATGTGCTAATAAAAAATGAAAATCCGAATATATGCGACACCGGCGGTTAAAGGGTTAATGAGGCAGTCACTCACTGCATCTACAACAAACTATATTATCCATGCCAATTGACATATTGTTTAGCTTAAAATAATTATGCCTAAAACTGTATATCGTCCCCTTGCAGTTATAAGGTGCGAAACTGCCACTTTACAAAGTGGCAGTTTAGCACCTTATAACTCCAAGGGGATGATACATACGGGCCTTAGCAGGATAAGGGTTAATAAAGCCGCCACTCACTGAAATGCATACATGATGATAAGTAGAGAGAGAGAGAGTCGTAGTATTAGAGGGTGCATGTACATATCATAAACAAATATTTAGCCGCTACTAGCTCGTTCGTAACACACATAATACTAAGTACACACCAGTTCACCCACCAAGTATGGATGTAGGCATAAATACAGCGCTGAGAAGAAAGTAGCGCAATCATAATATTTACCAATGAATTATTTATACGCTCCAAGTAGCAATGTGTGATTTGGATATACTAGCGCTACCTCAGAAGTGACCCAATGCTGAATGTATGTATGAATGTATGTATGAACGATCAACGAACGAACGAGCGAACGAACGAACGAACGAGCGAGAGAACTAACGAACGAACGAGCAAAAGAAAGAGCGAACGAACGAACGAACGAACAAACGAACGAACGAACGAACGAACGAACGAACGAACGAACGAACGAACGAACGAACGAACGAACGAACGAACGAACGAACGAACGAACGAACGACGAACGAATGAACGAACGAACAAACGAACGGACGAACGAACGAACGAACGAACGAACGAACGAACGAACGAACGAACGAACGAACGAACGAACGAACGGACGAACGAACGAACGAACGAACGAACGAACGAACGAACGAACGAACGAACGAACGAACGAACGAACGAACGAACGAACGAACGAACGAACGAACGAACGAACGAACGAACGAACGAACGAACGAACGAACGAACGAACGATGAACGAACAATGGCAGAATGAGTTAATATATTTTGGTTTTGCTCAATACCAAAAAAATTTTTTTAGGTCAAACCATCTCATGTTATTTCGATTCACTGTACCTGTGGTGGTTTTAGAGTTTTCTGTTTTCTGCTTGTCTTGTTTGTCTGTGAGGCTGCTGTCATACAGACGATACGCCCGCGCGCCGTGAGTACCGCTGGACTTACGCCCTTCATCCGTCTCTCCAGCCATCACCATAGCTGTAACACAGGATTTATAATTTGGAAACAATAAAAACTGATTTTATACATGGACGATAGATTATCTTAATAACCCTTTCAACGCTAAGCACGATTGTAATCGTTTTTAATCCGTTTTATTGGCCGATCAAATCAGTGATAATGGTAGTGAAATGGGTATTTAAACCTTTAACCGCCAAATTATTTAATTTAATTTTTACACACTACAAGTGAGTGAAAATTATTCAGATTTGACCAAATGGAGGTCAATTCTTTTCAATCTTCGCTGATTGATGTCACATTTTATTTTTAGGTGGTACTTAATGTGCTAATAAAACATGAAAAAACGAATATATTCGGCATCGGCGGTTAAAGGGTTAAAGGAGAAATAAGATTTCCGCCTCTGGTGAATTAAAAAAAATACAGGAATGTTGTAATTATGTGGATAAATTGTAAGCACACACTGTTTTCGTTATCTGTGATATGAGGTATAACTGTTATGTGAGATTTTCGGATGGACACATGCGGTGAGAAGGCTTTGTGTCTTTTCTGGGAATGGGCGCAAGAATATTTCGGGAGATCTGGGCAAAACGGACCTTTTAACCAACAAGGGAGCGTTGCTCAAAACGCAGGAAGTTAGCATACAATTTTCGAAGCAGTTTTTGAAAAAGGACAGCGTACGCTTTATTATGGTGTGTAACATAGGGGGGCAGCTAGAGACGAAAGTGGTGATTTCGGCCCTTGGAATGTTGGCATTATACATGCGTTTCAATAGGACTGGCATTTGGGGTGGTGAGACCATGTGTGTATAGGGCATTGAAGCAGGGTTAGGATTATATTTTATAATGTTTCTGCTGTTGAATAGAAAGAAAAAGTATTCAAACTGTGTTTAATTGTATTATGATAATTGATGCAACAAATTGGGCTGTAAAATTTCGAATAAAAGACATATAATTGATGGATGGATGTGACAACTGGAAGATAGGCCCAGGAGGGCGTGTTTTGGTTGGTAATTCGTAGATAACATGCTTTCTTTTGCTACTTTGACTTGTTGTATGGGTACAAATACATAGAAAAATACGGGAAGTTTAATCCTTTGTAATGTCATTAACCATTTATCCCAATTGATATATTATTTTTCTTCATAATTCTAAATAATAAATGGTCACCATGACTACCTATTGTGATTGAATAAGAGTAGGAACTGCAACTTCATCTAACCACGTTTCTCGCAGTGCAAAATTACGGAAAAAGGGCTGATTTTCACAATATCAGTGCCTAATGAAAGAGCTCCCTAAGCAACATCATTCGATGTATTCGAAAAATTTAAAAAATATATTGATCAGAACAACTTGCTGTTCCATCCTTGTTTGAAAAAAATAACACAAAAATAATTTACTTTTTATATATGGTCTCACCACCCTAAATGAGCCGAAATACAAGGGGGGTGGCTACTGACTAGAGAATCCCTACCCAAATTACTGCTTTAAATGGTTGTTTCTGCCTCTGGTGAATTAAAAAAATACAGGAATGTTGTAATTATGCGGATAAATTGTAAGCACACACTGTTTTCGTTATCTGTGATATGAGGTATAACTGTTATGTGAGATTTTCGGATGGACACATGCGGTGGGAAGGATTTGTCTTTTCTGGGAATGGGCGCAAGAATATTTCGGGAGATCTGGGCAAAACGGACCTTTTTACCAACATGGGAGCGTAGCTCAAAACGCAGGAAGTTAGCATACAATTTTCGAAGCAGTTTTTGAAAAAGGACGGCTTAGGCTTTATTATGGTGTGTAACATAGGGGGGGCAGCTAGGGACGAAAGTGGTGATTTCGGCCCTTGGAATGTTGGCATTATACATGCGTTTCAATGGGACTGGCATTTGGGGTGGTGAGACCATATGGTTAATTTTCACCCACTTGAACTTTGTATTCGCTTTAGCGAGATACAACTTCAAGTGGGTGAAAATTAAAATTATGTAGCTTAGCGTTTAAAGGGTTAACATTAGCTTAGCGCTTAAAGGGTTAACTAACGCTGGTGCTATCAATAAGTTGATCTTGCGTTTTAAAAATAATTAAAACACACCACTACATTATTTTCTTTGTCCGACCACTACATTCTAGGCCGGGAATGGTTATTGTTGGTCAAGTACAGACCAATTATCATGGTAGGCTTATGGTGCTATACGCAGTCAGGTGTGACCGAGCTGTTGATTATGAGGGATCCTCATTCTGGTCGAATGTGTTTTAAGTCAGTTAAAACACTCGGAGCTCTACATTCTTAGCTGTGGAAAAGGCCACGGCCTTCGGCCTCGGCCTTTTCCACAGCTAAGAATGTAGAGCTCCTCGGGCGTTATCCTATACGTCATCGTTGGCGGCCGCCACAGCAATCATAGCATTATCGAATGTCACGTGAGCTTATATGACCGGAAATGACCAATAAGAATTATTGTCATAATTTAATTTGAATTCGATTCGTGGTGAGTATAAATATTCATGACAGTTTGAGATCGACATTCCTCGTTACATTTTGGTCATGCACTAGGCGAAGAAAAATACCTCTGTGTCCGATTACACTACCTTTCCAAATAGGGCAGGTAGTTGATTTTTTTGCCATATTTTGGAATCCGGGTATATGCTCCTTCAAAATACGGTAAGTAGGGGAACATTTTGTTTGCAATTTCACTTCTAAGCAAACTGTCAAATTGCCCCAATTGGCCCTGTTCATACAATGTTTTTTTTAGCAATTGCCATATAACAATTATGGTGGGGGGGGGGGGGGATAAAATAAGGTCGGTCGGGTAATCGGAAACAAAGGGATTTGTTTGTCCTTATATAAACATATTTATTTTGCAAGCTTTGGATTACCCAAGTAGCAACGAGTGCTAGTCGAGGGGCTCTCCAATACATATAAAAGACAATACAATACAATATAATATATATACATAACACACTGGACGTTACAGCATCTATATCAGATTACACAATTTATGTGAACTTGATGTGTTTGATCACTTAAAGCGCCCACTCTCAATAATAAAGTGTTGAAATGCTTTGAATATGTTTACGTTTTCGTCAGCTTGAACATCATTGCAACCTTTCAAGACGATGTTTACAAATAAAATTGGATCAAGATGAGGAAGTATAGAGTGGTGGACACCGGGTGCAATGATATCTCGGATTGCTTTCAGCAGCTTATTTCGTGGAGCAGAATAGAGAGGACATTTTAATATATAATGTTGTGGTGTTTCTATGTCGCCACACAAACACTCAGCAGTTTCTGAGCAGCCTACACGATGGAGTTGGGAATTTAGGCTTGACATATTTAGCCGTAGGCGTGTGTGATGTATTGAAATTCTCCTATCGATGGACGTATAATAGAATTTGTGAGCGTTGCTGGTCTGGAACATAGATTTAACTTTATTTTTAAATATACTTAGGGATTCTGAGTTTCTCGTATGGATATCTATTCCATTCCAGTAACGTGCGGTAGATGGAAAAAATGAATTTTTAAAGGCAGATGTCCTACATATAGGGAATCGTAAACTGTTTGACTGTCTAGTGTTGTAAGCACAGGTGCGTGATACTAAATCTGGACAGTGGGAATGCAGGTAGTCGGGCACAAGTTGATTTACTATTTTGTACATATGAATGAGTTTGTGCCATTTTCGACGAGCTTGCAGGGTTTCCCAGCCAATTTCAGAGGGAGTTTTTGGACAGTTAGATTGTGGAAGGGCACCAGTGCATACACGGGCAGCGTCTAGCTGTACACTTTCGAGACGATCAGACAGATATTTAGGGCAGTTGTCATACAAAACGTTACCATATTCTATCATTGAGCGAATTCGTGAAATGTAGATTTTCTCTAGAGCTTCACTTGGAAGAATATATTTGAGGTACTTCATCATGTTTATTAATTTACCAGCTTTTTGGCAGAGGTGTTCGATGTGATCGTTCCAGGTGAAGAAGCTATTAAAAACTAAACCTAGATGGCGATGAGAAGAAACCTGTTCTAGCTCAAATCCATTTAAAGTCAATGGTGGATGAGTTAGGGTTTTACGCTTCAGAGATATGTTTAGCACTACACATTTCAAAACATTAAACAACATTAACCACTTCAGTGTCCAAGACATTAACAGTGAAAGATCCGAATTTAAGATGTTAGCTGAAATAACTGGGTCATCTACGTATTGAATTAATATAATGTCATCAGCAAAGAGGTGAATGTCAGAAATAATGTCTTGGCTTATGTCGTCAATCTGAACCAAGAAAAGGAGAGGGCCCAGTATGGAGCCTTGTGGAACACCAGCTTTAACTGGCTGGTAGTCCGAGAAAGAACCGTCTATCACGACACGTTGGCGTCTGCCTTCCAGGTAGCTTTCAAACCACCTGAGGAGAGAGCCACTTACACCTTTGCACTTCAGTTTGTGAACAATATCTTTGTGCCAGACTTTGTCGAATGCCTTTGACATGTCTAAAAATACTACACGAATATCTTTGCCTTTGTCAATGGCTTTGTAAATATAATGAGTTATACTAGTAAGCTGATTTATGGTACTATCGCCTGAGTGAAAACCTGAATTGTTTGAACTGAGAAGTGTATTGTGCTGTAAGAAAGAATATAGTTTCTGATGGACTAACCTCTCAAATATTTTTGAAATATTGCATAGTAGAGATATTGGTCTATAATTTGATTTATTTTTGGGGTCATCCTTCTTATGAATTGGTATGACATGACTTGATTTCCAATAGTTGGGATACACTCCAGCTATTAATGACTGGTTGAATATTTTACTAAGAGGTGTACAAACTTCCCTGGCCACCTCTTTAAGTACCAAGTTGCTAATATTGTCTGGTCCTGACGCTTTATTTTGGTCCACTGAATTCAAAAGTTTTTTGACTTCACACGGTTGAAAGTTTAATGTATCTAGTCTTTGGTCCTTATTCAATGTTAAAATCTACCGTTGCTATTTTCAAATGCCGTGTGATAAGTGAATGTGGGAATTGTTTTCTGGAAATATATATGCATCACTGATCTGGTTTATGATTCGGTGTAAACTCCTTCCTCTTTCTAGCGACCAGATCTAGTTAGGCATATATGACTAACTGTGCAAAGAGTAGTCGACGCTTCTAAGCGCCTTCATCTGCTTTTCATAACAAAAGTGAATTAAATATATAGTAGATGTAGGCCTACACTGCAGCACTTATAGTCAATTTTACCAAGTTTAGTTTTCAACGTCGACGGACTATTTTGGCGGGCAATTGTCGGATAATTGCTCCTGCTATTCCGCCCACGACAAAATAGAAAATGCGATGAACTATGGACATCGTCCCAGAGTTGGTTTAATGTTGGGCAAGCATTGTGGTTAATGTACCAGCATTAATGCAACATAATTATACAGCAGTTTAACAGTTGAACATTCATGTTCCATGTATATATGTATAAGCAAAAAGGCGTATATGTCAAATTATTAACCTTTCACTACCATACATGACGGAAATTTCCGTCGTCATTCGTCAATGAACGTAACCATAAAATGACACAAATTTTCGTCAAATATATACTACATTTATGTATTTTTCGTCATTTGAGGCTGGAAATTGCGTTAGCAATTCCAGCTTCAAATGACGAAAAATAGAACTCCTACACCAGTATATCTGGATCCTGGCATGCACTCCGGCCTGGAAGTCAAAGGGTTAATAAATAAAGCATCCTATAATTCATCGGGGACGACGATTCTGTCAAGGAGAAAGAACGAAATTTGATAGATTCGTAGATCCGAATGTACGAGGCGCGAAGCGCCGAATATATTCGGATCTACGAATCTATTGTAATTGAGTTGTTTCTTCAACTTAAAATACACAGAATATGTGCAGATGTTCTAAGATTTGATATAGAAAACCTCAATTTCATTGTCAGTATGCCTCAGCCATGAAACATTAGACATGCAGTTTCATGGTTAAACCCGTATATTGTGCCCGACCTGTCCAGTACAAAGAACAGTAGATTCGTAAATCCGAATCTACTGTTTTAACAATAGACTGACGTCACGGGTGTGTTTTGAGTACTTCTAATCATTACACCTGGGTATTTCTGAACATCTGGCCATTTTGTTTCACATTATGAGGTGGAAATAGTGACAACTCAAAATCAACGAACATGTTAAACCTTACAACGTTGACATATTGCTGTATGCACTATGGAGAACGAAGGTTTATTTTCAATTTGGAATCACCAGAAATGCTCTAGCTAGCTCTTTCTGCTTTATTTGAATACCTATGTTATGGGTCTACGTTCATTAGAAATAAATGATTCTTTCAGTGCGGGGAGAGACTTTATACGTCACGTCTGTAGACGTCAGATTCGGACGTATGAGGACGGCCCCTGCACTGAAAGAGTTAAAGAAAGCAGCACCATATGAACGTTTTAATGTTTAGTTTGATAAACACACTTCTGGGCGTAATAAAATAAGATCATGTGATCATGTGAGGACTATGAACGTCCTTAACTTGTGACGATATGAAGAAGGCAGCATTTGTCAAACGAATATGCTGTGAACAATGCAAAGTGCAAACAAATATATTATAGAACTAGTTATTCGGCAACGGGTAGCATCGTATTCCTCAGACAAAATGTTAAATTCCTATACTGCACTGAAATGTTTATATAACATATATCGCACCTTAAAATAATTCGCTTTAACTCTTTAACCGCCTAATTATTAAATTGGAATTTTCACTCACTTGAAGCTGTGTATCGCTGACGCGATCCACAACTTGAAATTAGTGAAAATTATTCAGATCTGACAAACTGGAGGTAAACGATGTTGACGATTGATGTGACGTTTTATCTTCAAGGTGTTCAACATGTTCAACAAAAGTTGGTATTTAATTAGTTATTAAAGATATTAAAAAAATAATCGGAACCGGGTTAAAGGGGTAAATCTGACATATTGTTTATATATATACAGGGTGCTGTATCTCACCCCCCCCTCCCCCCATACACGCACACGTCGCACTCAAATGCATATTGTTTTTAATCAGATCATATATCAATCAACAAATACAAGCTTTTCTGGTGAATGTCAATATATACTGATAACACTAATCTATATCACAAACTGGTTCACTCACCCTCGGCCGTATTCTGTGAATGATGTTTTTTGAATTTTGGCATTTTGAGAGATTTAATATAACAGTGACGACCACCCGTCATAATAGTGTCTCACTTTCCCAGGTGTGAACATGACGTGAAAGTGATACAGACTACATTTAGTCCTACGCTTTGAAACACGCTGAGCTTCCGCCATGTCAAAAGCGTTCATATCCAATGGTGTGAAAGACACGCACAAGAGCGGTTCAAAACTCAGATATTAGAGTGTACAGTACATGAAGTATTGAAAAAGTGTATTTAACACTGAACTAGTATGATACCAAGAACCACCTATTATCGTGATTAAGTTCACACATTCTATAATGGTATCAGCGCCTAAGCATTCTAAAAGCAGAAAAGGCACGCTCGCAGACAAACCCAATTATAATCTAAGTGGACATATTGGCTAAATGCTGTGGTAACACTGGGCCAGAGTTTCCAGCGCTGGCCCAGTGTTTATCCACCATTTTGATCAATGTTTAGCCACTATTTCTGTCGGGTTGTTCAGCTGGGAGATCTCGCTTTTGTCTCCATCATTCACCCGTTGGTTAGATCAACACCATTGACCCCATCGAGCTGTTCTGATCAAACACTCGTCGGTGCCACAAGTACCGGGATTGCCGCTTTATCAGTGTCCACAGCATTCCCACGCGCAGGGGCGGGGGCCCTGGTATGGTGGTTAACACCACAGCCTATACGTAGGAGCTCAGGGCTCGCTCCTCTTCAACGGTTTGTTTCAAAACACAAGAAAATGATTCTTCCCCTTCAAGGACCGACCCCAGGGGAGCGAATCATATGTCTTAATAGGGCCTAACGACCAAATATATCAATCAATCAATCAATCAATCAATCAATCAATCAATCAATCAATCAATCAATCAATCAATCAATCAATCAATCAATCAATCAACCAATCAATCAATCAATCAATCAATCAATCAATCAATCAATCAATCAATCAATCGATCAATCAATCAATCAATTAATCAATCAATCAATCAATCAATCAATTAATCAATCAATCAATCAATCAGTCAATCAATCAATCAATCAATTAATCAATTAATCAATTAATCAATTAATCAATCATATCTCCTTTCATTCATTGTTGAAATTATGTTCGTCTTCCGCCTCGCATTTTACTCATATTATTGTGTTTAACCCTACTTTTGCTGGGACCGTAATATACGATTTGAAGTGAGTTCCAATCCAAACAAAATGCCAAACAAAATTGATGGCTATGTTAATCAAGTTATTAAATTTTGTATATTTATATTTTTTTCATAAATATAAATATTTTTTTGACATTTTAAACTAGAAATTGCGTTAGCGATTCCAGCTTTAAATTAATAAATAATAAAAACAGCAATTCAGATGCACAAGAGTTAAAATGTTAACCCTCGTGCAGCTGAATTTTTTGTTACTATTTTTTGTTACTATTTTTGAAAATTCCTAACGCAATTTTCAGCTGCAAATGACGATTTTTTTATGAAAAATAGACATATCCCAAAATGAAAGATACGAATAGTTGAGCATCTGCCACAACAAGATTTATTAATTACATACGTATTTTACTTGTACTAAAGCTTGTTCAAAAACGTATCTATATATCGGTTCTAGCAGGACAAGGGCTTAAAGGTCACTTCGGTAGTTACTTGTCTAGTACGGTAGTATGTTCATTTACCCAGTCTACATCACTGACCAAGAACCTTCAGTCTCCTAATTCAGAAGTCAATTCATGCAAGGTCTCCTTCAGATTCGACAATTGTTTAAACATTACAGCACACTCTAGATCTGCTGGGCAATGACAGAAAGAGTAGGAATCTATGGCATCATGTGTGGATGTAGAAACATTAAGCAATAGGTGAACAATTCGGTGTTATGTGACTATATTTAAAATAGGCCCCATTTGATCATAATTATTTTAATTTGCATAATATACCGCCATTATAAATGATATGCCTAAATGCTGATACCTTGTTCCTTTCACAAGTAAAGTGTTGTGTTGTTTCCTATACTATATAAATAAATATAGTCTGGATATCAACATGTGATATGTCTGAGACTCACCCAGAAACTCAAGTGACGAGGAGTGCACCAATTTAAAAGGAAAAACTGCCATTTCCTCAACCAACCACCACCATAATCACCACAAACTGTAATAATCCATGTTTGACGATCTCAGCATTAAAACTGGCAGAATCAACAAGTCTTCGCCATGTGCTGTGTGGACAAAAAATGTAAATTTAATCCACTTCTTGTATTATATTTTCACGTTCGCTTTTATGAGTTTGTTATTGCAGTCAATTAATATGTCGGTTCCCGGTGAGTAAAACATTGTCTAGTTTTCGATGTACAGGTACAGCATATATTCACATTTGTTGTTTTGCTGCTCGTTGGTCTGTCCCATGTGTATCGTAAGATGCACAATCTGACCATAGCACACCGTTGGTTGAATGTTTAGACAACGTCTAAAACATTCGCCCGTCATTTAATCAGAGAATAGTGGTTTCGCGTGTTGGCAGTGACGTATACATACAGTGATGCACATTATTTTCTCGTGCGGAAAATTTCACGATTTTATCCCAGATGTATTTTCACCCACTTGAAGTTGTGTCTCGCTGACGCGATCCACAACTTCAAGTGAGTGAAAATTTTATTCCGTGAAATTGAATTCTCTATCACATCAATTGAAATTGATTTACAATAATTTCTGTTCTGCTTTTATCACGGCGTGTTAACTTTCGCATACTATGACGATAACGTGATACTTAGTTAAATTCCCCTGCTTGCTGCTAAACAAAGTAATACAAACAACCCTATGAAATTAAATCCATACTTTGTCCCCAGACAAAAATGGCTGAAAATTGTTAAGATTAATACAATGCCGGCTGTAAAATGGTATTTACCTCTATTTATTTATTTGGATTTCCCTTGGAATAAACAGACAGATGGAAATTTTATTGACAATAAAAAGTCACAACTGGACTTCCATGTCATGTGTATACATGGTATACAACAGAAAACAAAAACAAAACACAGGCAAACGTTTAAAATTATATAAAACGCATTAGAAAATCAAAAATAAAACTATAAGGAGATGAAACATATGATAAGAAAATTAAAGTCATATAATGTACAAATAAAGTGGTAACAAGTCTATAATGTGCAAATGAAAAATATGTAAACAAAAGTATCCAATTTAAGACGTAGACCTTATCCCGCTAAGTTTATTTATTTAAATTTTCACCCACTTGAAGTTGTGTCTCGCTACCGCGATCCACAACTTCAAGTGGGTGAAAATTACTCATATTTGTTTAATTTGAGACCAAACATATGCAAATCTTTATGTATTAACACCCAATTTATTCCCAATAACTGCGATTTGGTCGGCAAATAAAGCAGAATAAAAACGGGCGCTTAGGGTGTTAAGGGTTAAGGGATCTCCCTTTGATGCAGTACTGCTCATCTGCATGGATCCTGGAGTCCGGGATCCATGCAGATGAGCAGTACTGGATCAAAACGGTGGCCTGGACTGAACCGATGATTACCATGCACAAATGAAATGAATCGGGCTTTAGGCCACTTTTGTGCACATATAGGCTAAACTGGGCCAGGAGAACCTCCTGAGAATGGTGAGATGATTGAAATGACACTGTCCTCCAGACACAGGACTCGAAATTCGAGCCCTGGCGGTCTGAGGCCGAGCACGCTACCTCTCGGTCACGGAGGCTCCCCACAATACTGACTTTCACACGTGGATGGGGAAGAAACATTTTTGTTTCTTTCAAACCGCCGAGACCGGGAACCGAACCCCGAGCTCTGGCGTGAAAGGCAGCGGTGCTAACCACTACCCTAGGGCCCCCGCCCTACCATGCACAAACTTGGGCAAAACATTTTATTGAACGCTTGGTTGTGCAGGCTAGCGTATCTTTAACTCTACTCTGATCAGTTTGACGATGCATCGTATCGTATCGTATCGTATCGTATCGTATCGTATCGTATCGTATCGTATCGTATCGTATCGTATCGTATCGTATCGTATCGTATCGTATCGCATCGCATCGCATCGCATCGCATCGCATCGCATCGCATCGCATCGCATCGCATCGCATCGCATCGCATCGCATCGCATCGCATCGTATCGTATCGTATCGTATCGCATCGCATCGCATCGCATCGCATCGCATCGCATCGCATCGCATCGTAACGTATCGTATCGTATCGTATCGTATCGCATCGCATCGTATCGCATCGCATCGCATCGCATCGCATCGCATCGTATCGTATCGTATCGTATCGTATCGTATCGTATCGTATCGTATCGTATTACATCGCATCACATGGCATCGCATCGGATCATCGTGTCATATCTCGTGTCCTATCGTAATCGTATCATAATCCTACAATATCTTTAAATGTAGAAAGCTTCATAAATAGCCTCTTGTGATGTATGATATGCATTTGCCAGTTTCGCAAAACTACAGCAGCCTAGATTTTTTAGTTTACATTCAGTGTTGTTTTGTTGAATAAGCTGGAAGAGGCAGCACTGAGAACGCCCCTGACTATCAAACAATGTTGTTTAATAGTCGGGCCATCGTCTGCGATGTTGGCACAGAAATTAAACAACAACGGTTCAAAATCGCGTGTTTCCTCTATTAGACAATCCCGATCACGATATGTTGATCCAATGTTGTTTTAAGGTTGTTTCGTGTCACCCAACATTGAAACAGAATTGGCTAAAGAGTACTGCTCTACAAAGTCTAAAGCCAGTATCTGCTTACTAGTAAAGTAAGCAGATACTGCCTTTTGGCTTTGCCCGGCTAAGTAGTAACATGTAGAACTAGCACACTGACGAGTCATGTGCGTGAGAAGCCCAACCCGTCCACTCATTGTAATTAACCCTTTAACCGCCAAATTATTCAATGTGAATTTTCACCTACATGAAGTTGTGTCTCGCTGACGCGATCCACAACTTCAAGTGAGTGAAAATTATTCAGATTTGACAAAATGAAGGTCAACTCTTTTCAAATCTTGCAGGTTGATGTCACGTTTTATCTTTAACATATTTAAAATGTGGTACTTAATGTGCTGATAAAAAATAAAAAACCGAAAATATGCGGCACCGGCGGTTAAAGGGTTAAACTTTACAACGCTGACATATTTTTATATAAACCATGGAGACCAAAAGTTTTTTCAATTATAAATCATCATAAATGTCTTAGTTAGCTCTTTCCGCTTAATTTGAATACCTGTGCAATGGGTCTACGGCCATTATATTTTTTTTAATTCGGTGCGGGGACCGTGTTTAGACGTCAGAATCTGACGTCTATGGACGTCAGATTCTGCCGTCTAATTACAGTCCTCGTGCTGAAAGGGTTAACCCTGTGATACACTTATGTGCGTGAGAAGCCTTGCTCTGCAACACTTTTTGATTAGGAAGTGTCTTCCCTGTCACGGGGTGTGCAAGAAGACTAAAACCCGTATTTAATCCGACAATGACAACCAATCAAAATCGTTCTTTCAATGCCTTGCTGTCAATGTTTGTTTTTTTGGCGCTAATTCACGGAACTGAATAGCCTACACCAGGACCTTTTGATAATGAACAGGTAAGTTTAGTTAGCAAACGCAACCCTCCACATCGTGGAGGGCGAGATCGTTCTATCTAGGAAGTTATGCCGCGTGAAAATAAACTTGTACAATGTAAATATTGGCCTATCCCTGACACATGACAACCATTATCGCTTGCAACATTTACAAAAAAATATGAAAGCTGGAATACTACCAAATATATGTGAATTGACAACTACGCGTATTATCGTCCGTGGCCGCATTTGATCACGACGCCCGATGTGCATTTTACATTGCTTAGTATCTGAGACATTCACCCAAGGTTACTTTATTGCTGGTCCACCGTCTACGACACTGGGCCAACATTAAACCACCATTAGGTAAATGACGGAAAATGCCGGCCGCAGGTCCAGGGCGGGGGGAGGGGGGGCGGCCCCGCTTTTTTTGCCACATTATTTTAAAAAGCCACCTAAATTGACCTAAATGTACCAACAAAAAACTTGAGGGCCCCCCCCCCCACGCTTATTTTTTTCAAATCCTGTAAAAAACCTGGGCTAAATAACAATAAAAGCCTTCTCATAATATAATCCACATAAAAACAAGTGGGTCATAGAGCTATTTCAATCTTCGTCTTCAACCCACATTAAATCATCGGGGATAAATAACTATATCAACCTATGTACTTATTTAACCCACAACAAAGCATCCAGGCTAAATAACTATTTCTACATCAAACAACCTGGGCTAAATAACAATTCCAACCTTCCTATTTAAGCAGCAATTAATAACCCAGACTATATACCTATTTTAACCTTCGTATTTGGCCCACAAAAAAGCATCAGGGTTATAAACGTTTAAAACATTCCCATTTAACCCGCAGAAAAACAGCTGGGTAATATAGAACTATCTCAACCTTCATATTTTATCCACACCAAATCCACCGGGCTAGATAACTATCCCAACCTTCTTATTTAGCCCACAGAAAATCACCTACTTGGATAATTAACTATTTGAACCTTCTATTCACCCCAGATAAAAGCAAGTCGGTTTTACAACTTTTCAACCGACATATTTAACACACAGAAAACATCCCGGCTAAATAACAATACAAACCTTCTTATGTAACACACATAAAATAATTTAACCCGCAATTAATAACCCAGCCTGTATACCTCCTATTTCTACCTTCGTAGCTTCCAGCCCACAGAAAATCTATTAAACCCAAATAAAAGCAAGTAGGTTTTATAACTTTTCAACCGACATATTTATTTAGCCCACAGAAAACAACCCGGGCTAAACAACAATTCCACCCTTCTTTATGCCTACACGTAATAAAGCACCCAGACATATTTCAACCTTCTTATTTAGCCCACTACAATGCACATGGGTTATATAATTTTACAACCTTTTTATTTAACGCACAGAAAAACAGCTGGGTTACAGAGCAATTTTCCAATCTTCATATTTAATCCACAACAAATACATCCTCCTTATTTAACCTTCAGAAAATCACCTGGGCTATTAAACTATTTAAACCTTCTTTAACCTACAGAAAAACAGCTGGTTATAGAAATATTTTCGTATTTAATCCACACCGAATTAAATTCACTGGGTTAAATAACTATTCCAACCTTTCTTATTTAAACCACAGAAAAGCAGCAGGGTTATATCAACATGTCTGAGCAAGGTAATCTAGAGTATATATTGTGCAAAATATGCGCTCTGATCGCTAGAACATGAATCGTTGTTGCTACACAGTACACTTACGCATCAACATTGCGTTCTCGTAATGATTAAATTATGCTATAGTGATATTTGTTTTTGTTTTCTTTGTACAGGATAAAGGTACAGCGATACAATTTTTAGATCATTCTCCTGGAGACACGACTGCCCCGTATACACATGATACAGTAGTGTATGAGAGATAAAAAAATGGTAAGTATGCATATCTACCTAATTTATGTGTAACCCAACAAATATTTAAGTCCTTGTAGTTATCCTATTGTATTTTTTTTTATCAAAATATTAAATGCAAATTTCGAATTTGATCACCACGAATAGAACATATTAAAAAAATAATTATGTTCCATTGATCTATTCATTTTTTTTATTTTCAGCGAGACGCCAGTGGTTTTAGAAGAATATTATATGGACACTCTATATGAACACTCAAAGTCACTGGCTATTTTTTGTTTTATCTGTATCAGAAACATAAACAAGATTGACATTATTTTATGTGTGATATGATTTTCTTCATTTTTAAAAATTATTAAATGCAAGTGCAACATTCGTGATTACTATTATCTCATCATTACCTTTATAATTGAATGTGTTCACATGGTCGCAGAGTAACACAAAAGTTATCCACAAAAAGAGAACCTACTTCTTGTCTGCATATTATTAAATTCTCTAGTAGCTATAACAACTACCATTATATAGTTCAGGTACAATTGTAAAGAAAACACTAAAAACTAATACTTACATTTTATTAATAAACAGGATAGTAGGTCTATCCCCCTACACTTTTCACCACCCGATAGAATACTATAATATGTACACAGAAGTAAAATACAGAAAATATGTGCCCCTGAGCCCTTGTTGAAATGAAAATAAGATGTGTCTTCCCTATGACATGTATGAGGCGAAAACGAATGCATCTCTGTCAAGCATTTTAATTGACAATCACTAAAAATCATTGCGCTATGACCAAAACCGTTTCATTTCGTACCCAGGCAGGTAAGTGCCTGCATACAAAAGTATGAGTAATACGGACTAGTGGTACTTGGGATTACGCGTTCACAATGTATCTTTGACTCCTTTGAAAAAAACAATTTCACCATACATTCTATAGTTCCTTAAATATTATTATAAAGATAAACATAATGCTATTTTAAAACTTTTTGGTAAATCATGATTGGTACCTTGGATAAAGGCGATAATACCTTAATCTAAACAACCGATGATATAGTGTTCACTTTGCCTTAATCAGACTTAATACAAGGACAAATTGAACAGATTGTTACTACCCTCAGAAACGCATAGTCGGCACAGACTGGAAGAGGATAAACCATGGGCCTACTCACAAAACAGAAGACGAATAGTAAGAATTAGTTCACAAATATGTAATTTTTTTGTTTATAGCTAAATGTAATAATGATAACAGTAATTTGAAACATGTATTGCAGTAATAAGTCTCCGTCATGGAGTGGTATAAAAAATATACTTTAGAATTTAAATCTGATTCAACCCATCAACATTGCCTAGTTATAAGCAGGTCAGACGTTTCACCTACCTGATTAAAAATATTCACTTTTCATGGACCACATACCTTAGAACGTTGGCCAAATACATAATAATTCATTAATGTCTAGATGGTTTAACACACAATGCTGAAATATTTGCGTATCAACCATGGAGACCAAAGAGTTGTTCCAATTTGAAATCATCACAAATAGCTATATAATGGCCAAAACTATGAGGAACTACCATTAACGTGCTAGTGAGTTTGGACGGAGCCATTGTTTCTGGAGGAGCGCGAAAGCCAGATACAGAGACAGAGCCAGAGACAGAATCAGAGCCAGAGACAGACTGAGACAGAGCCAGAGACAGACACAGACACAGACACAGACAGAGACAGACAGAGACAGCGTCAGACAGAGCCATAGCCTGAGACAGAGCCATAGACAGAGACAGACAGAGACAGAGCCAGAGACAGACAGAGCCAGATACAGAGACAGATACAGAGACAGACAGAGCCAGAGACAGAGCCAGAGACAGAGCCAGAGACAGAGACAGACAGAGGCAGAGACAGAACCAGGGCCAGAGACAGAGCCATAGACAGAGACAGACAGAGACAGATATTAAATTTTTACGCGTGAGCGGGGAAGAAACATTTTGCTTTTTTCTAACTTGAAGGCCAGAGTGGGGTTCGATCTCCAACTTTCAAAGCAGGTAGCTTTAATCACTGCACCAGGGCCCCCGCCCTATCGGATTAAGAATGATTAATATCGGAAAGTTGTGCTTAATATTTTACACAACGAATATTTGAATTCTGAGCAACATGTATAATTATACTAAGACACAAACATATGTCAGTAAACAAGAGACCTTAGCCCACTGTTGGATTAATAATGTACCGCTGTCTGCAACACGGTCCCAACGTTGAACCAACATTGTATTGACGTATCGTGTTATCGGGAACGCGCTTTTAACCAGAGTATTAAATTGTGTATGCTGTGTACACAAATTGTATGCATTTTGGATGTGGGTAACCATCATTTGTGTGCATGAACGTCGATCAAACTGTAAAACCAGCCGGTTTAAACGGCATTCTGAAGTTTTCTTAAAAGTATCGTCAACTGTCAAAATACACTGGACAAGGGTGTCCCCAGAATGCAACATTCCACGGACATTCCACAATGACATATCACCCCACATCCACAGTTATCAGCCAAGAAATAATACTATAATGCGTTTCATATACATCGCCGCATTATAAGCAAATTCCCAAATCCTATAAACTCTATATACTTGAGTGACATCTATGAGGAAATAATTCACCAATTCACTTATGTGGGCTTAGTGTTGAGATGGCGCTCCCATAATTAGACCGTCACAAACCCCCAGCGGCAGACATCGACATACCTCTGTCGCCAGGCTCCCCGACCCCTTCCATCCACTCGGGAAATTCTGAGGGATCGGGGCCTTCCTCGGTAATTATGGATTCCCCACCACAGGACAACCCCTCCCCCTGTCGGTTGACATTACCTCGCCGAGAGGAAGGATGGGCAGTCAAACAGCCTAGAAATTTTCCGCCCCCTAATTAATGCCAGATAATGTACCCCCTCTGAAATTATGTCGCCACAACCGCCGCTGGGCAATTGAAGGCCGGGCTTCGATGTTCCTTATCGACGACAGCGCGGTAGATACGTCGCACACCTAAACGACGCTTACCATTTTGCTCACCTACGTCACCAGATCACCAGAAACGTGCAAAATGCGAGTTGCTAACTTCCGTGTGTGCGTTTGCTGGTTAGCCGTATGTCACGCGGCACAGATGCCTTTCATGTTGACGGACAACGTCCCACACCTGCTGAGTGATGGACTGTTAATTACTCGTGCCTCGGACATACACGTGCGCCGCGGGACATACACGGTCTTAGTGGTCATAGACGCTCCCAGGAGCGAGCCTCGCATGGATGAGTGTCTGAATGAATTAGGACTAGTCATAGAGAAACTGGGAACCATCAGAACTATTCGCGTACGACTCGAAATGTTTGAGAGCAGCGCATCCGCGACATGGAGGCTACGATAACAACTCCCTCGCAGATGCTTCCCAACACACGAATTAAACAAGGTTTGTTCAATTTTGTGGGTGAGATTTGAGCTACATTGTTCAGCACAGCCACAGAGGACCAGGTGGCTCAGTTAAAACACCACATTACCAAAGCCCAAAGAACAAATAGTCGTATTGTCCACGCCACCAACGAACTGATATCTGTGGTCAATCAGACAAGGGCTGTGGTCAATCGCCAACACCTCGTTGCTGTTGAACATGTTGGGATTTGATGATTTATAATGTTTATAGTTGCAATAAGTACTGTATTTAAACCAGTGTCAAGCAGAATGAAGTAGAGATTCTGACTTTAATTGTGATGCTATAATAATATATGCTTTCAGGATATTATATTTCTAACGTATCAGCGACTGTTAATAGTGTGTATTTATAGTGTTTTTCATGATGTTTTGATGACGTCGCATTATTTTAGCTCTGGTAGGGAATTCCCCTGTGGTATGGCGTCGCCATAACAACATAGAACTGTGACGTCATACAATAAGTATTGCACTGAGAATATTATTTGTAAACAAACCATTTGGGTTCTGAGGTTAAATTGTACACTTTTAGTGTGACTTTAATAATTATATTTATTACTCAAATATGTTATCATAATTGAGTATCAAGTATAATCGGCGATTACTTAATAATATATTCTATTTTAAAGTATATTACTCTCCGTTTTAGTGTAAACGTAGGGGTTTCGAGGGTGTTTTTGCCCCTATAATTAGAGACCCATTCATTGCAACGGGGCTCTTGCCTGTCAGTTGACATAAAACTCTGCTGGTATAGTCGACATCGTTAGGTCGATCATTCTTCACTCACTTCAGCCTTCAGATATATAATCAGGTTAATAAGTTTGACTAGGTTAGTCAATAGACGAGCGAGTCACTCTTATTAACCTAATTTATAAATACAACAAAATTAGACCTTAATTATTATATTTCCGACTTCCAGATTTACTTTATCTAACTTTAAATTCAAGGGACAGTTTCGACGTTCTAATCACCATAGCCTAACGCTAGTCTAGTATTTTATTAGTATCGCTACCATTGGTATCTGAGTCTGAGTATATTTTACCGATCTCATCATTTCTTGTACATTTTCAACCTGAAATAAATTACATTATTTGTATATACATTTTTCCATAGTTTGTCTTTGTTTTTCTCGTCAGCATATCGCCACGCGGCAACGCAACACACAATTCGCCAAGGAGATGTACGCTGAACTAGTAACTTACCGCCGTGTATTAGATGGGTTCGTGGGCAGTTTAATTGCTCTGGAAGAGAGCACCCAGATTGATCGGATTTTGTCTGCCCTAGAGAGTGTACATAATCTTTGGCTGCGCGAATCCGATCGCTATCAGCGCCAACGCGCATCCCTAGAATTGGGACAGCTAACGGAGGAGATATTGCCTCCTAACGAGCTGATGCTGATTCTAGAGAATAGTCAGGGTGTTGGTCTGTTTTCGCAGGGTCTCGCTTGGTATTATCAACATGTATCGTTAGTACCAGTGTGGGAAGAGACCCGACCTTTGGTGTTTACAGCCCAACTGCCTCTGATGGACAAAATACGGTATGCTCGTTACCGTATCCGTTCGTGGCCGGTTCCTGTTAATGGATCGGGCCACACACTCCATGTACAAACACCCCAAGATGTAGCCGTTGATAGCAACGTGGCGGAATATTTGAACCCCACGACTGCGCAGGCAACGAGCCAGCCATCTGTCGCTCGGGTCCCATTTACGACAGGGGTCGCCTTCTCTGCACCAGAGGAATACTGAATGGTGACGTCATACAACGTGCCAGTTGTTTGTTCACCGCAGCTCGGAAACACGTCCCGAGGGGTATGCAGAGGAAGTAGCGCCTGCCATGTATGCTAGTAGTACCTATGGAGAAGGATAGTCCATACATTGTCGTGGAAAACCGTAAATACGACAGCATATGGAAATTGGAATATTTATATTACGAGTGGCTGCTGATTGTCGTGTGCAGGGTCAAGATTGGACACTCCCGGAGTGGCCCATCTGCTGGCTCAGCTAGCAATAACACCAGCTATTCTTACTCATCTGCCACTCAATTGATCCACCCTTGTACCGCAAGAGCTCTTGCAAACACGCCTCGAGCACCCGGACTGGCAAGCATTACCACAAATTGAGGACATAACCCTGGAAAAATTAAATGCTCGGATGCCCAGTTGGACATTGGACATTGGCTGGCTGGCGGTCCTCTTTCCGCTGGGCATTGCCGCTGTCTTTGTTGTCGCCGGTTGCTCTAGTCATTGGTTGTGCGTTCTTGCTATGGTGGAAGTGTCCGGTGAAGAGCCTAATTAGGAATGGGGTTATATCAGGCATGGGGTGTCAAGTCAGGGTCAGGTATATGCGCAGGGTGTGGTGCGCAGTGGTTGGGGAGGGGGTGGGTGGCAACGGGAAGTACTGTTAGTGTAGCAGTGGTGAATGATTATCATCTAGATTGTTTGTCAACCTGGATATTTAAGCTGAAACAAGTTAAACAACAAATCACATAACGTAAAACAAAATAATTAGACAAATAATACCATTCAAGGATGTTAGGCACATTTCAAAATACGCTGAGTATTCTGAAAGCTGTCTTATGCAATTTGGAAAGAGAACATCACTGAGAAAATATCACCAACACTACAGATACGACACTGGAGGTAAGATAATGCATACTTTAATAATGGTAATTATAACTTTATTATTATGACATTCACATGATTCTGGTAAGCCTAATTCATAATTTATCGACCAGGCGCATTCCTAATTTTGCCATTGAAGAGTCATGATTATTTAACTCAGCAGGTACATTTCGAATTTCACCACTGTCATGTAATCCTTAATTTATTAACTAATGCTAATTTATTAACCAGGCACATTCCTAATTTTACCACTATCAGGTCAGGCTTAATATATCAATCAGGTGCATTCCTAACTTTACAAGTGTCAAGTCATGCTTAATATATCAATCAGGCGCACTCCTAATTTTGACACTGTCAGGTCATGCTCAATTTATCAACCATGCGCATTCCTAATTTTAACACTGTCAAGTCATGCTTAGAATATCAATGAGGCGCATTCCTAGTTTTACCACTGTCAGGTCATGTTTAATTTATAAAACATGCGCATTCCTAATTTTGACACTGCCGAGTCATGATTCAATCAAGTGCATTCCTAATTTGATCACTGTCAAATCCACTATCAGGTCAGGCTTAATATATCAATCAGGTGCATTCCTAACTTTAAAAGTGTCAAGTCATGCTTAATATATCAATCAGGCGCATTCCTAATTTTGACACTGTCAGGTCATGCTTAATTTATTAACCATGCGCATTCCTAATTTTGACACTGTCAAGTCATGCTTAGTGTATCAATGATGCATCGTATCGTATCGTATCGTATCGTATCGTATCGTATCGTATCGTATCGTATCGTATCGTATCGTATCATATCGTATCGTATCGTATCGTATCGTATCGTATCGTATCGTATCGTATCGTATCGTATCGTATCGTATCGTATCGTATCGTATTGCATCGCATCACATTGCATCGCATCAGATCATCGTGTCATATCTCGTGTCCTATCGTAATCGTATCATAATCCTACAATATCTTTAAATGTAGAAAGCTTCATAAATAGCCTCTTGTGATGTATGATATGCATTTGCCAGTTTCGCAAAACTACAGCAGCCTAGATTTTTTAGTTTACATTCAGTGTTGTTTTGTTGAATAAGCTGGAAGAGGCAGCACTGAGAACGCACCTGACTATCAAACAATGTTGTTTAATAGTCGGGCCATCGTCTGCGATGTTGGCACAGAAATTAAACAACAACGGTTCAATATCGCGTGTTTCCTCTATTGGACAATCCCGGTCACGATATGTTGATCCAATGTTGTTTTAAGGTTGTTTCGTGTCACCCAACATTGAAACAGAATTGGCTAAAGAGTACTGCTCTACAAAGTCCAAAGCCAGTATCTGCTTACTTGTAAAGTAAGCAGATACTGCCTTTTGGCTTTGCCCGGCTAAGTAGTAACATGTAGAACTAGCACACAGACGAGTCATGTGCGTGAGAAGCCCAACCCGTCCACTCATTGTAATTAACCCTTTAACCGCCAAATTATTCAATGTGAATTTTCACCTACATGAAGTTGTGTCTCGCTGACGCGATCCACAACTTCAAGTGAGTGAAAATTAATCAGATTTGACAAAATGAAGGTCAACTCTTTTCAAATCTTGCAGGTTGATGTCACATTTTATCTTTAACTTATTTAAAATGTGGTACTTAATGTGCTAATAAAAAATGAAAAACCGAATATATGCGGCACCGGCGGTTAAAGGGTTAAACTTTACAACGCTGACATATTTTTGTATAAACCATGGAGACCAAAAGTTTTTTCAATTATAAATCATCATAAATGTCTTAGTTAGCTCTCCCCGCTTAATTTGAATACCTGTGCAATGGGTCTACGGCCATTATAATTTTTTTAATTCGGTGTGGGGACCGTGTTTAGACGTCAGAATCTGACGTCTATGGACGTCAGATTCTGACGTCTTAATACAGTCCTCGTGCTGAAAGGGTTAACCCTGTGATACACTCATGTGCGTGAGAAGCCTTGCTCTGCAACACTTTTTGATTAGGAAGTGTCTTCCCCGTCACGGGGTGTGCAAGAAGACTAAAACCCTCATTTAATCCGACAATGACAACCAATCAAAATCGTCCTTTAATGCCCTGCTGTCAATGTTTGTTTTTTGGCGCTAATTCACGGAACTGAATAGCCTACACCAGGACCTTTTGAAAATGAACAGGTAAGTTTAGTTAGCAAACGCAACCCTACACAACGTGGAGGGCGAGATCGTTCTAACTAGGTAAGTTATGCCGCGTGAAAATAAACTTGTACAATGTAAATATTGGCCTATCCCTGACACATGACAACTTTTATCGCTTGCAACATTTACAAAAAATTATGAAAGCTGGAATACTACCAAATATATGTGAATTGACAACTACGCGTATTATCGTCCGTTGCCGCATTTGATCACGACGCCCGATGTGCATTTTACATTGCTTAGTATCTGAGACATTCACCCAAGGTTACTTTGTTGCTGGTCCACCGTTTACGACATTGGGCCAACATTAAACCACCATTACGGCATTAGGTAAATGACGGGAAATGCCGGCCGCAGATCCAGGGCGGGGTAGGGGGGGCGGCCCCGCTTTTTTTGCCACATTATTTTAAAAAGCCACCTAAATTGACACAAATATACCAACAAAAAACTTGAGGGCCCCCCCCCCACGCTTATTTTTTTCAAATCCTGTAAAAAATCTGGGCTAAATAACAATAAAAGCCTTCTCATAATATAACCCACATAAAAACAAGTGGATCATAGAGCTATTTCAATCTTCGTCTTCAACGCACATAAAATCACCCGGAATAAATAACTATATCAATCTATGTGGCCTACTTATTTAACCCACAACAAAGCATCCAGGCTAAATAACTATTTCCACATTAAACAACCCGGGCTAAATAACAATTCCAACCTTTTAATTTAACCGCATTTAAGAACCCAGACTATATACCTATTTCAACCTTCGTATTTAGCCCACAACAAAGTGGGTTATAAACGTTTACAGCCTTCTTATTTAACCCACAGAAAAACAGCTGGGTAATATAGAACTACATGTATCTCAACCTTCATATTTCATCCCCACAAAATCCACCAGGCTAGATAACTATCCTAACCTTCTTATTAAGCCCACAGAAAATCACCTACTGGGCTATTTAACTATTTGAACCTTCTATTCACCCCAAATAAAAGCAAGTAGGTTTTATAACTTTTCAACCGACATATTTAACGCACAGAAAACACCCCGGCTGAATAACAATAAAAACCTTCTTATATAACCCACATAAAACAAGTGGGTTATAGAGCTATTTCAATCTTCGTCTTCAACCCACATTAAATCACCGGGGATAAATAACTATACTTATTTAACCCACAACAAAGCCTCCAGGCTAAATAACTATTTCTACATCAAACAACCTGGGCTAAATAACAATTCCAACCTTCCTATTTAAGCAGCAAATAATAACCCAGACTATATACCTATTTCAACCTTCGTATTTAGCCCACAAAAAAGCAACATTCAACATTCAAAACAACATTCCCATTTAACCCGCAGAAAAACAGCTGGGTAATATAGAACTATCTCAACCTTCATATTTTATCCACACCAAATCCACCGGGCTAGATATCTATCCCAACCTTCTTATTTAGCCCACAGAAAATCACCTACTTGGATAATTAACTATTTGAACCTTCTATTCACCCCAGATGAAAGCAAGTCGGTTTTACAACTTTTCAACCGACATATTTAACGCACAGAAAACATCCCGGCTAAATAACAATACAAACCTTCTTATATAACACACATAAAATAATTTAACCCGCAATTATTAACCCAGCCTGTATACCTCCTATTTCTACCTTCGTAGCTTCCAGCCCACAGAAAATCTATTTAACCCAGATAAAAGCAAGTAGGTTTTATAACTTTTCAACCGACATATTTATTTAGCCCACAGAAAACAACCCGGGCTAAACAACAATTCCACCCTTTTTTATGCCTACACGTAATCAAGCACCCAGACATATTTCAACCTTCTTATTTAGCCCACTACAATGCACCTGGGTTATATAATTTTACAACCTTTTTATTTAACGCACAGAAAAACAGCTGGGTTACAGAGCAATTTTCCAATCTTCATATTTAATCCACAACAAATACATCCTCCTTATTTACCTTCAGAAAATCACCTGGGCTATTAAACTATTTAAACCTTCTTTAACCTACAGAAAAACAGCTGGTTATAGAAATATTTTCGTATTTAATCCACACCGAATTAAATTCACTGGGTTAAATAACTATTCCAACCTTTCTTATTTAAACCACAGAAAAGCAGCAGGGTTATCTCAATATGTCTGAGCAAGGTAATTTAGAGTATATATTGTGCAAAATATGCGCTCTGATCGCTAGAACATAAATCGTTGTTGCTACACAGTACACTTACGTATCAGCATTGCGTTCTCGTAATGAAAAAATTATGCTATAGTGATATTTGTTTTTGTTTTCTTTGTACAGGATAAAAGGTACAGCGATACAAATTTTAGATCATTCTCCTGGAGACACGACTGCCCCGTATACACATGATACAGTAGTGTATGAGAGATACAATTGTAAGTATACATATCTACCTAATTCATGTGTTACCCAACAAATATTTAAGTTCTTGTAGTTATCCTATTGTATTTTTTTTTATCAAAATATTAAATGCAAATTTCGAATTTTATCACCACGAATAGAACATATTAAAA
Source organism: Flabesymbios commensalis (assembly GCA_964017125.1). Taxonomy (NCBI): domain Eukaryota; kingdom Metazoa; phylum Annelida; class Polychaeta; order Terebellida; family Flabelligeridae; genus Flabesymbios; species Flabesymbios commensalis. Next base: position 19,105,590 of record OZ024915.1, on the reverse strand, counting down.
AAATAATTATGTTCCATTGATCTATTCATTTTTTTTATTTTCAGCGAGACGCCAGTGGTTTTAGAAGAATATTATATGGACACTCTATATGAACACTCAAAGTCACTGGCTATTTTTGTTTTATCTGTATCAGAAACATAAACAAGATCGACATTATTTTATGTGTGATATGATTTTCTTTATTTTTAAAAATTAATAAATGCAAGTGCAACATTCGTGATTACTATTATCTCATCATTACCTTTATAATTGAATGTGTTCACATGGTCGCAGAGTAACACACAACTTATCCACAAAAGGAGAACCTACTTCTTGTCTGCACATTATTAAATTCTCTAGTAGCTATAACAACTACCATTATATAGTTCAGGTACAACTGTAAACAAAACACTAAAAACTAATACTTACATTTTATTAACAAACAGGATAGTAGGCCTACCCCCCCCCCCCTACACTTTTCACCACCCGATAGAATATTATTATATGTACACAGAAGTAAAATACAGAAAATATGTGCCCCTGAGCCTTTGTTGAAATGAAAATAAGATGTGTTTTCCCTATGACATGTATGAGGCGAAAACGAATGCATCTCTGCCAAGCATTTTAATTGACAATCACTAAAAATCATTGCGCTATGACCAAAACCGTTTCATTTCGTACTCAGGCAGGTAAGTGCCTACATACAAAAGTATGAGTAATACGGACTAGTGGTACTTGGGATTACGCGTTCACAATGTATCTTTGACTCCTTTGAAAAAAACAATTTCACCATACATTCTATAGTTCCTCAAATATTATTATAAACATAAACATAATGCTATTTTAAAACTTTTTGGTAAATCATGATTGGTACCTTGGATAAAGGCGATAATAACTTAAAGCAGCCCCTTGGGATGACATCAATTTTCGTTTTTATATCCGTACTGAAGTAGTGTATCCCACGGATCATGTTTTTATTTTTTTCAGAATTTTCATATTTTTACAAATATTTTTAATCAACATTTCTATGAAACCAGAAGTAACCCAAACAAACTATTTGTATACCTGAAGGACGATTAAATGTTTTCACAGCATTGGGCCACATGCTGATGGCATCGGCCCAGCGTTGGGTAGACAATCAGTGCTGCAGGCGTGTCCTCCCGTGTCCTGACTATGAGACACCAATTAGCGGGACTGGTTTGATCTTACCGTCTGATACGTGGGAATATGTGATCTAAAGTGCTGAATATTGCTGACTTGTTTTGTTTACATGGCAATATACGACCTGGAACTATTTCACTCTTTTTCAGTGCTTTAAATTTTTTTTTGACTTTTTCGTATTCTCAGTTAAGATCAGTAGGCTATATAGCTTCAATTAAATTAAATTTTTAAAATTGACAACATTGAAAATGTCTCATCCCAAGGGGTCCCTTTAATCTAAACAACCGATGATATACTGTTCACTTTGCCTTAATCAGTCTTAATACAAGGACAAATTGAACAGATTGTTACTACCCTCAGAAACGCATAGTCGGCACAGACTGGAAGAGGATAAACCATGGGCCTACTCACAAAACAGAAGACGAATAGTATAAATTAGTTCACAAATATGTAATTTTTTTGTTTATAGCTAAATGTAATAATAATAACAGTAATTTGAAACATGTATTGCAGTAATATCGTGACCTCAGAAATAAGTCTCCGCCATGGAGTGGTATAAAAAATATACTTTAGAACTTAAATCTGATTCTACCCATCAACATTGCCTAGTTATAAACAGGTCAGACGTTTCACCTACCTGATTAAAAATATTCACTTTTCATGGACCACATACCTTAGAACGTTGGCCAAATACATAATAATTCATTAATGTCTAGATGGTTTAACACACAATGCTGAAATATTTGCGTATCAACCATGGAGACTAAAGAGTTCTTCCAATTTGAAATCATCACAAATAGCTATATAATGGCCAAAACTAGAAGGAACTACCACTAACGTGCTAGTGAGTTTGGACGGAGCCATTGTTATTGAAGGAGCGCGAAAGCCAGATACAGAGACAGAGCCAGAGACAGAATCAGAGCCAGAGACAGACTGAGACAGAGCCAGAGACAGACACAGACAGAGTCAGACAGAGCCATAGCCTGAGACAGAGCCATAGACAGAGACAGACAGAGACAGCGCCAGAGACAGACAGAGCCAGAGACAGAGCCAGAGACATAGCCAGAGACAGAGCCAGAGACAGAGACAGACAGAGGCAGAGACAGAACCAGAGCCAGAGTCAGAGCCATAGACAGAGACAGACAGAGACAGATATTGAATTTTTACGCGTGAGCGGGGAAGAAACATTTTGCTTTTTTCTAACTTGAAGGCCAGAGTGGGGTTCGAACCCGCGTTCCCAACTTTCAAAGCAGGTAGCTTTAATCACTGCACCAGGGCCCCCGCCCTATCGGATTAAGAATGATTAATATCGGAAAGTTGTGCTTAATATTTTACACAACGAATATTTGAATTCTGAGCAACATGTATAATTATAATATGACACAAACATATGTCAGTAAACAATAGACCTTAGCCCACTGTTGGATTAATGATGTACCGCTGTCTGCAACACGGGCCCAACGTTGAACCAACATTGTATAGACGTATCGTGTTATCGGGAACGCGCTTTTAACCAGAGTATTAAATTGTGTATGCTGTGTACACAAATTGTATGCATTTTGGATGTGGGTAACCATCATTTGTGTGCATGAACGTCGATCAAACTGTAAAACCAGCCGGTTTAAACGGCATTCTGAAGTTTTCTTAAAAGTATAGTCAACTGTCAAAACAGCCTAGAAATTCTCCGCCCTACTAATTAATGCCAGATAATGTACCCCCTCTGAAATTATGTCGCCACAACCGCCGCTGGGCAATTGACGGCCGGGCTTCGATGTTCCTTATCGACGACAGCGCGTAGATACGTCGCACACCTAAACGACGCTTACCATTTTGCTCACCTACGTCACCAGATTACCAGAAACGTGCAAAATGCGAGTTGCTAACTTCCGTGTGTGCGTTTGCTGGTTAGCCGTATGTCACGCGGCACAGATGCCTTTCATGTTGACGGACAACGTCCCACACCTGCTGAGTGATGGACTGTTAATTACTCGTGCCTCGGACATAGGCCCTACACGTGCGCCGCGGGACATACACGGTCTTAGTGGTCATAGACGCTCCCAGGAGCGAGCCTCGCATGGATGAGTGTCTGAATGAATTAGGACTAGTCATAGAGAAACTGGGAACCATCAGAACTATTCGCGTACGACTCGAAATGTTTGAGAGCAGCGCATCCGCGACATGGAGGCTACGATAACAACTCCCTCGCAGATGCTTCCCAACACACGAATTAAACAAGGTTTGTTCAATTTTGTGGGTGAGATTTGAGCTACATTGTTCAGCACAGCCACAGAGGACCAGGTGGCTCAGTTAAAACACCACATTACCAAAGCCCAAAGAACAAATAGTCGTATTGTCCACGCCACCAACGAACTGATATCTGTGGTCAATCAGACAAGGGCTGTGGTCAATCGCCAACACCTCGTTGCTGTTGAACATGTTGGGATTTGATGATTTATAATGTTTATAGTTGCAATAAGTACTGTATTTAAACCAGTGTCAAGCAGAATGAAGTAGAGATTCTGACTTTAATTGTGATGCTATAATATTATATGCTTTCAGGATATTATATTTCTAACGTATCAGCGACTGTTAATAGTGTGTATTTATAGTGTTTTTCATGATGTTTTGATGACGTCGCATTATTTCAGCTCTGGTGTGGAATTCCCCTGTGGTATGGCGTCGCCATAACGACTTAGAACTGTGACGTCATACAATAAGTATTGCACTGAGAATATTATTTGTAAACAAACCATTTGGGTTCTGAGGTTAAATTGTACACTTTTAGTGTGACTTTAATAATTATATTTATTACTCAAATATGTTATCATAATTGAGTATCAAGTATAATCGGCGATTTCTTATTAATATATTCTATTTTAAAGTATATTACTCTCCGTTTTAGTGTAAACGTAGGGGTTTCGAGGGTGTTTTTGCCCCAATAAATAGAGACCCATTCATTGCAACGGGGCTCTTGCCAGCAGTTGACATAAAACTCTGCTGGTATAGTCGACATCGTTAGGTCGATCATTCTTCACTCACTTCAGCCTTCAGATATATAATCAGGTTAATAAGTTTGACTAGGTTAGTCAATAGACGAGCGAGTCACTCTTATTAACCTAATTTATAAATACAACAAAATTAGACCTTAATTATTATATTTCCGACTTCCAGATTTACTTTATCTAACTTTAAATTCAAGGGACAGTTTCGACGTTCTAATCACCATAGCCTAACGCTAGTCTAGTATTTTATTAGTATCGCTACCATTGGTATCTGAGTCTGAGTATATTTTACCGATCTCATCATTTCTTGTACATTTTCAACCTGAAATAAATTACATTATTTGTATATACATTTTTCCATAGTTTGTCTTTGTTTTTCTCGTCAGCATATCGCCACGCGGCAACGCAACACACAATTCGCCAAGGAGATGTACGCTGAACTATAGGTCATACGCCCAATATCGCGAACTACGTTTTTTGCCATTTAAAAAATATTTGGTTACTAAATTTTATTTTTTTCAACTTTATTCAACTTGCCAAGTTATCCGGCGCCTATTTCTGCCGTTTTTTCGGCAAAAAATACTTTACATCGTCTGATCCTTTCTTTGTCATGTATAATGACAGGTGCAAGTCATTCATCATTAGAGCGGTGGGCGATATTAAGTGAAATTCGCGAAAAACGTTATACATAACAAAGAAAAGATCTCCCAAGTTAAAATATTTTTCAAACAAAAATTATACCTGGAGATCGCCGGACATGTTAGTGAGTTGAATAGAAGTCGGAAATAATAATTTCAGCTGGTGAATATTTTTTAAATGGCGAAAAACGTGGTTCGCGATATTGGGCGTACGACCTATAGTAACTTACCGCCGTGTATTAGATGGGTTCGTGGGCAGTTTAATTGCTCTGGAAGAGAGCACCCAGATTGATCGGATTTTGTCTGCCCTAGAGAGTGTACATAATCTTTGGCTGCGCGAATCCGATCGCTATCAGCGCCAACGCGCATCCCTAGAATTGGGACAGCTAACGGAGGAGATATTGCCTCCTAACGAGCTGATGCTGATTCTAGAGAATAGTCAGGGTGTTGGTCTGTTTTCGCAGGGTCTCGCTTGGTATTATCAACATGTATCGTTAGTACCAGTGTGGGAAGAGACCCGACGTTTGGTGCTTACAGCACAACTGCCTCTGATGGACAAAATACGGTATGCTCGTTACCGTATCCGTTCGTGGCCGTTTCCTGTTAATGGATCGGGCCACACACTCCATGTACAAACACCCCAAGATGTAGCCGTTGATAGCAACGTGGCGGAATATTTGAACCCCACGACTGCGCAGGCAACGAGCCAGCCATCTGTCGTTCGGGTCCCATTTACGACAGGGGTCGCCTTCTCTGCACCAGAGGAATACTGAATGGTGACGTCATACAACGTGCCAGTTGTTTGTTCACCGCAGCTCGGAAACACGTCCCGAGGGGTCTGCAGAGGAAATAGCGCCTGCCATGTATGCCATTAGAACCTATGGAGAAGGATAGTCCATACATTGTCGTGGAAAACCGGAAATACGACAACATATGGAAATTGGAATATTTATTTTACGAGTGGCTGCTGATTGTCGTATGCAGGGTCAAGATTGGACACTCCCCGGAGTGGCCCATCTGCTGGCTCAGCTAGCAATAACACCAGCTATTCTTACTCATCTGCCACTCAATTGATCCACCCTTGTACCGCAAGAGCTCTTACAAACACGCCTCGAGCACCCGGACTGGCAAGCATTACCACAAATTGAGGACATAACCCTGGAAAAATTAAATGCTTGGATGCCCAGTTGGACATTGGACATTGGCTGGCTGGCGGTCCTCTTTCCGCTGGGCATTGCCGCTGTCTTTGTTGTCGCCGGTTGCTCTAGTCATTGGTTGTGCGTTCTTGCTATGGTGGAAGTGTCCGGCAGCCCAATTGTGGAAACTTTGCCGTGGTCTCCTAAAGGAGGCAGTCAAACCTCCCACGCCTACAACAGCTGGAGACCATTGGATCGCAATACCGCGACCAGAGAGGGCCGGTGATCAAGGGTAGTGCCTACAATCATGTAACGTTGTGTGATGCGCATCTCAGTAATGTATCATTGTTGTGTCTTTATGTTGTATATGATTGTATAACCCATCATTATGGCACAAGTCGGTCGTATTGACTTACGTAAAAGTACCATCATTGTTGGACTCGCCATCCAGTGGTGAGCGTACTTGTTGTTACATATGCTATGTTCATCATACTCACATAACATTAACTAAGGTTGTTTTTTGTATGCATATTTTTATCACTGTTAGCCGGAGTTGGAAAACATATTCCGTTTTCTAACTTTGGGGGATAGGCCTATGTAAAAGTATGCATAGCTATGATGCTACCATTGATCTGTCTGACCGGGACACCATCAAACAGGACAAGCTGTGCGCAGCTGGATCACGTTGCGGGTCGGCATGTTACAATGGATTACAATGGATTACTCAATTGTAATCCAGACGGTAATCCTGGTTGTAACACAGGCGGTCCCGGCAGAATCTGCCAGAGGTCAGTAAGGTCATTATGATAGGCTGTCCACTCAGAGTGACTGGCGTCCGCGGGCCTGGCTCTCAAGGCCTGGGTGGTCTGTCGCTGGACCGGACAAAGGGGAGGCCTGAGCATGTGTATATGTATGTTAAATCCATGTTCCGATTATGATGATGACTAATTCTATGTTAAATCAGTGTTGTGATTATGTTAATGTATAGCTTATATAAGGGACAGACGTCGGGGAGAAGAGCGTGGTGCACGCCTAACTTGTGAAGTAAGCTAGAAACCTACGCATTGTGTTTTCCTGCCATGTTAAACTGACTATTCGACTGTATGATTGATATTATGTGTTCTACACAGTGGAGATGAAATAAATACGACGTTTGACCCAGAATCATGGAGTCTGTTTTATATGAATCTGGAATCTATAGTTTTATAACCAGCCCTTCGCCGTCCGCCTTGTCGTGTTGGCGTCAGGACGACGTCAAGGGTTGACGTTTTATAACTGGTTTAGGGTTTACCCTTATGGTTTATTAGCACGATGCTAACCTTGCTTTTGGCATACGTGCTAATTATTTTTAAAACACTGTTTTACTTAACACTGTGTTAAGCCTAAACTTTGTGTTGGCTAAACTAGCTTCAAGAATACGGCCCTTAGTGTAGAAGTATTTATTTCGAAATAAACATATTCAGTGTGTAACAAGCTCCGTCTTTTCATTCCTGAGAGATGAGGTTTACCATGTGAGCAGTGGGCCCCTCGTCCCAAACTAAGCCTAAAATATGAGGTTTACCCAGTGTGCAACCAGCTTTTCATCCATCTTAATTACGATGGCTAATGATGAGGTTTAGCCAGTGTGAAATGGGCCCCTCACCCCTCCTAATATATGAGGTTTACATAGTGTGCAGTCGGCCCCTCATCCCTGACACTGCCTCAGAGATGATGTTTACAAAGTGTGTAGTGGGCCCCTCATCCCTGAGAGATGAAGTTTACCAGTGTGCAACCAGCCCCTTTTGAATGAATGAATAAATGAAATCTTATATAGCGCATGTATCCAGCGGGAGGCTGTTCAGAGTGCTGAACATCAAGCGTAACTTCGCAAGGCCTATTATCATACAAATTCCAACTCAGTCTCATGGGAGATATACAGCTGAGCTGCCATTGAGGCGCATCAAGCTATTTTAATTCCAAGCAAATGTGCCAAGTACTCACACATTGTGGATTTTCTGGGGTCTCGCTGGATGGAGACTGCGCCTACGTCCATTGAGGTTCTTTTACGTCCAACTCTAGGTCAGTCTGACAAACTAGCTGATTTACGTGGTTCTCTGAGCCCCACGATTGTATACAGCACCTGGCAGTCACCAGGCGGACACCCATCCAATTATGAGCCGGGCGCGACGTTGCTTAACTTCAGTGATAGAGCCAACCACGATGAGCGAACGCCGTATTCCGTATAAGGCTTTTAAGGATTAGGTTTAGCCAGTGTACAATGAGTCCCTCCCCCCCTGGGAGATGAGATTTACCTTCTGTGCAGTGGGCCCCTCATCCCTTCCGAGATATAAGGCTTACCATTCCTAGCGTAGAGTGTTGAGGTTTACCTAGTGTACAGTGGTCCCCTCATCCCTGACTCTGCCTGAGAGATGAAGTTCACCCAATCTGCAACCAGCCCCACCTACAGCCCCTACTTCTCCCTGAGATGAAACTTACCAGTGTGCAACCAGTCTCTCATCCCTCCTGAGAGATAAGGTTTTTTCAGTGTGCAATATTAACACTGTAATAAAACAATGATCTTTAAAACTTAGATTACTATCAAAGTATTTTGCTAATTTTCTCTCTAACTCCGATTTATCCACCTAGCTTTTCTAGCCTAGATAACGTTAGGCCTAAGTTTCGTAAATATCTGCTTTGAAAATTGATCTGTCTAATATATATTTCAATTTGTAGCATTTGCTGGGTCTAGCTACAGAAGAAAATATATCATACACATGTGTGGCACCAGATGGTTAACATGGTTAATATGGAAGCAATTTCATACTATTAGACATATGATTCTAGGCATCAGCAGGTTAATATAGGAAAAATATGATACTCTACTTCACAGAGGTTTGGATACGTGATACTAAAGACACCAGATGGTTAAAACACTTGATACTCCAGCCCCCAGACAGTTAAAGCGACACAATCAGGCTAAAATCATAAAAAATCCTTTATTTTATTTTAGCTTCTTAATATGGCCATAATATGTGAACATGTCCATAGACTAGTATTGCGTATGTTTTTTAAATTTTGTGTTGCGCATTTATCAGTTAAGCGAGAAATAAAAACGCATTTTAATTTCAGACATACATGTCTAAATTAAGAAATACAGGAATAACTGATAAACGGGGCTTTCCGCACCCTTGCTACGTTGCCACAGCAACCCAAAATTTAAAAGACTTCCGCAATTCTAGTCGATGGACATGTTCACATATTAAGGAAGTAGGCCTATATTAAGAAGCCAAAATATTTTTTTTTATTTTTTTATGATTTTAGCCTGATTATGTCGGCTTTAATACAGAAGACATGTAATACTCTAGGCAACAGAAGGTTAACATTAGATATATATAATAGTCTAGTCGCAGAAGATTAAATTGGAGACACGTGATATCAGAGACCCCAAAGGATTAATACATGTGTTACTCTAGTCCGGAAAGGATTAATAAATAAAACATATGATACTCTAGGTATGAGAAGGTTAATATAGAAGAAATATGGCAATCTAGTCCACAGAGCGTTAATACACGAGACACGCGTGATGCTATCGACCATCTGGACCTCAGGGGGTTAATACACATCAAACTGTAAACTATAGGGGGTCTATAAAGCTCTAGGCATGAGTAGGTTAAAATATGATAAACATGATAGTGTAGTCTACAGAGGGTTAAGACATAAGAAACGTGATACTCTAGACCACAGAGGGTTAATACTTGGGATAGTTTAGTCAACAGAGGGTTAATAAATAAGACATGTGATACTCCAGACATCTAAAGTTGAATATAGAAGAAATATGATAGTATAGTCTACAGAGGGTTAATATTTGAGACACGTGATACTATCGACTCTCCGGACCTCAGAAGGTTAATACACGTAATACTCCAGCCTATGGAGGGTTAACAAATTGCATATGTGATGATTTAGGCATCAGTAGGTTAAAATAAGCTAAACATGATAGTGTAGTCCACATAGGGTGAATATATTAGAAACGTAATACTCTAGACCACAGAGGGTTAATACTTGCGATATTCTTGTCAACAGAGGGTTGATAAATAAGAAATGTGATACTCCAGACATCAAAAGGGTAATATAGAAGAAATAATTATAATAGTTTAGTCCACATAGGGTTAATATTAGAGAGACGTGATACTATCTACTCTCTGGACCTCAGAGATTTAATACATGTCAAACTCCAGCCTATAGAATGTTAATAACTAGCATCTATGATGCTCTAGGCATCAGTAGGTTAAAATAAGATAAATATGATAGTGTAGTCCACAGAGGGCTAACACATCAGAAACGTGATAATCTAGATCACAGAGGGTTAATACGTGTGATACTTTAGTCCACAGAGGCTTAATAAATATGACATGTGATACTCTAGGCATCAGAAAGTTAACATTGAGAAAATATGGTTGTCTAGTCCACAGAGGGTTAATACATGAGACATGTCATGCTCTAGACCCCAGAGAGTTAATACATGTGATACTCTAGAATGGAGAGTGCTAATACATAAGATATGTGATAGTATAGGCATCAGAATGTTAATATAGGAAAAATCTGATAATCTCATCTCTTGGGGATGAGGGGCTCAGCTGCACATTGTGTAAATTTCACCCTGGGAGATTGAAGGGCTCGCCACACACTGGGTGAACCTCATCTTTCAGCCTTGTTATGGATGAGGGGCCCACCGCACACTGACCAAACCTCATCCTTAGGATGAATGAGGGGCTCGCTGCACACTGGGTAAACCTCATCTTGCAGGGCCAGGTAGGGATAATGGGCCCACTGCACACTGGATAAACCTCGTCTCTCAAGAGGGATGAAGGGCCCACTTCACTCTATGTAAACCTCCGATCTCAGGAGAGATGAGGGGCCCACTGCGCACTGGGTAAACCTTCTCTCTCAAGAGAGATGATGAACCCCACTGCACACTAGGTAAACCTCCTCTCTCAGGAAGGATGAGGGGCCCACTGCACACTGGATAAACCTCCTTTCTCAAGAGGGATGAAGGGCCCACTGCACACTGGGTAATCCTCCTCTCTCAAGAGGGATGAAGGGCCCACTGCTCACTAGGTAAACCTCCTCTCTCTGTGTAAACTCCAACCTGAGAGAGTGAAAGTCTCGCTACACACTGGGTGAACCTTATTTTTCAGGCCCAGTTATGGATGAGGGGCCCACTGCACACTTCCGGCTAAACTTCATCTTCAGGAGGGATGAGGGCTCGCTGCACACTGACTAAACCCTTATCTCTCAGAAGGGAGGAGGGGCCCACAGCACACTAGGTACACCTCATCTGTTAGGAGGGATGAGGGGCCCACTGCAGACTGGCTAAACCTCATTCTTAGTATGGATGAGGGGCTGGTTGCACACTGGGTAAACCTCATCTTTCAGGGCCAGTTAGGGATGAGGGGCCCACTGCACACTGAGTAAACCTCATCTTTCAGGGTCAGTTAGGAATGAGGGGCCCACTGCACACTGGGTAAACCTCATCTCTCAGGCAGTGTTAGGGATGAGGGACTCACTGCACAATCAATAAAACTCATCTCTCTGGAGGGATGAGGGGCCCACTGCACACTAGGTAAACGTAATCATTAGGAGGGACGAGGGGCCCACTGCACACTAGGTAAACCTCATCTCTCATGATAGATGAAGGGCTGGTTGCACACTGGTTAAACCTCATCTTTCAGGCAAAGATAGGGATGAGGGGCCCACTGCACACTGGGTTATTGGTTCATCTCATCTCTGAGGCAGAGTTAGGTATGAGGGGCCCACTGCACACTGAGTAAACCTCATCTTTCAGGCAGAGTTGGGGATGAGGGGCTCACTGCACAGTCGATAAACCTCATCTCTCAGGAGAGATGAGGGACCCACTGCACACTTTGTAAACCTCATCTCTTAGGAGGGATGAGGGGCTCGCTGCGCACTGGCTAAACCCTTATCTCTCAGAAGGGATGAGGGGCCCACCGCACAGAAGGTAAACCTCATCCTTAGGAGGGATGAGGGGCTGGTTGCACACTTGTAAACTTCATCTCACGGGGATGAGGGGTTGGTTGCACACTGGGTAAACTTCGTCTCTCAGGAGGGATGAGGGGTGGTTGCACACTAGATAAACCTCATCTCTCAGGAGGGATGAGGGGCTGGTTGCACACTGGTAAACTTCATCTCTCAGGGATGAGGGGCTGGTTGCACACTAGGTAAACTTCATCTTTCAGGCTCAGTGAGGGATGAGGGGTTATTGCACACTATAGGTACACGTCATCTGTTAGGAAGGATGATGGGCCCACTGCAGACTGGCTAAACCTCATCCTCAGGATGGATGAGGGCTGGTTGCACACTGGGTAAACCTCATCTCTCAGGAGTAATGAGGGGCCCACTGCACAGTCGCTAAACCTCATCCTTGGAAGGGATGAAGGGCTCGCTGCACACTGGGCAAACTTCATCTGTCATGGATTAGGTGATACTGGTAAAATGAATGCTCCTAACGTCACCTGGCCCCGGAGTGCCAGATGGAACATACTCCACTCATCGATGTAGTTGTTCTTGAAAATTAGAAATGCGAACATATTTAATGTGCTAGTCGAATGGACCCAGTGTAATGCTTCTTTTGACAACCAATAAGAAACCTCGTTACATCATTCACGGGATGCCCAAGGACACTTTAATCAAGGTCGCACCACCCCAAATGCCAGTCCCATTGAAATACATGTAAAATGCCTCAATTCCACGGGCCGATTCTACTTCTTTTTGCCCTCCCCCCTATCTAGTGCCAAATATCATAATGAAGCCTGGGCTGTGCAATTTAAAAAAACGGCTCCGATAAGGGGTTGCTACCCAGACAGATTTTGAGCTAGGCCCCATAGTGTGCAAAAAGGTCACTATAGTTCTAATTGAGAATGTCTTGAAGAAAAATAAGGAAATTGTTAGAGTAGGTGACCTTAATATCAATTATGCCTTGGATGAAAAGAAGTATAATAATCAAGCTCATTATATTGAAATGTTGTTGAATTGTAGGCAATTAATATTAGAACCTACTCGTGTAACATTGAATACTTCATCCATCATTGATCATATATACACAACGATGCCGAATAATCATGTACAATCCGGTGTTCTGAAATACACAGTCAGTGATCAAAACCTTGTATATACAATTTTAAGTTTTAAAAAGGATACCTCACCGGGTAAAATATTACACAAGAAAAGTTATGATAAAATGGACACAGAAGCTTTTCTGAACGAACTTATGCTATCTCAATTATACAATATTGTTAGTCTGTCTGATAATGTACAAGATGCGTGGGTAAAATGGTCTGATCAATTTAATTCTATTGTGAATAGACATGTGAGTACCAAGCAAATTAGAGTAAAAAACAGACCGAATCCCTGGTTAACACCAAAAATACTTGAATTAATATATAAACGTGATTATACCCACCGCAAAGCAATCAAACTGAAAAACTCAGACATGATGGCTGAATATAAGCATCTACGCAATGAGATTGTCTCTAATATACGAAAATCTCAGCAAGATTATCACAAAAAAAATAAGTCGAGAAAATAAGTCGAGATAATAAACCTCAAAATATATGGAAAGCTGTGAATGAGTCTCTTGGAAAAGACAAAAAATCTAAACTACCGAATGACATATCACCCGATGACTGGAATAATCACTTTACTTCTGTTGGTCCAAAATTAGCTAAAAAATTTACAGATAGCCAGAATCCAACTTGGTAAAATAACACCAGTATCTACCAGTTCAAATTTAACTCAATAATGGAAGAAGACACTTTAAAAATGCTAAAAAATTTGCCTTCTAGCAATAACATTGATGTATTAGGATTTGATTCACTTCTTTTAAATCTTTCAAGTGATGTTATTTGCAGTAGTCTAACAGTTTTATTCAATATGTCACTTAACACAGGGCAGATACCAGATGACTGGAAAAAAGCACGAGTTACCCCTATCTTTAAAAACAAGGGCTCGAATACCGACCCAAATAATTATCGCCCCATCTCAGTCATCGGACATATCCCTAAATGTTTTGAAAAAATGGTTGATGTGCAGTTTCGGGAATATTTACTAGCCCATGCGTTTATTACACAAAGTCAATCGGCATTTATGAAGCATCATTCCACCCAAACATCACTGCATCATGTTATAGACTCATTTTTTGATAATATTAACCACGGTGAACTCACTGGTGTTTGTCTCTTTGACCTAGCAAAATGTTTTGATACAATAGATCATGAATTGCTGCTATATAAACTCGGTAAATATGGATTGACTGAAACAGAATTACTATGGTTTTCTAATTACCTTTCTGACAGATCACAAATAGTAAACATAAATGGTCAATTATCATCACCTAAGCTAATAAAAACTGGAGTATCACAAGGATCTGTCCTCGGACCTTTATTATTTCTATTATTTATTAATGACTTTCCTTCATGTCTCTCAAATGCAACATGTAATATATATGCTGATGATAATATGGTGCTTGTAAATGGCACGTCCATTGCCGAAGTTGAGACATTATTACAAAAAAGTGTTGATAAATCAGTGAAATGGTTTAGAATTAACAAACTTTCAGTTAATATTGATAAGTGTCATGTAATGAAAATATCTGGAAGAAACACTTCTCGGTACTCATTAAATATTGATATCAATGGTGTGAAAATCCCTCATGTACGTAGTGCAAAATATCTCGGAGTTGTAATTGATAGTGAATTGAAATGGACAGACCATATCAATGAGCTATCCAGCCGATTATCGTCGAGGCTGTATATATTACGAAAACTCAGAAAAATTTTACCCTACAACAATTTCAACTGTATTTACTATGCTATATTCCAATCTTGTATATATTATTGTCTTAGTGTCTGGGGATCGACTTTTGAAAAACATTTGAACCATTTACAAAAGCTGCAAAAACGAGCTGCCCGCATTGTAACCCAAAGCTTTAACTGGGATGAATCGAGTATAAATATTACCAGAAACCTGGGATGGCAAACAATTAGAGAAAGATATGAATTCTTAACTTGTTGTATCACATATAAAGCACGGAACAACTTGGCACCAAATTATATTTCTGATCTTTTTTCCTCCGTTGCGGAACATCATAGTGTATTAACTAGAGGCTCAACAAATAACAATCTTTATCTACCGAAACCCAATTTAGCAATATTCAAATCATCGCTCAGTTATTCTGGAGCGAATCTCTGGAATTCGTTGCCTATGCACATCAGAGATTCGCCAACATACAATACATTTAAATCTCGGCTGAGGAAATTACAAAAATCAAAACCACCTGTTTAAAATATGTGGAACAGTTTAAACTAAGGGTGTTAATTGTTTTATAGCGATGTATGTAAAACAATGTATGTATATTTAAAAAAACCTAACAAGTACGTTATGTTATGTATATGTATGTGTGTATGTAAGTAAATATATATTTATATTTTACTTGTTCTCATAGTAAACACATTCTTTAAAGGAAAAAAATCATGTTTTAAAAAGTAATTTTGTACGTTGCTACGCTTTCCAGAGTGTATTTTACCTACTATTCATATTAATATTAATATATAATATATATGTAGTTTTTTTATCTCTGGTTTTGGCGCGGGCAACATTTCTATATTATGTGTTTTAACCTTGGGGCGTTTCTATTTGTATTATAAAGCTCACTTGTATTATATATTATATAATTGAATGTTTGTTTTTCATATAACAAAATCCCTACAGGGCACATATGAAAAATAGCCTGACTGCTAATAATGTCCACCCTGTATAAATATGTCTCAATAAATAAATAAATAAATTACGCTTAAATTAATACCCTCTTTCACAGACCAGACACACATCCTTTTAACCCATTGTATCCCTGTCAGATTATCACGAAACAGCTATATCTGATATCCGGGATGAGGGAGACATCATGTACTTATTAAGTATTCACAGAAATATAACTTCTTTGTATTTGTTTTTAATTCAACAGAGGTTGAAACAGCCGCATTGAAAATATTTTGTGTGATGATTCCATCATTAGTATACACCTGCCGTGCTTTCGGCTTATTTAGGGTGGTGAGACCACAATTATACAGAAAAGTATATGTAGTTGTTAATTTTTTTTTCAGCCTGGGATGAAGCTTCAAGTTGTTCTGAGCAATAATTTGTTTGAATTAAGTAGATCTTGTAAAAACTGTTGCCCTGGCAGCACTTTGAAAAATCATAGATTTACTGAAAATCAGACTGTTTTTTCGTAAATGTCGCGGTGCATACAAAATTTAAATAGAGTGACTATTCCCGCCACTATTTCGTCATAAAAATTGTCAGGGTTACTTTTTATTTAAAAAATTGTTGATGAAAGAGGACATATACTTTAGGGTGAACTGTTTTTATTATTATACGCTCTAAAATTCGTTATATTTGATTTTTTATTTGCTCCCAATTACAAATCAAGTATTTAATCTATGAATTATCCTCAAAACACGACCTGGGCGGGGGCCCTAGGGTAGTGGTTAGCACCGCTGCCTTTCACGCCAGAGTTCGGGGTTCAGTTCCCGGTCTCGGCGGTTTGAAAGAAACAAAAATGTTTCTTCCCCATCCACGTGTGAAAGTCAGTATTGTGGGGAGCCTCCGTGACCGAGAGGTAGCGTGCTCGGCCTCAGACCGCCAGGGCTCGAATTTCGAATCCTGTGTCTGGACGACAGTGTCATCTCAATCATCTCACCATCCTCAGGAGGTTCTCCTGGCCCAATTTAGCCTATATGTGCACAAAGGTGGCCTAAAGCCCTATTCATTTCATTTTTTTCAAAACACGACCTTCACAGATCTCTTTTGGGCTTAGTTAATCCACCATATTCTCAATTATACACTTTCTAACCAAAATTGTGGAATTTTTTAATTGCAGCGACGATAAACATCCATTAAATATAGGTTTAAAGCACCATTTTTTAATAACCAGTCAAAATATGTCAATTAAACCAAGAAAACCTGAATAGCCTTCTGCATACTCATGGTCTCACCACCCCAAATGCCAGTCCTTATTGAAATACATGTAAAATGCCTCAATTCCACGGGCCGATTTTACTTCTTTTTGCCTACCCCCCTATCTAGTGCCGAATATCATAATGAAGCCTGGACTGTGCAATTTCAAAAACGGCTCCGATAAGGGGTTGCTACCCAGACAGATTTTGAGCTAGGCCCCTAGTGTGCAAAAAGGTCACTATAGTTCAAATTACGCTTAAATTCATACCCTCTTTCACAGACCAGACACACATCCTTTAAACCCACTGTATCTCTGTCAGATTATCACGAAACAGTTATATCTGATATCCGGGATGAAGGAGACATCATGTACTTATTAAATATTCACAGATATATAACTTTTTTGTATTTGTTTTTAATTCAATAGAGGTTGAAACAGCCGCATTGAAAATATTTTGTGTGAGGATTCCATCATTAGTATACACCTGCCGTGCTTTCGACTTATTTAGGGTGGTGAGACCTTATCTTGCATACACCACAGCGGGCTGTATAACTCTAATTTTCCTTTATTACGTCCGCCACGGTGTATCGAAGGCACAAAATTAGCGGTTCCACGCCCCGTCACGGGACATGGAAGAGGATTTAACTGTTATTTGCCCCGTCACGGGTAATCCAACGCACTTTTCTTGCCTTGTGTGCCCCGTGACGGGGCAAATAGACCCGGCCTTTTGATTAACCCCTGTGATACGAGCTAGTAATTACCAATCCCATACACATTGCGAGTCTAAACCTTTTTTATTAGGCTTTAAATACACAAATATAATTATATAGTAATTGCACAACATTTATATGCAATGGTAAATTAAAGCACTCTTACTATGTTTGACATCCAGGATACAATTGTATATACACCTGTAAACAAGTTATAGTGTAAAATATACTTTTTTTATACATATTATATAAAATATATGTTACCCGCGCCAAAACCAGAGATAAAATAGCTACATATTATTATACAAAGTAGCAAAACAAAAATAACACTCTGGAAAGCGTAGAAACCTATTTATTATCATAGATCTATTATAATACCATTGTGTAAATTAACCCAGTGAAAAATGCACAGGTGGTTGAATATGCAGGTGGTTGAATATGCAGGCTCAGAAAAAAATGAACCTTTCTCTTATCTAGACCATAATATTGCCCTTCCAGTTGATAGTATATGAAATTAATTGGTTAATCGGTCAAATATAGACGGTTGAATATAATATTAAATATAAACTGATCTATCTGTAAACCCACACCCTCCGCAACAAACATCGTACCATTTGTGAAAAAACACCGTCCGCAAACACAACAAACATCGTACCATTAGTAAAGAAACACCCTCCGCAAACACAACAAACATCGTACCATTTGTAAAGAAACATCCTCTGCAAACACAACAAACATCGTACCATGTGTAAAGAAACACCCTCTGCGAACACAACAGACATCGTACCATTTGTAAAGAAACACCCTCCGCAAACACAACAAACATCGTACCATTTGTAAAGAAACATCCTCCGCAAACACAACAAACATCGTAACATGTGTAAAGAAACACCCTCTGCAAACACAACAGACATCGTACCATTTGTACAAATATGAGTTATTTCCACCCACTTGAAGTTGTGGGTCGCGGTAGCGAGGCACAACTTCTAGTGGGTGGGATTTTTAATTATATAATATGCCATTTTTTAGGATAATATTGGTATGTGGTGTTGGGCCGACCTTGGGTTAACGTCATGAGTTTGCAAGGTCTTCCATTGTAGGCGTGAATATACCACCATGATTGGCAATTTAGAAATGAATGGACTGCATCGTCTACGATTATACATGAAGTTTTCTAAATATAAATTAAGCTGCAATTTTGTGGAGATAAATAGCTACTATTAGTAAATATTAATATAATATAAGATTATCATGGCCGCTCAGTACAATGTGAGCTGTTGTCAGGAAAATAAGGTGAGGCGATGATTATGACCCCTCATTCCAGAGCTTGTCGGTGCTCCTGATGTTGTGACCGCTTATTTTGTTCAGAAAAGCCAAATTGCAGTATCTGCTCACCTGTACAGTAAGCAGATACTGCCTTTTGGCCTTGTACGGCGATATTTTAGTAGCTCTCCCATGATCAACAGGGCGGGCGCCCTAGGGTAGTGGTTAGGACCGCTGCCTTTCACGCTAGAGTGGGCGGGGGCCCTAGGGTGGTGGTTAGCACCGCTGCCTTTGACGAGTTCGGGGTTCGGTTCCCGGTCTCGGCGGTTTGAAAGAAACAAAAAATGTTTCTTCCCCATCCACGTGTGAAAGTTAGTATTGTGGGGAGCCTTCGTGACCGAGAGGTAGCGTGCTCGGCCTCAGACCGCCAGGGCTCGAATTTCGAATCCTGTGTCTGGAGGACAGTGTCATCTCAATCATCTCACCATCCTCAGGAGGTTCTCCTGGCCCAGTTTAGCCTATATGTGCACAAAGGTGGCATAAAGCCCGATTCATTTCATTTCCCGGTCTTGGCGGTTTGAAAGGAACAAAGTTTCTTCCCCATCCACGTGTGAAACTCAGTATTGTGGGGAACCTCCGTGACCGAGAGGTAGCGGGCTCGGCCTCAGACCTCCAGGACTCGAATTTCGAATCCTGTGTCTGGAGGACAGTGTCATCTCATTCATCTCACCATCCTCAGGAGGTTCTCCTGGCCCAGTTTAGCCTATATGTGCACAAAGGTGGCCTAAAGCCCGATTCATTTCATTTCATTTCACGATCAACAAAGACCGTATTCTAAGATAATCTCAAAAGTTAAACTGCTAGATAAGTACCTCGCAAACAGTGCATATCCGCTTTCTCTTTAAAATAACGATATTGTATGAGGTAATCTATTAATTCTCTACGTAAGTGTACTGCTTAAGATGAAATGATATAAAATGGAAACTTTCTAATGCGCCTAAATTATCGGTGTCCCGAGCTCAGAGGCGTTGCAAATCCGAATCAAGCTCGTTATCATTGTCCGTTTGCCGTTCCAATTCGTAGATCCAGCATGACGGGACGGGAGGCTTTAGGATGGAAACGCTTGGCCGAAATATAAAGTTTTCAATTTTTTACGAAATGACTGTGAAGATTTAGATTTTTGGCCCGCAACCGAAAAAGCCATTTCACCCATCTTAGAACTCACTCTGGGAACAACCAGTTGATCATCATCTGAGGAGCGGATAATACGGGCTGTGTTTAAATGTTCAAGTAGATTATGTAGATATACTGGCTGACATGTATGTATTACTTTGTGAGGGTGTATATTTGTATTTTATCCTGTATTGAACAGGGGGTCAGTGTGGGGATTTTAACTAAGGTGTAACACTGCAGAAAATATGCAAAATGATACATCGTGATGGTTTAAAGGGTAGACAACAACACATTTTACAAACAAATCTCACCGACATGATCCGAATAGACCCTAAACTGAAATACATCATTTAAAATAATACTATAGTTATACAGCCTAATATTTCAAATGTTTGCTCGTGGTTAACACAACGTTTTCAACATTTAAATGTATTGGTAGTGATGAAGCGATATACAGGCATCCTCCTGACAGCCAGGCTCGCTGCTCTCGAGGTCGAGGAAGCGAGCTCTGTGTGGGAAGATGTATACAGGGAGATGATAACTTTTGAACGACGTAGTGTCTGTTTATTTATTTATTTCTATATAGGGTATGTTTGGTCCCCAGCTGGTAGGATTCATACCTGTACCCCAGGAGTTATTCTGAAATAACAAGCGATCCACTTTGTACAAAATCATCAATTTCGCATGGTTCAAAACAACAAAATATGGACGAACTGCTAAAATTACTGGACTTTATAGCAATAGCAGTAGTTCATTCCAGTTGTTACTATACATGTAGCTACATGAGAGAGGACCCAAGTCGGTAGGATGGGGGCTAACAATGATGCAGTTCACATAACTATTACTATAACTATATCATAATAAACCCTTACAACGCTGAAATATGTTCGTATAAACCATAGAAACCAATTTTGTTTTAACCCTTTAAGCCCTCACGATGCATTAAAGCATAATTTTACATCCCCGAAAAGAGACTTAATTTTTCTACAACCAAGGGTTTTAGAACGAAAATTTCCATGAAACTGGTTTACCAATACATGGTAATTTTCTTGAATTTTTAAACCACATCAAATCATTTTTATTCACTACAAGTCGAGAATTGCGACAGCAATTCGCGGCTTGTAGTGGATGAAGATGACAATTGTAAAGTCAGGCCTGAAAGGGTTAAATTTGAAGTCATCATAAATGTCTTAGCTTTCCGCTTCAGTTGAATACCTGTGTTAGGGGTCTACGGCCATTATCATTTTTTAATTCTTTCCGTGAGTGGATCGACTTTAGACATCATAATCTGACGTCTATAGACGATAGAAGTCAGATTCCGACGTCTAAAGTCGTTCCCCGTGCTGAGAGGTTCAGACTGCTAATTTAAATAACCCTGAAGTTCAAGTGGGTGAAAATTACTCATAGTTGTTTATTTGAGACCAACATTTGTAAATCTGGATGATTAAACACTCAACGTCATTTCTTTCTATATAACTGATTTAAAGGCTAAATAAACAGATTAAAAACGACTTAAGTCGCGCTTACAGGTGCAAGGTATAATTATTCAAGGCCTATGTGGTTTTATAAATTGAATGTTTTCTTGTTCCACTGACAATTACATGAATTATTATTCATTTCGTTGCACGTTGCTGTGTTAAATTACTGACAGTGACGTGGACTTGAATCAGTGACGTGAATCTAGTCAGTATATCTGGTTACATTACAGCACAATACGCTTTAGTCTTCATAATGAAAGAGTGCTGTGCAGTGTACCTTGCCCAACTGTTGGGCTAACACGACACGTTGACCCAAGGTTGGCTCAATGCTGAGCCGGCGTCGTAGATATTGGGCTGACATTGGGCCAATCGCTCAGCTAGAAATATCAGGGTTATAAATGACACGATTCTGGCTAATTGCCCTATATCCTAGCTATCTGATTGGGCGAGGTTGTTTTCTCGATCAATCAGACTATCTTGGTTAATTTTCGGAATTTCGTAAGTAGCAGGTGCCACGATATTTAGTCTCAGTCGTCGCGAACACTTGATGAACACAGAAGGCGAGTGATGCTCTCTCAACTACAGATTCTCTTGACTAGATTCTAAAAAGGTAATCATTTTACTACACAAACCTTCCCAGCGAGCACGAGTCATCGACCCAATGCTGATTCAATGTTTGCCCAGCGTCGTAGACGTTGGGCCAACATTGAAACAGCATTGGGTCGATGACTAGTGTTTTATATTTTTGTTTATCGATGCTGGGAATTCTACAATATCATAATTATATTTTCAAATATATGACGATAAATGAATACATTGAATTGTGTGAATTAAATTGACTCAATAAATTAAGTTAATTGAATTGTTACACAACTTATACAATTAAAGTTAACTCAACTCTGAATTCGCAAAAGGGAAACTGAATGGTTTAGGTTCACTCGACCAGCCAGTTGAGCTTAACTGAATGTGCTAGCTTAACAAGCAGTTTCTTCTCAATATTTGTATATGTAAAATTAAACGTTCGAAGCAAGTATTTATCAATTAAAACCTGTCTATAACACAATATAGTATCGATCTTTGGAACAAAGCCGCGGACGTGAGGCAGTTTTCTCTGTAGTCACTCAAATTATCTGATTGGAATTTTCACCCACTTGAAGTTGTGGATCGCGTCAGCGTGACACAACTTCAAGTGGGTGAAAATTCAAAAAAAATATTCAGATTTTACAAAATTTAATCAATTAAATCTGAAACAGATATCGCGAACCTCACGTTAAATAGCAAATAATCTAGTTCATTTGTTAATAGCTAACGGAATAAGATTTGCTCGTCTGTTACGAGCGGTGATTGCTAACGCCGTGTCCTTGAGCGGGGTGTCTCTGGATATTACAATCAAGCAATTTTTACACCAATGCTTTTATTTACAGGTTTTGTTGCAATGAAATTCCGTGTGGTATTTGTAAGCTTTTGTCTGTCCCTACTTATGTTGATCGGTTGGAACCAACAGTCACAAATCAACGAAATGTTACGTAAACAAGTAGCCAGTGATTATAGTACACCAAAACCACATGATGAGTCATTAGTATCACACGATCAAACCAACGAGACCCATGTGACTGGTTGTGATAGAACATCTGTATCTTGTCAGCAAAGGTTCCCATCAGTCTTGATAATAGGAGCAGGGAAATGTGGTACTGGCACATTAACCAAATTCATGGGTTATCATCCCAACATTCAGTCAAAAACTGGAGAAATGAATTACTTTAGAAAGTATTATCATCGGGGAGAAGAATGGTACAAAGCTCAGATGCCTTTTTCTGGGCCTGATCAATTGACTGCAGTGAAGACCGCGGGATATGTGACAAAAGCGGAGGTACCTCAACGGATATACGACTTTAATAAGTCCATGAAGCTCTTACTGATCATACGAGAACCAACACACAGGATTGTATCATCGTTTTCGAAATATGTGCTCAATTTGTCAAAAGATGCGGTTTTTGAGCCCATAGAGAAAGAACTACTGCTTCCAAATGGTGAAATAGGGGGAAATTACGCGACAAACATACTTTGTTATGGTCCTTCTATAAACATGTGGTTAGATGTATTTCCACGAAAACAACTCCACATTGTAGACGGGGAAATAATGATTACAAACCCATACACTGAAATGAAGAAAGTGGAAACGTTTCTTGATGTACCAGCATATTTTCAACCAAGAATGTTCGTATTCAATGAAACAAAAGGTTTTTATTGTTTCAAAAGATCAAACCAGTCAGATGAGGAATGTATGAACTCGGCTAAGGGAATACAGCATGTTGAAATAGCTGAACAACTTATGACAAAAATGAGAGATTTCGCAAGGGCATGTAATCGAAATCTGTCACAGATAACAGGACAACAATTTTCCTGGCAAACATAAATGAATGAACAATAATTTTAGGATGGTGAATAATTATTCTGTGTTTTTTAACAGCTGTCGCGAATTAGAGGTCAAATATTATAATAATGTTTTGTGCGACGTGGTGAAAAAGGTACATAGTGCAGTACATGTACGCCAGATGTATTAATAACATATGATCTCAAGCAAAATGTGGTGGGTAAAAATGCTCTACTGAAGCTTTCTGGAACGTTCTCCCATTTTCTTAGGCTTAAATGGTACGTAATTTGCCTAGTTTTAAAATGACCACCGTCTTTGATTCAAGATCGTAGCTTTAGAATCAAAAGGGCTGAAATATAGCTATCATATCATTATACTGGTATATACATCATAAAATAAATAATACTAGTACAGTCAACTGGGTAGCATTAGACAAAATTGCGACTACCTCGAAAATAGAACTATTAATGTAAAATTAACTTGACAAAACCCTTAACTGCGCTACTTTTGACCGTGTCTATGTATAGGATAAAGCCCGAGGAATGGTATTAAAATTATCATGCTATTCAATAAATGTGAGCATATGAATTAAATGTTGCGATATAGAATCATATATGCCCACATGTGTCACCATAATGCCACGACTTCTAGCTTCTATCCGTTCCAAATCTCCGGATAAAGTACACAATATTCCATCAGTGCAAAAAACAGAATTAGATCCAAAATGAATGTTTTTGAACGGGCGACAGAAAATGAAATTAAAAAGCTTATTTTGAGTTTCGAAAAATTGAGTGCCGAAAAAATGTCTTGGAACTAGCACATTTCCTCAAAATTTCAAAGATGATCATGTATTAAGACCACTACTTAAAAAACATCCCATTCTAAAACGAACTGAAAAATTACAGGTCTGTATCAAACTTGAGTGTCATTTCCAAAATCTTAGAAAAGGTAGTAGCCAATCGGCTGCAAGCTCATATTAAAAATAGCCATCTATCTAATCCATTACAATCAGCCTACAGGAAACATCATTCTACAGAATCAGCGCTACTGAAAGTACATAACGATATAATTATTAGTATGGACCAGAGTGAGGTTACAGCTCTGACCTTGCTTGACTTGTCGGCCGCTTTCGACACCATTTACCATGCTACATTAAGAAATAGACTTTCAGATTGGTATGGAATATCTGGGCAGGTTCAAATTTGGTTTTATTCTTATTTGCAAAATAGGCACCAATTAGTCCAGTTGTCAAATGGCATTTTTTTACTCAAGCGTGTTTCGCGGTATGGACGATGTTTTATGATTGATTCTGGTTCTAAGGGATGTCCTGAGCAGGAATCAGCCGGGTGCCACTTTGGCACCCTTGGGCGGAATTTTTTAAGGGCAAAAACAAAATGGCCGCCAAATATTTCAAGGTCAAATATGATTTTTCAACAAATAAAGCCAGGAACAAGTGTAATACCTCATTTTTATGTGATTTTGACTGGGCAATACATTTCTTGTATTATTTTGATGACTCAAGGTTATCTTCGAGGTCAAAAAGACAATTTCAAGGTCAAAGAAGCAAAAATACAATTTTCAACAAATAAAGATAGGAACATGTGTAATACTTCTTTTACATGGGATTTTATCTGAAAATGAATGTATGGTATTATTTTGTTGATCCAAGGTTAGCTTCAAGGTCGAAAGTCCTTTCCAAGGTCAAAAACAAAATGGTTGCCAGATATTTCAAGGTCAAATATGATTTTTCAACAAATGAAGCTAGGAACATATGTAATGCCTCATTTTCATGTGATTTTGACCGGGCAATTCATTTCTTGTATTATTTGCATGATTCAAGGTCATCTTCAAGGTCAAAAGGTCAAATATCAAGGTCAATCAAGCAAAATTACCGTTTTTAACAAATAAAGCTAGGAACATGTGTAATACCTCATGCATGACTGGGCATTCCATATCTGATATTATTTTGATTATTCAAGGTCATCTTCAAGGTCAAAGGGGTCAATTTCAAGGTGAAGTAAGAGAAAATATCATTTTTAGCAAATAAAACTAGGAATGTGTGTAATACCTCTTTTTATGGGATTTTGACTGACAAATCCAATTATAGTATTATTTGAGTGATTAAAGGTTATCTTCAAGGTCAATTTCAATTCAAGGTCATCAAAATTCAATTAACTAACATAAATAGCAAAAAGTGTTTTTAGTGTAATATTGACAAATAATCCATTTCTGCTACTATTTTTACAATTAAAGGTCATTTTCAAGGTCAGTGTGTCAATTTCAAGGTCAGGTAAGCGAAAATATGATTTTCAACAAATAAAGCTAGGACAATATCTTTCTGGTATGATTTTGGTTATTTGAGGTGATCCTCTAGGTCAAATGTAAATATCAAGGTCAAATATTATTTTAACGTAGTATTCTACATATTGGAGCACACATAATAAATTGTCTTGGTGTATCTTTAACCGGATAATCTAATTCTAGTAGGGTTTTAATGAATAAACATCATCAGAATGAAATGATCAGACAACTACAAGGCATCAAAGGG
Source organism: Flabesymbios commensalis (assembly GCA_964017125.1). NCBI lineage: Eukaryota > Metazoa > Annelida > Polychaeta > Terebellida > Flabelligeridae > Flabesymbios > Flabesymbios commensalis. The sequence goes on along the minus strand of OZ024915.1, from coordinate 19,079,117 downwards.
TCACGGAGAGGCGTCAAATAGCGACGAAAAAGCATAAAAGATCAATGAAGAGGCGGTAAAAGTTGACAGAGAGGCGGTAAAAGACAATGGGGAGGCATTAAAGGATGTCGACGAGTTGCTAAAAGGCGCCCCAGAGGCGCTAAAGAGCGAGTAAGAGGGGTTAAAAGAAAATGAGTAGTCATTAAAGGGCAATGAGGAGGCATTGAAGGGCAATGAGGAGGCGGTGAATGCCAACGAGGAGGCGTTAGGGGCAAAAATTGGGCGTTAAAAAGCGACAAGATGCATTAAAAGGTGGCGGGGTGGCATGAAAGGGCTATGGAACGGTGACAAGAAAGTACGTTAACGGGTGATGGGGCGGTGCTAATGGTTGATGGATAGGTGTCTATGTGCAATGAGAAGGCATTAAAAAAGACAGAGAATCGTTAAAGGGCAATGGAGAAGCGTTAACTGGTGACGGAGAGACGTCAAAGAGCGATGGAAAGGCGTTAAAGGCCGAAAAAGTGTTAAAAGTGATGTAGATGCATTAAACTTTGATGGAGAGGCGCTAATAGGCGCTGCAGATGCGTTAAATGGCGATGCGAATGTGGTAAAGGGCGATGGTGAGGCATTAAATGGTGATGGGAAAGTTTTAAATGGCGATGGGAAGGCGGTAATGGGTGATGAGGAGTCGTTAAAGGGCGACCATGAAACGTTAAACGACTATGGAAAAGCGCTGAAGGGCAATGGGGAGGAGTTGAAGTGAAGTGTGGGACCAAACTTCTGCGAGAAAAAATTCTTAAATAATTTCCCATGCCTAATTCTACCTCGATGCCATCGCAAGGCTCTGACACACTGAGAGCCATGTTTTAGCCGCTTGGCTCTACTGTGATCACCAGAGCGCGCTAGCTGACTGGGGCCCACACCGTTACCGTCTTATCGGTAGGTGGAGTCACTGTCTTTTTTACACAGGCAGCTGTGAAAAAATGGCCATCAGTGCAGCCGAGCTCCACGCAATGTGAGTAGCTTGACTTAGCTGGGTAGCCTAATTCTAGGTCAAGGCACAAATCCATCTGCATCAGCCAAAAATCTTGTGGTGGTTTATGTCAAAACTGGAGATGATATCGCTCAGTGGCGTAGTGGCGTAGTGTATAGGGCAAAAAACACTGTTCCCAGCCCTGTGGGAATCCATATGAGAGTGTGACTTTATCTGACAGAGTGTCTTTAATATTTACGGATTGTAGTCCAGTGGATTTTGACTAAAGCGTGTTTCGCGGTATGGACAATGTTTTATGATTGATTCTGATACTATAGGGTGTCCCGAGCAGAAATCAGCCGGGTGCCACTTTGGCACCCTTGGGCGGAATTTTTTAGGGCAAAAACAAAATGGCCGCCAGATATTTCAAGGGCAAATATGTTTTTTTCAACAAATGAAGCCAGGAACAAGTGTAATACCTCATTTTCATGTGATTTTGACTGGGCAATCCATTTCTTGTATTATTTTTATGATATAAGGTCATCTTCAAGGTCAAAACTTCAATTTCAAGGTCAAATAAGCAAAAATACCCTTTTTAACAAATAAAGCTAGGAGCATGTGTAATACCTCTTTTTCGTTGGATTTTGTCTGAAAAATCCATTTATGGTATTATTTTGGTGATCCAAGGTCATCTTCAAGGCCGAAAGGGCATTGCCAAGGTCAAAAACAGAATGGCTGCCAGATATCTCAAGGTCAACTATGATTGTTCAACAAATGAAGCCAGGAACAAGTGTAATACCTCATTTTCGTGTGATTTTGACCGGGCAATCCATTTCTTGTATTATTTTCATGACTCAAGGTCATTTTCAAGGTCAAAAAGTCAATTTCAAGGTCAAATAAGCAAAATTACCATTTTTAACAAATCAAGCTAATACCTCTTTTTCATGTGATTTTGTCTGAAAAATCCATCTATGGTATTATTTTGTTGATCCAAAGTCATTTTCAAGGTCGAAAGGTCATTTCCAAGGTCAAAATGTACAAATATGATCTTTTCGAAACAAAATAGGAAGAAGTGTAATACGTCTTTTTGACGTGATTTTTGACTGAATAATCTATTCTTGATACTATTTTGATGATAAAAGGTCATCTTTAAGGTCAAAATGTCAATTTCACGGTCAAGTAAAGGAGAATATGATTTTTAACAAATACAGCTAGAACATGTGTAAAAAAAAAAAAAATCGTGGGATTTTGAGCGAAAAATGTCTTTTTCCTATTACTTTGGTGATTTAAAGTCATTCTCAAGGTCGAATGTGTGTTTTAGCGTATAAGCTAGAAATTGGAGCACGTGTAATACCTTGTGTTGGGTGTTATTTTGACTGGATAATCTAATTCTGTTGGGTTTAAATGATCAAACAAGCTCAAGGTGAAGACATCGGCTCGAAGGCATTGAATGGCAATTAACAGGGATGTGTTAAAGAGTGATGGAAAAGTTCTAACGGTCGATGAGAAGGTATTAAAGGGCAATGAGAAGGCGATAAAGGACAATGAAAAGGCATTAAAGGGCAATGAGGAGGCATATTATAGAGAAATGAGGACGCGTTAATGGGCCACAAGAGGCGTTACAGAGCCACCGAGGGCTTTATAAGGTGAGAGAGAGGTATTATGGAGCTATGGAGAGGCACTAAAGGGAGACAATAGTGCGTCTTCATAGCTTTCAGTTTAATGCCTCTTCTTTGCAATTGAAGGCCTTTCTTTTGCCCTTTAACGCCTCTTCTTTGCCCTGAACGTCCTTTTAGTTTAACGCCTCTTTATTGCAATTGAAGGCCTCTCTGTCGCCCTTTAATGCCTCTTCTCCACACTGAACGCTTCTCCATTGCTCTTTAATTTAACTCTCCGTCACATTTTAAAGCTTTACCATCAATCTTTAACGCCTCCCCATGGTCCTTCGACGCCTCCCCATCGCCATTTATCGTCTCTCATTGCCCTTCAATGCTTTTGGGTCCACCTTTATATTTTTTCTTTGTCCTTTAACGCCTTTCCGTCACCCTTTAACGCTTCTTCGGTGAAATTGACCGCCTCCTCATCGCCCTTTACTGGCTTCCCATCACCATTCAATGCCTCTCCATCACTATTTACCGCCTCTTCATCGCCCTTTAACCCTTTAGCATCACCATTTAACGCATCTGCAGCACCTTTTTAACGCCTCTCCATCAACCTTTTAGTCCATCTCCATCAACCTTTAACACTTTTCTTGGCTCTTTAACACCTTTCTGTCACTCTTTGACATCTCTCCATCATAATTTAATTTTTCTCAGTTGCCCTTTAGTGATTCCCCGTCATCTTTAACGCCTTCTCATCGCCCTAAAACACATATCCATCACCCATTAGCACCACCGCATCACCTGTCATTTAATGCTTCCTCGTCACCCTCTAACGCCATTGAATAACCCTTTCATGCCACCCACCAACACATCCCGTCACCCTTAGCGCCTCTTCGTTGTGCTTCAATGCCTCCTCATCGCCCATTAGCGCCTTCCCATCGCCATTTAACTCATCTGCAGCGCCTGTTAGCGTCTCTTCATCATCCTTTAATGCATCTCCATCAACCTTTATTACTTTTTCAATGCCCTTTGACGTCTCAGTCACCATTTAACGCTTCTCTGTCGCCCTTTAGCAATGCTCCGTTGTTTTAACACTTTCTACTCACCCTCACACCCATGATGAATTAAAATAAGCTGTAGTGTTTTCCAAAAGTAGCAAATAATGGAAAATTATGAGAATAACCATAAATTTGACGGAGATTCAAAAAAATTGTATCTATATATTTGTCCTAGCATCAAACAAAAAAGTGTGGGCCTAATTGAAAGAAAAACCAACCATCACCATTTAATCTCAAAAAACGAAATTGTGTATGATGTTGTATTCACTTTTAACAACCTTTGCATTCTCAAAAAGTATTTTCATGTATAATGTAGATTGTTAATCACATAATAAAACAGTTAATTCGAGTTTATTTGAAAGAGCTTAAACTATTAAATTTTACACTATTAAACTTTTAAAAACGGTTTCATTATTTTTTCTCGGATGCTAAAATATATTATCTAGATACCAGTTTTATGAAATTAAGTAAGTCAAATATCGCTCACATCTTACCCTTATTTACCACTTTTCGGGATGAAAGGGTGATTTTACAGCATCATATCCTTTTGTTGCTGGTTGTCGCATAAGTTTAAAATGCTTTTACATTTCCTCCCATGGTAAAACATATCCAGGTAGGCCCCAACAATTTTATAAATCTAGGTAAAATAGCTCGCAATTTGTGGTTATTATGCTATTTTTTTTGCTTTGGGGATGAAAAGGTGGTAAAATATTATTACAAATGATAATATTAAACACCCCGGGTATGTTTGGATACAAATTTTATGAATCTAGGTCAAATAACTCATTAAGTTATGGTTATCACCCCAATTTTACTTCTATTTACCACTTTTTCGAGGAAAGGGTGGTTAAAAATTGATATAAAAAGTTGTTGCTGGCGATTAAAGGGAGGTCGCCGGATTTAAAAAAGTGTTTTTGTTTTTTTTGCCGATGCTAGATACAAATTTAATGAAACTAGGTCAAATAGCTCATAAGCTATGGATATTATCCCTATTTTTCCTATTTACCACTTTTGGTGATGAAAGGGTGGCGAAAAATTAATACAAATAATTTGAATGTATTCCGCAGGTGCTAAAACATATATTTAGATACAATTTTTTTAAATTTAGGTCGAATACTTTAAAATGTATTGTTAATACCCATTGTTTACCCCCATTTACCCCTTAATACCCCAATTTCGGGCACTAATACCAGGCGGATTTTAGAGGACTTTTGATATGTTTTTCTATGTTGTTTCAAGAACATATGCTGAAATTTTCAGCTTGTTACGAATTTGTTCCGGGTTATTATCTATTAGTCCTGTACTATAGTAGTTCTCGGTTACATTAAGGATATCTCTGTTGTCGTGAACAATTTCTCCGTCTTTATTTTTTATTTTATAAATAGTATTTGCAGTTTGTCGGCTGTTTTCTAATTTTAGAAAGAAAGATGTATTTTCCCCCTCTTTTCTGCGCACTGAAGTCTGGATCTAATCTGGGCTCCTTTTACGTTTTCTACACATAATGTATCGTATTGTTTTTTCATTAAAACCCTTTGTTCCATCAGTTCGTTATCGTTTGGATTTTTTGCAATTGTTTGATCTAAATCATCAATATCTCTTTCTATCTCTGTTTTGGCGTTCTTCTTTAATTTTGCGGCTTGTATACCGTATTGTATGCTAAACTCTTTAACTCGTATCTTATATAGATCCCACACTAAATATTTTGGACAATTTTTGTATTCGTTTATAGTGTCTCTAAAGATGTTTTTTATGCATTTTATGTACGTGTCGTCGGATAAAAAATTACAGTTGAGTTTCCAATAACCTTTACCTCTTTTTTCTGGGTTTAATTTGAGGTCTATAACCACAGCTTTATGATCAGGTACAGGTGCAGTGATCACATTTATTTTTGACTGGGAATTTATAAGATGATTAGATAGTAAAATATAATCAATTCGACTGCGTGCAGCATTTTTATTTTGTGGAATATAATTATATTTTATTTCTGTGGGGAATAACAAAGTCCATGAATCTTTTAGATTACAATTGTTTTGAAAGTTATTGAAATGGTTATTACATTTTTCCATTATACCAGATGATCTGTCAGTTCGCTTCATTATACCATTCATATCCCCTCCAACTATTAAATGTGAATTAGAAGTTGCATACTGATTGATCCATTTCTCAGTATGTTTGAAAAACTCTATTCTTTTAGAACATATATTGGTAGAATACATGGTGACGAGCGTGTAATCTTGGTTGTTAATTGTTACATTAATTAGCAATCGTCTACCTTCTTTATCAGATACACTGTTTTTAATATCCATGTCTTGATTTTTTTAAACATAATAACAATCCCTCTGCTATGAGTTGAGTCCGCTACGTTGTTAATTATAGTACCGTCCCATTCTTTTTTCACTAGATCTATATATTTATTTTTTTAAAGTTTATTGTATCATTTGTGATATCAGATTTATGGTCTTCTAGCCATTTAAATAAAGATCTGCGTTTGGAGGATTTATTTATTCCTCTTGCATTAATGCTCACTACTCTTAAATTACTATACATTGTTTATCAGTAGCTAGAATCATAGTCCGTGTGGATAATACATACATATAGGGTAGAGATCCGGCCGTATATCCATAGTGATAACTCACGATTCGGTGTCACTTGCAGCATACGTCAATATAAGATTTTTGAGACAGCTTGGTTAGCGAGTACTATAATGAATGTTCAAATTTACATTGATACGATATATTTATGTCATTTAAATTGAGTAGTCGGTGTCAATAACAGATCAATAAAAATATACTAAGCAGCCAGGCGTTCCACTTGTCTGTTGCATTAGCGAAACCACCAACAGACAAAGCAGGCGACACCTGGTGATTCTCAGTTAACCATGTGTTACTCGGTCAGAATTTAAAATCTTGACTTTTTCAGTTGAAACGAACCAGCTGGTTCTCTGAGATAGAATATGATTATTATAGGTTAACTGAATTGTTGATTATTACTTCACCCTTTTAGCGCGGGGAGCATCTTTACACGTCAAACTGACGTCTAAAGACGTCATAAAGTCGATCTCCGAAGATTAGAATATTTGGTCTCCGTGGTTTCTACAAACATAAGAGATCATGTAAAAGACCATGAGATCTATATCAATAAATATATCTATGGGGAGTTGAACACTCGTATTCTGGGGTTAAATGTTAACCCTTGTCCTGCTGAATGGCTTCAATTGTATTTTTCGTCATTTGAAGCTGGAATTGCTAACGCAATTTCCAGCTTCAAATGACGAATAATATAACTATTTATGAAAAATAGACATGTCTAAAATTAAATTAAATCAACAAAGCGTCTATTAAAAACAATTTTAGCAAAATTAAGTGATATTTTAATTGATCTGAAACATCCTTAACCCCGTATATATCCGGGCATAGCAGGACAAGGGTTAGGTAATTGGCCACATAGAAGTAGTCCGAGGTTAGACACAACAGCACTGGTTGGCGTCAGAGATGAACATCACAGCAAAACCGGCCCAAGTCTCGTGTGAGGAGCGCGCAGCGCGGGGCCCTGCGCGAAATTAACGTTGATACAGTAACACTGGTCTCAACCTTAACTCGACGAGGCCGCCATTAACGTGATCGCCTAGTCACATTGAGAAGGGAAAAACAATGTTGTTTCTCTGAAAACCTCACACGGGAACAGCTGGGATTCGAAACCTGGACGCATGTATGACTGCAAAGGCAGTCAAGTAACAAGTACATGTACAAACAAGTCTGGTATTCTACCCCCTAATTTAAATAACAACTGAATAACGGCGGTGATTGGCCGATCTCGTCATGTGACAGGCTAAACCACTCTTCGATTGGTCGGGGGTGGAATACATGACTTGGACCGCAAAACCTTTTTTTATGCTGGTATAACACTATTCAAATGATAAATTCATCAACAAAGACTGGCGTTTAACCCTTTAACCACCGGTGTCGCATATATTTGGCTTTTCATTTATTTATTAGCACACTAAGTACCACCTTTTAAACATGTTAAAGATAAAATGTGACATCAATCAGCAATATTTGAAAACAGTTGACCTCCATTTTGTCAAATCTGAATAATTTTCACTCACTTGAAGTTGTGGATCGCGTCAGCGGGACACAGCTTCAAGTGGGTGAAAATTCAAATTGAATCATTTGGCGGTTAAAGGGTTAAACACTGTTAAACCCCCAGGTTAAGGCATTTGTCAAGATGGAAATATGTACGATTAAACAAAATAAAAAATATTGATCAAACAAAAAACGCCGTAATTCAGTGCGCAATCGATCGCCGCGCACAGGATTTTTCAAACATATGGTGAATGGCCATGATTGCTCTGTATCGAGCAGCCCAGCAAACGTGAGACGTTGGGCCAACGTTGGTTTACTGTTGGGCCAGCGTCGTAGACGGTGGGCCAACAGTAAACCAACGTTGGCCCAACGTCTCATGTTTGCTGGGAGGCCTACATGTAGAGTCTGTTATTACGGACTACATAAAAGTAACACGTTTTAGAGATAGGTCGCTAATTCACAAGTACTATTTTGTAGATGACACTATTGGTCTCAGGATTTGTAAAGACATGCCGCTGTCCTTGATGTCTCGATCTGAAATACACTTATCTTATCTCGTACCACCCACGTTGCGTCACACCTCATGTAATAAACATGTCATATACAGCATATCAAGTAGCATAATCGTCCAAGTAGACTTCTAGCGACAACTTATCATTCTCTCTCATCAAACACCGTCATAACACCGTCAACGACACTATGTCAACTTTCACTTTTATACTAGGTCTACTGTGAAGTGTAATGTAATCTAGTGCAGTGTAGTGTAGTGTAGTGTAGTGTAGTGTAGTGTAGTGTAGTGTAGTGTAGTGTAGTGTAGTGTAGTGTAGTGTAGTGTAGTGTAGTGTAGTGTAGTGTAGTGTAGTCAGTGTAGTGTAGTGTAGTGTAGTGTAGTGTAGTGTAGTGTAGTGTAGTGTAGTGTAGTGTAGTCAGTGTAGTGTAGTGTAGTGTAGTGTAGTGTAGTGTAGTGTAGTCAGTGTAGTGTAGTGTAGTGTAGTGTAGTGTAGTGTAGTGTAGTTTAGTGTAGTCAGTGTAGTGTAGTGTAGTGTAGTGTAGTGTAGTGTAGTGTAGTCAGTGTAGTGTAGTGTAGTGTAGTGTAGTGTAGTGTAGTGTAGTGTAGTGTAGTGTAGTGTAGTGTAGTGTAGTGTAGTCAGTGTAGTGTAGTGTAGTGTAGTGTAGTGTAGTGTAGTGTAGTCAGTGTAGTGTAGTGTAGTTTAGTGTAGTGTAGTGTAGTGTAGTGTAGTGTAGTGTAGTGTAGTGTAGTGTAGTGTAGTGTAGTGTAGTGTAGTGTAGTGTAGTGTAGTGTAGTGTAGTGTAGTCAGTGTAGTGTAGTGTAGTGTAGTGTAGTGTAGTGTAGTGTAGTGTAGTGTAGTGTAGTGTAGTGTAGTGTAGTGTAGTGTAGTGTAGTGTAGTGTAGTGTAGTGCAATGCAGCGCAGTGCACTGTACTATACTGCAGTGTAGTATATTGCATAATAATATATTGTCAGGTAATAGATAATAGTCTATTACTCTCCTATTACACTGTTATACTTTAAATAAAATATTCACATTTAATATAATCTCATAAACATAACATAATAAAACTCAAATACGTCATAAGATATTGATATTTCGCGCATCCTTGTATTCGTTTTCATGACGCGAACCGTGTTTTTGTGCTGCGCAAAATCACTAACGGTAGGCCACCATTAACCCTTTCAAGCCTGAATTTATCATTGTCATCTTCATCCACTACAAGCCGCGAATTGCTGTCGCAATTCTCGACTTGTAGTGGATGAAGATGATTTGATGTGGGTGAAAAAATATAGAAAATTACCATGTATTGGTAAACCAGTTTCAATTGCAAGTGGCCCTACAAAGAAAAAATGTATCTTGTGCCTTAATTGATTACCTGCAGAAGGCGTTTGAAAAGTGATCGGAAATATTTAGCAGCGTGTTCAATTATGTGTTTGTTACACTCCCATGCAGTGCTTGACTCAGTCTACATGGGGCGGCAGTGCCCATGCTGGCGTGCAGTGTATGTTAGCAGCGTGTTAAATTATGTGTTTGTTACACTCCCATGCAGTGCTTGACTCAGTCTACATGGGGAGGCAGTGCCCATGCTGGCGTGCAGTGTATGTCATAATTATACAGGAATGAGACAAGGAGAGAACCTCAGTCCTTTGTTATTTCCCCTATACATTAATGACCTTGGCGAATAAAAAGGTAATTCCCGTATAACAGTAACTGACGAAATAACAGGCACATGCATTACAGAATATTACATTACATTACAATAAAGATTCACAAAATAAAAATAAGGGTATTTTCGACAGCCCGATAGACATGTAATTTTAGACTGCAATACGAAGGGAATGAATTAGAACAAATAATCCTAACATGTACAAATTCCAGCAGTTAATTGGGCTTTGAAGATGCGGAAGTAATTGGAAAATTGTCTAAAGTTAAGCTGAGCTGAACTGAACTGAACTGAACTGAACTGTACTGCGATGCGCTGCGCTGCGCTGCACTGCACTGCACTGCACTGCACTGCACTGCACTGTACTGCACTGCACTGCACTGCACTGCACTGCACTGCACTAAACTAAACTACACTGCACTGCACTCGAGCTAATTAAACATGCTATTGTTTATGAGCTCAATATCACGGCTTACCTGATAATGCAAATATATTTTCAAATACGACTAAGCCGGGTGTTTCGTTTTCACAAAACGTGTGTCACTTTTTAAACTCCAAGCAGCTGACTGTCAATGACTATATCTCCACTGGAGCGTGAAGCTTAGTGTGCTCAACTAAATACTCTCTCCTTCAGTATGCTGAGTTGGATAGAAATTAGAATCAAGTACCTATTTCGTAGAATCAGCCAGTGATTCCACCATAAAACATCCGATTTTCGTGACCAATCCGTGCTCTAATGGGTGATCCTTCCAGCGGCTCGTGCAGACACAAAACGTAGACCCAATGCTGGTTTAATGTTGGGCAGCCGTTTACGACGTTGGCCCAACAATAACCCAGCATTGGTTCAGATCCTGTGTTTGCTGGCTCGTGCTGTCCACATGATCCCTTTCAACTAAAACGTGATGTTGTCAAATTATTGCTGAGACATATGTATGTGGAGGAAACAGCACGTCGGGGCTATAAACTGCCATCACAACATAGATGGCGCATAAACACATATTGTTTTATTATTAAAATTCTATCAAATTAATACTATTATTTTTTATTAAATATGTAATTACCCTAGAACAGTCGTTTGCCCATTTATTCGCAAAAATGTGTTTTGATATCCCTCAAAAAACACGAAGCATTGACCCGGTATTGGGCTAACTTAATGATTGCCTATCGACGACGATGAACCAGAATTAAACAAGTTAGCGGAATACAGTTTAAGATCTGAGTGTTACACTATTAATAAGAAGTAGAGTGAAAAACGATCAACTCCATCAAAATCGTAAATCTACGGATAGCTAGACGTAACCATGGCAACTACGATCAATGTATGTTCAGTTAGGATTACTTAGTTACCTACGTTCAAACTATCGTCATCTGGTGTCATTTACAATCAACTAACTAATGATGAACTACCTTTAAACTACAACAGTGGCTGTAAGCTGTTATGAACCCAGACTGAGTATACATGTTTTCAACATGTCGAGCAAAATTCAGCTACCTTTTTCTGACTACATGTACTTCTCATACGTTCAACTACAGCTCACTAATTTTAACTACAGGCAACCTCACTGAGGCAAACATCTGACGTTGAACCAATGCTGGTTTGATGTTGGCCCATTGTCTAAGACGCTGGGCCAACATTAACCCAGCATAGGTTCAATGTCTGGTGTTTTGCTTATATGGTATTCATAGAAAATTATCTTGTAGATTCTATGTTTAATAGTAATATAGAAAACGGATCAATAATCATCCCTGGTATTATTGTGGGTAATCCCTGTATATTTCACTGTAATATACAGCGAAATAAACAAAGAATAAGCAGTTAACAAAATCCGTTATTTGTTCCTATCTCAGAACATCTCCATAAAAAACAACACAAACTAATCAACATAGTCAAAGGAAACATCATAATAAAACATAATTATTGTATATATCCATATCTGGCCTATGTTTTCTGAACCAGATATGTCTATGCTTGAAAAAAAGTGTCGTTTATATTTAGAAATGACACAGATTTTGTTTTAATGAGAAAATATTACAACATTTTATGAAAATGTGTGTCTTTAGTCAGGGCTGAAATCTGAAACATTAAAGTTTGTTCGGCATTTTAGTGTATAATTTGCTATCCACTTGTTTCTACATAATTTGGGTGTGCTGAATTCGAATTTGTCGGATAATATTCTATATTTGGTTACCTTGGCCTTCAAATAAGTAAAACATAAAATGGCCGCCAAAATGTAAATTAAACACCGTATTTTCTATTATCTCAGAAACTTATTTCGAATGTCATTGGTAAGAAATTACCTCTATTTGACCTTCAAATTCAATACGTCCGCCATTTTTAGTTATTTACTGTGACTATGAATACACCAATAAATATGCTGACGATAATATGGCCTATTTGTAGTAACTTAGTGAACCAAGAATAAACATTACTGCCGAGTAAATTTAGCAAAAAAAATCTAAAATGGCCGCGACATTCACCCTCAAATGAACGTAAAAACATGGCTATCAAAATGTAAATGACACCTCTTTTTTTCGATTTGTCGCACGGAAATGCTTATTATATAACTTTTCTATGACTCGGGGACCGAAACACTCATGTCCGATGTGTATTTATCATTGCCTGACCTAGATTTTATCGTAAAGTCCAAGATTGCCGTCATTTTACATATTTACAATTAAAATCTTGACGTTATTCTAAATGCAGAGCGCAGCAAAACATTTAGAATGTGATGTAATTGAACCTAGTTTCGAATGCTTTGTAAGCAAATCTGTCGTATGACCCAGTTCATTTTTAAATTTCCATTAAAAAGTGCTTTTTCCTCTATATTATAGTTTATATACCTAAAAACGCTATAATTACCAAAGTAACCATTTTGAATTTGAAGGTCAAAGAAAGGTAATTTTGATAAAAAAAACATGAGACAAAAATTTCTCAACTTCGAATCATGCAGAAACGAAAAATTGTGCATTTATTTGTCGGAAAAAAGCAGGAGAGATGTGGTTTTGACAGCCATTTTTGTTTGTCAAATTTGAAGGTGAAGGACACTATATGTGACGTGCCATATCAAAACCAGTTCTATGTCGCAAAATATAGAAAATGAGTTAGTAAGTGGCGTTTGAAGAGCCAGCGCTCAGGTTTCAAATGCACCAAAAATTATAATTATATCTCAATTATTTAGGAAATCATCGAAAAAACAAAATTTTGAAACTTAAGCCCAAAATATCGCAAAATGTTGAGAAAATGACCTATATACAAAGTTTAAATTTAATTGACAAAAGGTTTAAATAGTTCAAATTAAATCATTGTTTTATATGAGAAATAAAACTAGGGTATCTTCAATATTTTGTACTTATATTGCTTTGAAGTTGTATTTTGGATCAGCGTTAAAAAAGAAAATTAGCCAAAAATATTTTTTGAACAAAACAAAACAAAATATAAATTTATCTGACTGATTCGCATTCAGCGCACCCGAATTATTTAAGAGCATGTGCATAACCAATTATATACTTAAATGCCGAGAAAAGTTCAATGTTTCTGATTTCAGCCCAAACTAAATACACAAATTTTCAAAACAGGCTGATATATATTCTTCCATTAAAAAAATATATCAGCATTTATAAAACTAAATAACACTGAGAGTTAAACAGATACATATCTGGGGTCAGAAAACATTGGCCACATGGAGACAAGGACAATAATAATGTTTTATTGAGTGGTTTTCATTATCCATGTTGACTGGTTTGTTTTGTTGATGATCTTGATTACTTTCTAATACAAATTATGTTTCAACGTCTGTGGAGACATGACTGTTAACTCCACTGCAACATGCAATATATCACTGTAACGGAAATTGAATTTCTATGTGTCGATTGGTAAACTAGAACAGCAACAAAAGACGTTGACGTAACCAGGTAACCCAATCCCCAAATCTAAACAGGTTTGGGTGGTCTCAATGACAACTAGAATATATCAATAATCACCAGGACCGTATGCTGAATGTAGTGAGCTCAGACTTATTAAAGTTACACACAATGAATCAAATTTGGTTTTACTTTTTTCTCAAGACATTGTTTATTCTGGTAATATAAAGCATTTTTAGCCAATACACGTAGTATAATTTCTGCTTCATTTCTTGTAAAGATTTAAGAAAAAATCCATAGCGGATTTACTATTGAGACGTGACTTGGTCAAAGCTGGTATATATTCACCATACGCAATGTGACATAAGGCCAGACGAATCCAACATCTAGATAATTGAATACTGAGTGTATTGATAGGAAAAGTGTAAGAATTGATCCATTCATTGCAAAGATATGGCTATTTTCAGAACTTGACCTCCACGTTGACGAGCATAGCGAAAAACACCCCCTATGCTAGAAAATGGGCTGTACAAAAAAACTGATACCACAATTCTACTTTACGCCCACCCTATAAATGACCAGGGATGTTTGCTCTAACATAATATACAATTAGATTTTGTCAGTATGATGGGTTGTACCAACTCCTTAAATAAAGAGTCCTACAGGAACTAGCTCTTATAACTACGACAGACGGCGGGGTGCTGTCTTGAACTACCCAATTGCACTTCAACAACTTCAACATCTAATACCACTGCGTCTGACCTCCCATCTAGGTGTGAATATTTCAATAAAATAGTTTGTCTATATTATCAGATCATGGCACAATACTTCTCATAATGTTTCTTGGTTCTTGTTTTCTGACTGTATTTTTTAATATGGTTTTGCTTCCGTCATTCGTTTACGGCTGAGGATAGTATTACGTGGCGTTTTGATTTGTCATAGTTTGTCATAGTTTTCCGATTCAAGAAAACTATGCATATGCAACGCTATAGCATTTTACGCCCTGGTTATCCTGCAGTGCCGTCAGGGTTGGAAAACACGAGACGAGGCCGGAGGCTGAGCAAAAATTTCAGAGAATTCAAAAAATCCAAAAGTATGGTTAACAAATACGAAAATGCTGGCTACGGGTCTGTCCTAGACACACAACTTGTTTTAAAGTTACATTAAGACAACATTAAATCTACTGCAATTTTATTCTTTAAGCTTACGTACGCTACCACTTAAAGGGTGCACTACGCGATCCTCTTGGTCGCTGATAGCACCCCGCTGTTTCCATCCTGCCACTGGGGTTGTACACGGGTAATAAACAAATTAAACTTCCCTTTGTCACTATCAGCTAATCTAACTATTATAATAAATTATCTGTTGTTGACCACATTCTACATTAATCCTTATTATTTTATAATATTGCATAAACTGACAAATATTGTACTTTGTACTTATTTGCTCAATATCCATTTAAATACGTGATCAACGCCTTATATTATATTGATCAAAAATGTTTATGATACGGGTAGAAAACAAGAATATGGTGAATGACGTGTGTTTTTAGAGACTTATATTTCAAAACGCTTTTACTGTCTAATTGGTCAAGATAGGCTAGGCCTATATCGTCGCCTCGGAGCTAAAGGATCCTATCTGCCACTCTGACGAGTGTCAGATAGGATCCTTTAGCTCCGAGGCGACGATATGTAAATGCTCTTACAACATGTTCATGTGCAGGCTGACAATGTAAGCAATGGGGCGTGCATAGTGATATCGCTGTACAAGATACAGATTGCATTCAATCCAAATAATTATTTATATGCTATTCACTGATTTATAGAATGAGTGTAAATAATTATGTCTCCTCCTTTTTGACAGATGAAATGCAGCTCTTATAATAATAGTTTTATTATACCTTGCGTAATCTTGCAAGTATACTATACAGGGGAGGTGTGTTTGTATTTTAAGTCAGTTCCTATCACTTGAACGGCCAGATAAAACATTATACAATTTCTTTCACATGAACTCTATTTGAAAATGTAATATAAGTTTGTTCATTAATAGTGAGTCAAAACGGCTCAGGTATTCTACGGAGAGTAGCTTAGATTACTTAGGAAGAATATGTTATGTGGGAGTTGATTTTTTTATCTCTAACTGATATTCGTGGATTACTTTTTTTAAATTAATTTACTATTATTAAGATTTTACTATTATTAAGATAAAAATCTGATGAATGGTTGTCTTTTCTAGTGGTACGAGCAGTCTCGTCCGCTCGAGACAGCTCGTTCCATGGTACGAGTTGTCTGCTTACGAGATGTCTGTGGTACGAGCTGTCCAGATACCGATTTGATCATCGGACCCTCCGATAAGTTTAGGCTGTTATCCTTTTTAAAGTTACTTGTGAACTTTAGACCAAGCATGTTCTAATATTGATGTTTAAACACTCCCAAACATTCCCAATACCTATGATTTTACCTGCAAATAAAACTGATTTAAAACATTCTCAATACCTATGATTTTACCTGCTAATAAAACTGATTTAAAACAAGTTAAGTCGTACTGAGCGCTCAAAGGCTAATTGTGATTATCACTGTCATTCAAAATAGTGAAGTGTGGTGCATGAATGTGCCGGGTGAGGTTTGTCTACATGAACTGGTAGGGCCTAGTTGGTGCGTCTAATTTCTAAGATGATGGATTTAGTTCTTACCGTCCACTGTCTCATTGGGACTGCCATGTCAGTGTGGTCCTTTAGAATATCTTATGATCTCGTTTGAATAATAGAGTGCTATATGTGATCTAACCAGCGTATACAGGGGACAGTATCGTCGCCTCGGAGCTGAAGGATCCTATCTGACACTCGTTAGAGTGGCAGATAGGATCCTTTAGCTCCGAGGCGACGGTATGTAGACCAATATGAGCTGTAAAGTGAAACCAACAGAGTACACTTGACACTCCTTCAAATAAAAGACATAGGCTGCTAACATATATTAACCCTTTAAAAGCTAAATACCACTGTAATCGTGCACAACCTTTATATTATCATATCAAAGGAAAATGTTTGAATGTGAAATATGTCTCATTAATATAACATTTAAAAAAACGCGGCCTCCATTTTGACAAATCTGGTTTTCACTCGAATCGCGTGTGTGACACAAGTACAGCTTCAATTGGGTGAACATTTGAACTAAACACTTAGTGATTAAAGGGAAACCATACGCACAATCGTGCTACCAGGTTTAACCCTTACAGCACTGATATATTTTTGCATAAAACATGGAGACCAAATGTGTGTTTTTCAATTTGAAATTATTAAAAATGTCTTAATTAGCTTTTTGCGCTTCAATTGAATACCTATTTTATGGGTCGACGACAATTCAGCGCGAGGATCGAGCTTAAATGTCATGACGTCTGAAGTCGGTCCCTGCGCTGATAGGGTTAAAGCGGCGTATCTGATACCTGTGATATATAATACAGCTTGATTATATACTTTAACCCTTTAACCGCCAAATTATTCAATTTGAATTATCACCCACTCGAAGTTGTGCCTCGCGGACGCGATTCACAACTTCAAGTGAGTGAAAATTATTCACATTTGACAAAATTGAGGTCAACTGTTTTCAAATATTGCTGATTAATGTCACATTTTATCTTAAACATGTTTAAAAGGTGGTACTTAATGTGCTAATAAAAAATTAAAACCCGAATATATGCGGCACCGGCGGTTAAGGGGCTAACATAATAAAATGTGGTACTCAATGTGCTAATAAAAGATGAAAACCCGAATATATGCGGCACCGGCGTTTAAAGGGTTAACTTTAAAGTCACATATAATTCGCACCAGCTAGTGTTCCACTCACCACCACCATCGACTCAACATTTAACCATCACTGGGCCAACATCTCGTGTTCTCTGTGTATGAGGTACTCGAAATGCCTTATGAATTACATGTACATATTATTTGCATTTTCAAAATCATAAGAATTATATCGATTCAAATTGAGTTATCAGTTTTGAAAATTAGTCACCTATCTTGTATTAGGCAGACCCCAACTGAGTTACTTATTTACAAATATTGCCCTGATTGAATACGGATATTTGTTTTGCTGTAATTCTGTTTAAAGCATGCATATTTTGAAACTGCAAATTATTTTATGTTAATTATGTTCTCCTCTAATATTCTAATAATTTGTTCACAAGTAATCAACCTCATTAATACGACCAATTAAAAGATTTTTAATTCATTACCAAAACAAGTGATCAGGGTTGAAGCCTGCCGCCATTTGATTAAAATGCCCATGCGAAATGCAGTTGTTAGCAAAGTGCGCCTCGTCAATATCCTAACCCCTAGAGCTACTGAATTTAATTTTTCAGTCAGTTGAAGTTGTGACTCGCTACCGCGATCCACAAATTCAAATGACTGAAAATTGTTCTGATTTGTAAAATTCAAATCACAAAATTTCTCAATTTTAGGAATTTAAAACATTGCTCCGTATTTCGTTTATAGAATCTGGCTGCACAAAACACAAAACGTCAACTTTAGTCAACATCAGTGTTCTAGGGCTTAACATGGTTAAACCTGAACGTAATAAGCTTGTCAGCACATTGTACCAACCTATAGTGTACATTAACCTTTTCACTACCATACATGACGGAAATTTCCGTCGTCATTCGTCAATGAACGTAACCATAAAATGACACAAATTTTCGTCAAATATATACTACATTTATGTAGTTTTCGTCATTTTATGCTGGAAATTGCGTTAGCAATTCCAGCTTCAAATGACGAAAAATAGAACCCGTACACCAGTATATCTGGATCCTGGCATGCACCCCGGCCTGGAAGTCAAAGGGTTAATGGCTGGTTCTGCGTATTCTGATGTTCAAAGCGTAAAGGCAGTATCTACTTACTTGTAAAGTGAGCAGATACTGCCTTTTGGCTCTGCACGGCAGTATGTCTGACGTTAGTCTGGCACTGGTTTGAGAATCCACTGTTTTCGACGCTGGGCCCTAATTAGATCAACATTGGCTTGTCTGCCAGGAGCGTGTTGTTTCCACGTGTTCTCTCAAGAGCGAGACACATCACTTATTGGTAATTGTAAATGGCGTCATCGGGTATACATCATGCATTACACATTTTTTACCGACAACCCAGCAGACATAATACTTTGACCCAATGTTGTTTGATTGTCGGACCAACGTCGTAGGCGGTAGTCCAGAATTAAAACAACATTGGGTCATCGTATTTTGTCTGCTGAGAGGGACACGGCGCAATGGTTAGAGCGTGGCGCTCTGCCGATGTCGCTGTCTGCCGTGCGGTTTCGAATCCCGCTTGGTGCAGAATTTTCAGAGAAATATCATGTTTCTCCCCTCTCAATCTTTGAACATTGTTAAGATGTTGTGTCCTTGGGCAAGGCACTTTACCCGCAAATGCTTCACTTGACTCTGGTGAAAATGAGTACCTGGTAGGACAGAGATGGCAATGTGTACGATAAGTTCAATGCGCCGAAATGGCTGCAGGACTGTATGCTTCCCGTAGAGATGAAATAGCTCACGAATGAACAGGTCCAGTGACCAGGGGGTAAGATGTAAAGTCGGATGATAGGTCTTCAGACTTGATATCAGACTATAAACCTTTACCTCTATTCTTTATTTACGCCGCTAAGCACGATTATTGTCGTTTTAAATCTGGGTAAATCACTGTTATTTGGAATAAAATGTGTGTTTAAACATCAAAATTTGGACATGTTTGGTCTCGAATTAAGCAAATGTGAGTCAATTAAAAAAAATTGATGTGAAGTTATATAGCCATCTTAACTACACATATAACAAAAATAAAAAAACTCCAAAAACACTGAAGAAGACTAAACTGATTTTATTTTCAAGTCGTATATTGCCATGTAAGCAAAACTGTGTGCATTATACAACACTTTATACCGCACACCCACCGTCTCAGACCATGGGCTCCAGGCATATGAACGACACCGACGTTAATTGGTGTGTGAAAGTGAGGGATTAGGGGATTCCCTGTATCACCAATTGTCTGCCCAACGCTGGCACAAACACGTGGCCCAATGCTGTCCTTCGGGTGTACAGATAGTTTTTTGGGGGTTTTATTTTGACTATTAGAAATGTTGTATTTGAAAAATGTTTTAAAAAGGCTGGAAATTTTGCAAAAATTGAAATCATGATCTTCGGATACACTACTTCGCACAAAACTAAAGATCATAATCACCATGCCATCCCACGGATACCCTTAAGAAAGCAGACCTGATGCTATTAATGTGCTACACGTATTTTAAACTCTACATGAACGGTTGATAATAATTTCTGTTAAAGTTTGTGTTGTTAAAAATCGAGTCGAATTCGCCTAAAGTTTTCGTCCGCACGGTTGTAATGCAAAACTAACACACTCTTGACTATAATCCTTGCTGTGATTTTGTGCTGCTGAAGCGGTCCACATATAACATATTGATGATAGTGGAGACGATGAACGTGCTGTTTCTGCGATGTTACCTTCTGAGCCACAAACTAGACAACATGGCGTCTTGTTCATGTTGATAGAAGCAGATCACGTGCCAATAACGGTCATATGCTCTTATGGTGCTGGAAGGAGCAATAATTAGAACGCGAATGTCACGTAGGTTTACATGAACAATTTCGGATCAACGTTGGGCCAGTATCGTAGACGGTGGACCAACATCGATGCAACCTTGTCGCGAAGTAATACGCAGAGTCATTGTTACCAAAATCATTATGCTTTTAACATTTTTTGTTGTCAAGTTTTCCCTTTTTTCCATGCTGAACTCGAATGTTTTACAACTGACATTGCTGACAAAAGAAATAAAAACTATAAAGGGGATTTACAATTTCACATGGCAGGAGATATGTTTCTAGTATTTTCAGCATTGTCGTCTGAAAATTTAGTAAAGCAGGCAAATTGTCGTATTCAATGTGCTTTAGTTTAAATGAAAAGTTTTTAACCAGCTTTTGTTAAAAAAATTGCTATATGTAATTCCAAGCATCACAATGTTCAAATAAATCACTGACCGAGACTGTAAAGTGAATGACATGATAATATGCCAATTGTATACGATAATATGCAAACTAGTCAATTTGAGTTTGCAATAGAAAAATACAGAGCCTTCGAGTTCACACCTTACTCCTTGGAAGAGTGATTATCAGCGAAAGTGCTATCTTGGTGGTGATATATAGTTCTTTTATCTTTATCTTTTTTATCATCGATAGCAAATCTTCTAACATGTTCAACGTCTTTTGAAGATAACAATCTTTGATATTAGCCTACTTGCCAGCAAGCGTGGAACCCAATACTGGCTTAATGTTGGTCCACCCTTGAACCTAGCTTACCCAACCTTGAGCCGACATTTGTTGTACACTTCGTGTTTTATGTGATATATTATCCCAGTTACTAATACATATCATCGAGAGGTATGAAGTACCTTTCAGCTGACATAGTTTTTGTATCCTCAGAAAAAGTGGCCTGTCATGCTGTGTGCCACGTTTTACAAGCAAATGCGTGCTTTTCACCTCAGGCAAACCTCTTGCGGATGGTGATGAATGTGATGACATCGGCCTCATTGTCTATAGACGTCAGATTCTGACGGCTAAATTCGGTCCCGGCGATCAGAGTAAAATATAATGACCGTAGACCCATAAAATAGGTATTCAAATATTGCATATACATGTACATATATTATTATGACAAATAAGTCAGTAATTACTTTGTATTTATGTGAATACAATATCTGTCTATCTATCTTGGTGTATATTTATATAAGGCAATGTTTTCACCTAGCATTCAAATACAATGAAGTATAGAGGAGAGAGACTTATATATAAGTCTATATGTTTATATATTTATAAACAAATTTCGGCGTTGTAAAAAATGAAATGAGTGGGGTTTTATGCCACCTTTGTGCATATGTAGGCTAAACTGGCTCAGGCGTTGTAAGGGGTAAGAACTGAGTCAGATAATATAGCATTGTAACCGGTTGTAAAGGGATACTCCGTAACAATTGTCTGTTATTGATCATAAGAAACCAGCCGTCCGTGACCAGTGAACAAATGGCTGTTATGACCAGTATATTACTTTATCAGGTTTATGACTTTACCACAGCACCCACTGTACCAGGATTACTTAACTCTTATAACGCCGAAATAAATATAATCCATGGGAACCAAAGGGTTTATTTTAATTTGAAATAATCAGAAATGTCCGAGTTAGCTTTTTCTGATTTATTTGAATAACTATGTTATGGGTCTACGATAATTATAACGATTTTCACTCTCACAGTGCAGTGACCGACCTTAGACGTCAGAATCTAACGTATGTAGACGTCAGATTCTGACGTCTAAAGTCGGTCCCGGCCTTGTAAGGGTTAAGACGTTTTTGCGATGCTGCCTTAATGTTCGCCCACTGTCTTCAACGGTGGGCCAGCATTGAAACAACACTGTGTTCACGTCGCGTGTGTATTGGGTGACTGGTCTCTAAAATCATAGTGTCCAATGTTTCTCAAGTTTTATTCGTGCTGATATAAAAATAGCGTAGACAGTCGAGTCAGATGTTCAAAGTGCAATGGCGTAACCTATTGCATCTTTCCATTCGATTACAAAAAGATTAATAAGCTCGTGTGGAAAAACACCGAGATACAACACATATGAAGTCCACAAACGCATAATATAGGCATAATAAATAAATATACTAGAATCACGTTATGTATTATTGCTAGTTAACGAAGATATACGGATATAAACTAATCTCTAACCATGTTAACGTCTGTGTTGGAACAAATCAGATCTGGCGACATTCAAAAATAAACTTTAAAAACACCTGATTTAATTATTTATATCTCTTCTAATAACCTCTCCCCACAAGAGTTGAACATTTCAGCACCAGTTATAAACCATGATAATATTTAATTTTATTTGAGATAAAATGGCATGAACAATCAACATCATCAATATCAAAATATATGCTCTACACAACATGGCACCGCGTTAAAGAAGATAAGCTATAGCAACAGGGGGTAGCCGAACACAAAACCGAAGCGACACTTTATTTACTCTTACAGCGCGAGGATTGACTTTAGACGTCAGATTCTGACGTCTTGAGTCGATCCCCGCGCTGTAAGAGTAACAATATTTCTAATGGCCGTGGACCCATAACATAGGTATTCAAATGAATCGGTAAGAGCTAACGAGGACATTTATGATGATTTCAAATAGAAAAAACCCTTTGGTCTCTATGGTTTATATGAAAGTATTTCAGCGCTTTAATGGTTATTTTTTTAGTTCAGGGTTAATCTGGTAATTATTATATCCCATTGTGTGTGCATCGTACGTGTTTTAGCAGCAATCATAACACGTTGACACTATATTATTGCTTTAATGTTGGCCATCATTTGCAGCGCTTGCTCAGCATTAACAAACTTCTGGTCAAAATCTCATATTTTCCGGCTGTTTTCTCACTCATGGTTTATGCTGCTTTGCAGAACCTGAAGGCAGCAACTACTTAATTGAGAAGTGGGCAGTTACTGCTATTTGGTTTGCACGGCAGTATGCTAGAGCAGGTTTATGATCCTAATCCTACATATAGTCTCTATAATGCGGTCATAAAAACAAAATGTCAACAACATCTGCGAGATTATTACTTGTATTACGTGCCCACCATATAGTATCACATGGGAACAAGGTTTCCCCATCCAATTTTTTTAAAACAGGTTTGGGTTTAAATATTACATTTATGCCATTATCATGATTATGATACCAATTTATTCAGATTGGATGATCATTTCAGTATAGGCTAAAACCCGAAAAGTTCTACATATTTGACTGTGAAAAGGGTCGAGGTGAAAGGCAGATGCCTTTTTCGCAGCTAAGAATGGGAAACTCCGATAGGTTTAACCATAGATTAACCATATGGTTAATCTATGGTTTAACTGACTTAAAATACGTCCATCCATAATGAGGATCTATCATAATCAACAGCTCAGTTACAACTGACTCATTATAATACCCATAATTATACATCTCTTTTCGCTGTCTATGTAATACCATAGGCCTATATGATAATTGGTTCGTACTTGATCAACAATAACTCTCCATTCCCGGCTTAGAATGCCGTGGTCGGACAAAGAAAATAATGTAGGGGTGTGTTTTAATACCTCAAAAACATTAAAACCAGGAAAGATAGATATCAAATGTAGGCTTAGTCCCTGCGCTGGTATTAACAAGGCATATGCTGCATTCGATTGTTTCCGCGTATTGGCATTTCTCAGGGAGTCTATAAGGGCACAATATTTGCATGTGCGAATAGAAAAAAGACTAAGGACCCGTTTTTATTTTTTATTTTGGAAGAGTATATGATCATGATTAAAATAATATAAACATTTGTCAATTTGAAGACTATAGCCGTGTTTAAGCATGGTAAGGGTTAGATTCGAAAGAATGATTTTATAAAAAAAAATATATGGATCGGAAGTGTAATATTGAGGTGAAAGCTCAAAACGCAATTATTGGTATGATTTCTTAACGTGAATAATATTTAGGAGTCCACGGATAATATCAGAATCTGTCTAGGTGTCCATTTCAGCAACAAGTCCAGAGTTTCTACTTGCAGAATAATAATCAAGGCTCAGGGCTGGATCTAGGTGGACCAACGCATGGGGACCAACGCATGGGACGTCGGCCAACGTTGCACAGAATATCAACGCTGAGTCATAAGTAATGTATCTTATCATAGTTCCCAGAAAAAAAGAGACATTCACCCAATATTGTTTGAATGTTGGTCCAACGTCTACGACGTTGGGCCAGCATTCAAACAACATTGGTTATTCGCCTCATGTTTGCTGGGTTGGGAATGCTGTGAACAAATGTGGATCGATACTTGTGAAGAAGGACCACGCAGATATTAATGAGGAGAGAAGAATGGTAGATATATAATCCAATATGCCCTAATCCTGATCTACACCTCAGGGCTAATGGAATAGGTTCTATCCATTCAACCAATGCTGGTTTAATGTTGGTTCACCGTCACAGACGGTGGACCAACATTGAACAGCATTGGTTTAAATTCTTCGCTGGTATATTATCTATTTTATTAAGCCTGTGGTGTAGACCTGAGCAAACCTGACACATATTATTATTATTACATATAATAGTCGTCTCAAATCCGCAGCGGTTTAATTATTAGTCCATGATTGTCTACAGTCACCCAGAAAAGCAAAGAATTTGACTCTAATCTGGTTGAATACGACCCTTAACCAACGATAAACTAACACTGTGTCACTTTATCGTGTTTGTTTTCAGGAGCCACTGTTGCAGATATATTGATAACATCTGCTTGCAATTAAAGGGTCCCAAAAATTGCACAAATAAAATAATTTCATTTTTTCAAGTCGCGATTCAGACTATACATTTGTTATAACAATATTACACATTTAGTGAATGTTGCGTATTGAAGACATGTGTGATCTTCAAAAGCCGCTACTTTTAAAGATGCAAAACTCAAGCATGACAATAGCAAATTTAAAGCGTATTAAATGCGCAATAAATGTCGGTAAAAATCTGCATAAAGAGTGTGCTTAATATTATTGTTTAATCTGGAAGAGACGACTGATCCTAGTCATAATAACGGAGATTTTTACAAACGACAACTCTCCCGAATAATATAATAGGAGTCACTCAGTTCCCATTAAATACGTATTTCCAGCCAACACGAGACGTTGCACTGTTGTTGGTTTAATGTTGGCCCAACATGGCCCAACATTAAACCAACAACAGTGCAACGTCTCGTGTTTGCTGGGTTAGGCTAGGTGTGATCTTGTATGCTAGCATATTATGCAATCCTGCTGAATCACAACGTGGTGACTGAACGTAGTCTCAACGCAGCCCCGGGATCTGTAAAATCGTGCAAAGTTAAATCATAAATATTTGTGGTTTGGATACAAAGATAAGCCACAAGAATAATACTCTAATACTCCACTCTGCAAAGCAAAAAGACAATAACTCCCCTTCGCTTCCCACGCCAGTATTATCATGACTAGAACTAAACCCGACACTGGTCATGTCTACCTTGTCATTAGAAGATGATGTGTTATAGGACAGTGAACACTTTTGTTTAATAGCAATATCAATATCGCACTGTAATATTGAAGCGCTCCCAATTGCCGAACTAGACAGCTCTGGGGCGCGTTTCGATAAGAAAATATTATTCTATATTTCAGCCATTTATCTTCAGTAAGTGAAGATGACCATTTTTAGTGTCACATACATCTACTGGAGGACGCTTTGTTCAAAGCTGGTATCCCATCAGGTAATGACACGATTTGTATGATTTGCATCAGCAACAGCTACCAAGTGTTGACCTTTGACCTGTTACGCATGATATGACGGCATACGTGACAAAAATGTAATTTAGATCATTTGACATCATACGCGACAATTAATCTAAATAACTTTCATAATTATTTGTTTATTTATAAAGAAGAATATGAGTAGAATTAAAAACGTAAAAGTTTTGATCATTAGGGACACTCAGGTACAAAAACCGTAATGCTAATACATGTAATAAAAAGCCGAAAGACCACTTGATTCGTTATTCCCAGCAAACACAAAACATTTGTATAACATTTGTACAACGCCGGCCCAACGTCTTCGACGTTGGGCCAGCATTGTACAAATGTAAATGTTTTGTGTTTGCTGGGTTTACACAGACAGATTGGCGGATTCTTACCTGGAGGTATAATCACTGCACCCAGTGGGGAGCGTTTTTGCTGGCACCAGCTTCCCATGAGGACCGTATGACTGATCTTATCACATGGATGGTGTCAAGCATTCTGCTAGCAGTCAATAAACAGCAAAATCTGGACACAGCAATGGCTCTGTTACACCTGGAATTGTGTCACTTTATTCGTTATCTTCGTAGTCCAATCGTAAAAGAAATCGCCGAGAAAGACAACAACAATTCAGATGGAATGTAAGAATACGGCTGAAATACTCCAAATTAAACTCCACGTCCAACTTGGTGCGATAAAAACCATGCGGCTCTACAAACGAGTACTTTACACAGTCTATATCTCTGTATTCAGACTCACAGACAACAGCTTATTATGACTACAGGTAGACGTTATATTAACGGCTAGTTTTCGATCCAGCCGATAAGGCTACAGATCAGGTGTTTGACAGCACACTGACATTATCGCCCATGCATGCTGTGCGTTAATATATGACTTAAGTATGTGCCTGAGAGCCCAACAAACACGAGGCATTGACCCAATTTTGCTTTGATGTTGGGCCGCCGTCTTCGACGTCGGCCCAACATCAAAGCAAAATTGGGTCAACGCCTCGTGAGTATGTGCCTGACACGGGCTTTGTCTGGATACTCATGACAAAGTAGGGGGGAGGGGTATCACGAGTACTTATTGAACCGCCTGTTCTCAAGTTACTCACTATAACATAGAAGACTCACACGGAATTGCTAATCACTACTTGACCATAGAGTCGCTCTTCCTTGTTCCTAACAAACACGAGACGTTAACCTAATTTTGGTTCAATGTTGGCCCGACTTCGAAGACATTGGGTCAACAACGTCTCGTGTTTGGCGGACAATGGTTGACCTATAATAGGTATATCGTTGGTCTTTGGTTGGTCTATAAAATAGGTCGACATTAAGAAGCAAACATGCATTACTTTATAGCGTAAATTTATGAATTAACGTATCAAATGTAGCGGGCGGGGGCCCTAGGGTAGTGGCTAGCACCGCTGCCTTTCACGCTAGAGTTCGGGTTTCGGTTCCCGGTCTCGGCGGTTTGAAAGAAACAAAAATGTTTCTTCCCCATCCATGTGTAAAACTCAGTATTGTGGGGAGCCTCCGTGACCGAGAGGTAGCGTGCTCGGCCTCGGACCGCCAGGGCTCGAATTTCGAATCCTGTGTCTGGAGGACAGTGTCATCTCATTGATCTCACCATCCTCAGGAGGTTCTCCTGGCCCAGTTTAGCCTATATGTGCACAAAGGTGACCTAAAGCCCGATTTATTTCATTTTCATTTTTATCAAATGTAGCCTACAATGCAGCAATATTGTGTTTTGCAACTGGTGAAGTACATTAACTGGTGTCGACGTATTTGTTCGGTCGGATGGTGCAATGCTAAACGTAGTTTCAACCCAGTGGATAAAAACATGAAGAATTAACAGGCAGACAAGCAGGCAGGCAGGCAGGCAGGCAGGCAGGCAGGCAGGCAGGCAGGCAGGCAGGCAGGCAGGCAGGCAGGCAGGCAGGCAGGCAGGCATGCAGGCAGGCAGGCAGGCAGGCAGGCAGGCAGGCAGGCAGGCAGGCAGGCAGGCAGGCCTGTTTGTATTTTATTTTTTAATTCAACAGAGGTTAGAACAGGACCATCAACTATATTTTGTGCCACGATTCCATTATTAGTAGACATGTTGCCGGATTGTGGCTTTTTGGGGTGGTGAGACTTTATAGGCCCAATTGTGCACACCACGTGATCTTTTATCTGCTGGGATTAAACGGTCATTAAGGTCTCACCACCCTAAATAAGCCGAAATTCAGGGCGGTGTCAACTAATGATGGAATTATCACACGAAATATTGTTAATGCGGCTGTTCCAGCCTCTAGTGAAACAAAATAAAATACAAATAAGTAATAATTTTTTAAATACTCAATAAGCACACGCTATCTTCTTTGTCAAGGATATCAGATATAGCTGTTACATGATAACCTCGCATGGATACAATGGGTTAAAATGATGTGTGTCTGTTCTGTGAAAGAGAGTACTGATTTTAGCCCAATTTGAACAGCATTGACTTTTTTACACTCTAGGGGGCGTAGCCCAAAATATGTCTGGTAAGCATACCCATAGTGGGCCTGTTTTCAAACAAGGACATCTCAAGCTTTATCCTGATATGTCACACTAAATATCTAATAGGGTGAAAAATGGTGAAATCGGCCTGTGGAATTGAGGCAGTTCACATGTGTTACAATCGGACTGCCATTTGGGGTGGTGAGACCATCAGTAGACACAGGGGGTTTGCGTGTTCTGATCTTCTCTTGGCATATTCCATCTGCTTGATAAAAAATCTGCAGTTTGATATCTATATTGCATTGAGTTTTACCATTGTTGTAACAATCTAAGTGTAATAGTTTTGATTAGAAAGTATATAATTATTGGTGAATGGCATTTGGGGTGGTGAAACCTTAATAGGAATTTCGACTAGCTCATTTAAATGTATGAACATATGGTCTCACCACCCTAAATAAGCCGAAATCCGGCCAGGTGTCTACTAAAGGAATCATGACACAAAATATTGTTAATGTTTCTGTTCTAACCTCTGTTGAATTAAAAACAAATACAAACAGGTTATAATTTTGTGAATATTTAATAAGCACACGTTGTTCCCGTTATGTGGGATATCAGATATAACTGTTTCATGATAATCTCGCAGGGGTACAGTGGGTTAAAAGGATGTGTGTCTGGTCTGTAACAGAGGGTAAAAATAAGAGCTAATTTTGTGCTGTTCTGACCTTTATACACGACATCGACTGTAGCTCAAAATCTGTCTGGCTACCAAACATATATCGGACCTGTTTTTGAAAAAGGACAGATCAGGGTTTGCCATGATATGCGACGCTACCTGTGGATATTGTCGAAGAGAAGTTAAATCGGCCCATGGAATTGAGGCACTTTACATGTATTTCAATGGGAGCGGTATTTGGGGTGGTGAGACCATAGGCTACATAAAAATATATTTTTTTTTTCGTCTTGTTTTCAAGTCAGTCCAGCCCAGGTTTTCAATGAAAGATGTCACACTGGCTGTTTGTTTATTATTTCGCGTGATAAATCTTGCTGCTGATCTTTGAACTTTTTTCTAATTAGTCAATGTAAATGTCATGTAGGCTACATTTCTATTATTCTTTATAGCCACATCGAAGAACATGTCGTTATTTAATTTTGACCAAGGCCCCTTCATATTTTATTGTTGATTTAGGCATACTGTGATAAATCATTCTGTTTTAAAAAACTATATAGACTAAAGGCCAAAATCATCAGACTGCGAAGAAGGGCAAAATCAAAATCAGGTAATCGAGGTAATTATATTTCAGTTTAATCTGTGACGTCATAATTATCAACAATAGCAGACAGCAGGTAAATAGTTACAGGCATGTACTGGCAGCATTAGTTGGTAACATAACACCTGAAATCAAGACGTGGGAGCAAGAGAGGGAGGGAACATCTACGACTAGTGACAGGGGTGATGACAATAACATCTCTTTACTCCCCCCCCCTCACATAGTCACGGCTCATCAGGTGTCATCAGGTAGGCCAAATATGGTTGGAACATAAGATGCCACATGCCACATGCCATGGCTTTTTGTTTTAATCACAATTATCCTCTAATAAAGTTTCACATTTAGCCTTAGGCTAGACTCTACTTTCAAGTTTAAAATATAATATAGCACAAATCGTCGCCTCGGAGCTAAAGGATCCTATCTGACACTCGTCAGAGTGGCAGATAGGATCCTTTAGCTCCGAGGCGACGAAATGATTGTCACATATCGTTATACGATAAGGAAGGTATTAAGGGACACATTTGTACATTTAATGATGTAGTCTATTACAATAATATTTGAAGTGATTTAAAGTCTAAATACTTTCTCTGACAAGATACAACGTAAACGATTGTATGCTTACCATGTTATGGAATGTAGGCCTAGTGTGAGACTAGACTTAGCCTAGTAGACCTATACACTTCAAAGTTCATGTTACCATGGTTACACGATTGTTGAATCCAGTTCTTTTGTAAAAAGTCTAATAGTAATATAACTGTGAAAAGTTTAATAATCAATATTTTCTTTTAAATGATCCACATTGTTTTCAAATATTACACTGTAGTAGTGTAGAGTATACATACTTTCTTTTAAATAGCCTAACACACACAGTGTCAGTAACACAGACTCACAGTGATACATTTACTGAAATGTGGGACCGACTTTATACGTGAGAATCTGACGTCTGTAGACGTCAAATTTTGACGTCTAACTATAGTCGATCCCCACACTGAAATAATTAAAATATGTATAATGATCGTAGACCCATAGCATATACTATAGCCTAAGTTTTCAAATGAAGCGGAAAGAGCTGACCAAGACATTTATGATGATTTCAAATTGTAAACAACCTTTGGTCTCCATGAATTATACAAAATCAATTATAAGGGTTAACCCTTTAAGCCCGCACGATGCATTAAAGCATCATTTTACATCCCTGAAAACAGACTTAATTTTCCTAAAACTGAGGGTTTTAGACCAAAAATTTCCATGAAACTTGTTTAACACTACGTGGTAATTTTCTTTAATTTTTAAACTACATCAAGTCATCTTCATTCACTACAAGTCGAGAATTCAATTCGCGGCTTGTAGTGGATGATGATGACTATGGTAAATTCAGGATTGAAAGGGTTAAGTGCTGTAGCGATGTTTGGTGTTTGGTGTGTTCAATAGATGAGCGGCGTAAACAAGCTTTTAACAACATAGCCACTACCTGAGCCTGAGGTGGCTGGTGACTGTGGGGTGGATTCTGGATGAGATGTTGGATGGGGAGCTAGAAACAGTCAAGTGATATAACTTACTAATAGGCATCAGAGTCTGACATTCTCCGTCGAACTATCTACTTGAGAAGACAAACATGAACTACAGTTCTGCAATCCTGATTATAGTTGCAACAATCACCATCGCTATAATTAGGCATGTTATGACAGCTAGCGGTTTGGTGTGGGACAATTCCAGCATTTCCACCGTATAAATCTTCACAAATTGCATTGATTGGTTGAAAAACAAAACAGTTATTTTATGGAATAGTAGATAAGAGATCGCAGTGTGTTAGCACATAGTACCACCAGTTGCCTGATCTCACTCACAGCTCCACCCATAGCTACATCTCAGCCTTCACCCTATCAGGGGCAGACTACTCTACAGCATCACGTAATATTATGAGAACAGAAGGCTATTCCAACCACACGTATAACACAGGCACCTGGCTCATCAACAAAAAGGCCTCTCCCATGTAAGTATAATGACGTCCCCTTGGAGTTAGAATGTGCTAAACTGCCACTTAGTAAAGGGGCAGTTTAGCACCTTCTACACATAAGGGCTTAATTAAATAGTTGAACTCTGAAGTTGTTTATCGATGCCGCCATCAACGAGCTCAAGCACACGTAAGTGATAATTATTTATGAATGAATAGAAAATAAAGCTTAATGATTCCGAATAATATAAAATTTTACAGTACTCAAACATTGATGTCTTTGAAATGTCATCTGCTTGTAGTAAACATACACTATAGGCTAATGGTCCAAAAAGCCCTCATTGTGATTGATTATTTAACGCTTTAACCACCAAATGTTTTAAGTGGAATTTTCAGTCACTTGAGGTTTTGTCTTGTTGACGCGATACGCAACTTCAAATCAGACAAAATTATTCAGATAAATTTGACAAAATTAAGGTAAACTATTTTGACATCTTGTTGATTGATGTCACTTTTTATCTTTAACATGTTTAAAAGCTGGTATTTATTGTGCTAATGAAAAAAACGAAAAAGAGCGAATATAATCGGGAGCACCGGTAGAAGAGTTAATCGACCCAGTCAGCGCGGGGACCGTCTTTATACGTCATAATCTGACGACTATAGACTCGTCAGATTCTGACGTCTAAAGGCTGTCCCCGAACGGAATAATTTAAGAATTTATAATGACCTTAGCCCATGACCCTGTAAGGATTAACCACTTATTTTCTAAGTATGTGGTGCAGAGATACACCATTTCTTCTTGAATTATCATTTCAACAATATGCCATGTGGTGCATCTGAGTGACATGGGCTTAATGAGTTGTAAGACCTAAAGCAGCCCCTTGGGATGACATCAATTTTCGTTTCCAGTTCCGTACTGAAGTAGTGTATCCCACGGATCATGTTTTTATTTTTTTCAGAATTTTTATATTTTTACAAATATTTTTAATCAACATTTCTATGAAACCAGAAGAAACCCAAACAAACTATTTGTATGCCTGAAGGACGATTATATGTTTGCACAGCATTGGGCCACATGCTGATGGCATCGGCCCAGCGTTGGGTAGACAATCAGTGCTGCAGGTGTGTCCTCCCATGTCCTGACTATGAGACACCAATTAGCGGCGACTGGTTTGATCTTACCGTCTGATACGTGGGAATATGTGATCTAAAGTGCTGAATATTGCTGACTTGTTTTGTTTACATTGCAATATACGACCTGGAAATACAACTATTTCACTCTTTTTCAGTGCTTTAAAATTGTTTTTCGACTTTTTCGTATTTTCAGTTAAGATCAGTAAGCTATATAGCTTCATATAAATTAAATTTTCAAAATTGACAACATTGAAAATGTCTCATCCCAAGGGGTCCCTTTAACATTTATGCTTTAAGATGGTTGATCTAAGAATTTCTTGTGTAGTTAAATCTAAGATTGGCCTTAAAAAGCATGTTGATTTATCTCACAAATACCAATGTTGAACGATATAAATATAATCAAAAATGACTATAGACTATAACAGTCTATGTTTGGCCTATATCATGCATGTGTTGACGGCTTAATTGTTCTAAAACATATATATCCTTCCATCATTCATGGATTCAAATGGACAAAGTAAGTTTTGTTATGACTAAAATGTGATGAATGATAATATTATGAGTACATGTAACGTGGTCATATTACACAATTAGCATGCTTATAATTGTATGCCATCTCTCAAATAAAGTGTTGTATGAGTGCATATAGAACACATGAGTGATATGATATTACCATGATTGCATACACCCGTTTCAGTTTAGTTATTTATCAACAGAATGCAGGTATTGGCATGTATCGTCCTCTCCACTAGCTCATAGAAAATGAGTTATGAATAATGACACGCGTTTTGCCTTATACTGTTTGATCGTATAAACACCAGTTTCTCATTAGTTTTAACCCTCACAGTTCTGGGATCGACTTTAGACGTCCGATTCGGAAGTCTAAAGCCACTGAAAGAATAAAATAGTTATAATTCACGTGTAAAAGGAAGAAATATTATAATAAATACACGGGTGAATAATGCTATAGGAGAGTACTGTTGAAAATTATATAAGAGTTAATTTTCAAATAGCATACTAATCCTGTTAAAAACTATATGTTGGGTCATATTTGTTTGAAATATTTTGACTAAGACTAATTTTACCCAAAGTATCACCATTTTTTCAAGTCTATGTTTTTCAAGTCTTTTTTTTATCACTAGCAGAAGCGTATATTGAAGCGAGGATTATGTACGTGAAAAAACGTCATCAATCAGCAAAATAGTTGGAGTGAGTTTAACTAGTAATATTCACCGACTGGACATTTTATTAATTTATATTATATGACGGGTCCTGAATCAGGATTTCTTACTTACTTACTTACTTACTTACTTACTTACCTACTTACGTACTGGCTTGCTTGCGTGCTTGCTTACTTACTGACTTACTTACTGACTACTTACCTCCTTGCTTACTTGCTCACTTACTTGCTCGCTTACTTACTTACTCACGTACTTACTCACTTACTTCCTTAGTTCCTCACCTCCTTACTTACTTACTTACTTACTTACTTACTTACTTACTTACTTACTTACTTACTTACTTACTTACTTACTTACTTACTTACTTACTTACTTACTTACTTACTTACTTACTTACTTACTTACTTACTCACTTACTTACAAGTTTGAATGAAAAATATGATTTGCATTTGCTAAATTGCCATACCTTTTGATTTCAATTCTACTATAAATATTTTTAACACATTTGAAGTTTTTCGTCGCGATAGCGAGACACAACTTCAGGTGAGTAAAACTACAAGATATTACTTAGCGCTCTAAAGGTTAACTTATGTTGGGAATAACTAGTCTAGTTTTCAGTTTGAGACAAGCCCTCTTGTACAAGCCCTCTAGTACAAGCCCTCTAGTTTCCGAAGCGTCACCGAAGAGCCATGTCTAATATCCCGACAGTATCACGATCTGTGTAAGAGGTAACGTAGTGAAGTTAGAATGGACAAACCCCCAGGATGAACATGTGCTTTAACCCTTCAACCGCCGTGACAAAATATATATTTTTTTTTCATTTTTTTTCATTTTTTATCAGCACATTAAATTCCCAGCTTAAGAAAAATGTTTAAGATAAAACGTCACTTAAATCAACAATATTTCAAAATCGTTGACTTCCATTATGTCAAATCTGAATAATTTTCACTCACTTGAAGTTGTGGATCGCGTCTGCGAGACACAACTTTGAGTGAGTGAAAATTCCAATTGAATACTGTGGCGGTGAAAGGGCTAAGCGCTGGTATTGCAATAAATAGTAATATGGGCTATTTATAAAGTGTTCCGCACATACACATGTCATGAACAGTTTTACATGTGCTGTTCAAATGCCTCAGCGTTGAACAATTATTCAATTTGCATTAAACATGTTAAACAAAACAGACAGTGTCCAATTATTGAAATAAAAAGACATAATGTATCCTTATTTCTCACAAGAAAACGTCATACAAACTAAATCGCAGTTTCTTCGCAGGGGCGGATGCATAATTTAAAGGCGTGATCCAATGGAATTGAACTATCATCCTGAAAATTAAGTGTTGAACAATTATTGTTTTTTATCAGCTAATAAAATAATCAAGATTGAGACTCAACCCATATTAATGGTAGATGTCAATTGCAGGTGCTTGACAGTGTTTTGATAGGAGAATGCATCAGCATATTAAAATAGCTGTGGATGTTCTACATACACATAGGTCCATATATTAAATGCTAAGTGTAGGCCTACATTATTGTAATTAAAAACTATGTAATTATGTGGATGTCACGATTCTAGAAAATGAGGAGCAGAGGGTCATCTTGTATAGTCTTTATACGTTCTTTATACGTCAGAATCTGATTCTGACGTGTAAAGACGGTCCCCGCGCTGAAAGAATTAAAATATTCATAGATAGATAGATATTTATTGGCCACGGTAAGTCTATGCAGACTTATGCGTCATTAAAAATGAACAAATGTACAAGACTAAATACAACAGGATTAGTTCGGTAAAATATGCATGCTAAGTTAACTTAAACATATTAGAATCAAACGACATTATTATACAGGCCGTAGACCCAAGACATTTATGATTAAAAATAGAAAAAGCCCTTTAGTTTCCATGGATTAAACAAAAATAATTCAGCATTGAAGGTTAATACCCTCCTTGTTTTCTGTCGTGTTGCTTGCTTCCTTCTTTCCATCCAGTATTCCCTGACTCCTTGTTGTATCATTGCTTGATTGATTGCTTCCTACCACCATTCCTTTTCCCCTTTTTATTTACCCCTTTCTTCACTTCCTTTTGTTTTTTTGTCTTCCTTCCTTAGTTCCTAATCCTTATTTTCGTCTTCTCTTCTATCTTTCTTTCTTCCCTTCCTTCACGCATTGTCTTCGTTCCTATTTAAAATTAAAATGACAGAGCGCCCGAAGTAGTGTGTTTTTGAGATCGATTGTTTTTGTTTGTTTGCTGTGCTACGACACAACTTGTTGAGTGCTTAGACAAGTGATACAATTTTTATTGTACTACCTATTACATAGTCAGGTTCTAGATGTATTAATCTCACTTGACAGCTCTATATTAAACTCCACCTCTGTGTGGAACTACTAGACATGACAGATAGAGGAAAGGGTCTGCCAGGGATTGGAGGTCAGAGAACGAAAGGCAAATTTATTTATCGTGTCCAGCCACCAAGGTAAGACATCTGCAGTTTGTAAAATAGTGAACGTGTTTGGCCACCAAAGTATCCGTTCTAGACATGTTATACTCAATACTATTTGAAGTAAAAATACATTTTGATCGAAAAGCAATTACCATTCAAGACCATAACAGTTGGGTCCATCCAATGCAAATCAATGTCAAATTCGTGGATATATTCTTAACACGATAATAACATGTCAAAATATTATCTTATCCCTTTAACTGTTTAACTTGGTAGGACTACTATTTTTATATAATATATGCTTAATAATGGCACCATATTGAAAAACCGGTCTAAACATTGTACCAAACTGGGGATGTTGTTATTCATGCGCTAACGACTAAACATAGGATTATAGATCTAAAAATACTACAATTTGGATATATATTTAAAGGCGGTTTCTGAAGATGAAGATGTGACTCTCATAACCTAAGATATAGTATCATCATCTTGGTACCATCCTCTGGTACTGTCTAAAGATGGAATTATCTTAAGATACCAATCTGGATATGCATGGTATTAGATGTGGTCTCTGCTTCACAGATGATACACAAGCGGCGGATCTAGCTTTTCAGTGAGGGGGGGGGGGGGTAAAATTCGACAACAAAATATTTTACTATAAAGGGGTCGAGGGGCCCGCCCCCGGCGAAATTTTTAATTCCCAAAAGCTTTCTCATGCCATCTAAGGCATATTGAGAACTGTTTCCCACTCAGTATATATCACCAAATCATAATGAAACCCTCTAAATAAGGTGACGATACTTTTCTGACAAATATGTTGTCAATGATGTCATCAAATTTTATGATTTAGACTATATAATTTAATATTATCCCAGAAGGAAAAAGATGGCTTAAAAACCGTATTTATTCTTCACTCTAGTTATACAGGTTACGTGAGATTGTTCTGAGACATCATATATTCCATCCAGTTAAACCTTACATGTCAATGTAAGTAGTAGGATGAAAAAAACCCCACATGCTTATATGTTTGCCGGTTGAGGTTTTGGCCTTTGCTGACTTCTGTAATTAAGCAATTCATACAATTCTCTTCTGACATTTCCCAAAAACTGAACGTTTTGATAAATAAATGCAAAAAAGAAGGAACGTAACAGATTAAAGAATGATTCAACTGCAAAACGCGAATGCCTGGGACGGTCAAGTATAGGCCAACAGTAGCCTATTGAGTACAGATTGACGGCATTAATATAGCCACTGAACTGCTTACAAGATACTAATTAAACGGGACACTGATCCAATGCCGTTTTAATGCTAGGCCAACGTCTGCGACGCTGGCCCAACATTAAACGAACATTGAATAAATGTACAATGTTTGAGAGAAAGTCCTCCTGCCCAGCAAACACACGACATTTGTGTAACATTTATACAACGTCGGCCCAACGTCTTCGACGTTGGTCCAACATTGCATAAAGTCATACAAATGTTTTGTGTTTACTGGGCATGTCAATACAAGCCTGGGTCAAGCAGTTTCAACATCCCCGCAGTAATACAGTCAGTTTGTTTGCAAGCCAGCGACCAAGTAGAGGTAAGGGCCAAGAGCTTTGAATTATAAACTCATAGATGTCGCTCAAGTATATATAAACTTGCTGTGATTTGAGAACTTTCTCTTAATGAGGCTTTGGGTATGAAACGCATATTTAGTATTATTATGGAATAGGGCCTTGGCCTACCCACGGGCACTATTTCCTTCTGGGGGCCCCTTGTCCCGCGAATTTTAACAGTTGACTAAACCTTTAATGTCACTACAGTTGCTGACATCGTTTTTTATTCAAACTGTAGAGTTCGTATTCAAATTACTACATTAATTAGCTGTTTCCGCTTCTGGTGAATTAAAAAAAATACAGGAATGTTGTAATTCTGTGGATAAGATATATTTGTGTCTTTTCTGGGAATGGATGCAAGAATATTTAGGGCGATCCGGGCAATGTTGACCTTTGTCCACACAAAGAGGCTTAGTTAAAAAAGTTATTGGTTAGCATTGTTGAGTCCCAATTTGTAATAACGTTTCAATTTGTAATAAAGTATTACACATTGGAACGAATATGTAATGCAATTGCGTACCAATTTGTAATACATGATTACAAATTGGAGCGCATTTTTAATGCAACTGTGTCCCTATTTTGTATTAAATTATTACAAAATGGAACGTTATTACAAACTTGGACGCAAAATAGCATACCATTTTCGAAGCTTTTTTTATAGCTTAGGACAGCTATTATGGTGTGTCAAATGAAATGAATCGGACTTTAGGCCACCTTTGTGCACATATAGGCTAAACTAGGCCAGGAGAATCTCCTGAGGATGGTGAGATGATTGAGATGACACTGTCCTCCAGACACAGGATTCGAAATTCGAGCCCTGGATGTCTGAGGCCGAGCACGATACCTCTCGGTCACGGCGGCTCCCCACAATACTGACTTTCACACGTGGATGGGGAAGAAGCATTTTTGTTTCTTTCAAACCGCCGAGACCGGGAACCGAACCCCGAACTCTGGCGTGAAAGGCAGCGGTGCTAACCACTACCCTAGGGCCCCCGCCCTATGGTGTGTCACAATTTAGGGTAGGTCTGTATAAAAGAGGTGAAATCGGTGCTTAGAATGTTGACATTATACATGTGTTTCAATGGGACTGGCATTTCTGGTCGTGAGATCACAAGGGATAATTTGAAAAAAAAACCTTGGATTTCGGTCATTTAGGATGATGAGACCATGTGGTGCATATATATGTGACGAGGTATCTTAAAGGTGATCTATCACCCCTTATATGGTATGAATAATTAGGTCCTTATATGGGGTTATTGGCTGAGAGGGTCACATGATATAATCACCCCATATAAGGAAACACTTGTGCCCCATGTTGTGGCAACTTTGATTTATTTGTCACAAAATTATTCATACTATATGAGCGGTATAGATCACCTTTAACTCTTACAACGCTGACATATTTGTGTATAAACCATGAAAACCAAAGGTGTTTTTTTTCAATTTTAATTGTCTTAATTAGCTCTTTCCCCTTTGATTGAATACCTATGTTATGGGTCTAAAGCCATTACAAATATCGTATTTCTTTCAGAATCTGACGTCTACAGACGTCAGATTCTGACGTCTAAATACGGTCCCCGCACTGAAAGTTTTAAAGATGTGATGAGGTAAATGAAATTAATTGTAATCCCTTATCTTATTTTCAGGATGAATAAAATGCCTTGGCGCACCGACCAAGAGAACTATGGTCAGTTCACGAACGTTCCAGGGCGAACCTCCCTCGGCCTGCTGCCAAAACGGCGCAAAAGAGCGTACCAGGACCGTCTGCTGGTAAAATACCCCACCTCACAGGCCGAATATGGGAACTTCTACACCAAGGGGACCGACAAAACAGGCCTCCGTACCTACCAGGTCAACAAGAATTTCATGTTGCCTGTGCTGGGCACTTGGGATCCCACTGTACTGGATAAGACCCCCAGCCCAGTGAGGAGGAAGGAGAGGTCTCCTGATTCCTGCAAGGATTCATCAGGATCTGAATCACCCAACCCCCAGGTTGTACCGTGTGGAACCAGTGTCCATCTGCCAGACATCAATAGGCTCAATCTACAAATCCTGACGAAAGACAAGGCCAAAGTCAATTTTAAACAGAGCCGGGATGGCAGATTTGATTTTACTTCCAAACCAAACACAAAGAAACGATTTAGGTTACCTGAGGTAGAGGAAGTGCGCCTCCAATTCAGACAAAAAGACGGCTATGTTTACGACATCCATTCTCGACCAAAGTAACATTTCAGTTTTACCGTTTTTTTTTCTCAGACATTATGCATTTGAAATATGTATCAGAGGCATTAAAATCTTAAGTTCGCAAAGGTTTATTGCCGTTTATATGTTTATTTTAACATGTTTTGACTATTTTGGTCAATAAGTGTAATGATTTAACTTTTTATTTAATTACCTCCTAAATGCCTATACCCTCGTATGATTTTTTTTACAAAAAACAATCGAAACTAGAAAAGATATAGATCACAGAAACTGACTACTCTGGCTGTAGGCGGAACAATTAAGCCTTAAAGTGCGGGGATCGACTTTAGAAGTCAGATTCTATATATGTATATAAATATATATAAAAGCAAGCATATTTATAATGGCCGTATACCCATAACATAGGTATTCAAATGAAGCGGAAAGACCTAACTAAGACATTTATGATGATTTCAAATTAAAAAAACCTTCGATCTTCATGGTTTATACAAAAATATTCCAGCTTTGTTAAACAGAAGCCGTGTTTTTGAGATAAGCAAAGGAAAAAAAAGACTGGACACTGTCTCCTTGTCAAATTCTTTACAACCCCTCTCAGTAAAATAGTCTCTAAACATAATGTGTGCTTATGAAAAAGATCTTATCAAATTATCCAAATCAGAACC
The DNA here is from genome assembly GCA_964017125.1 of Flabesymbios commensalis. Classification (NCBI taxonomy): domain Eukaryota; kingdom Metazoa; phylum Annelida; class Polychaeta; order Terebellida; family Flabelligeridae; genus Flabesymbios; species Flabesymbios commensalis. The sequence goes on along the minus strand of OZ024915.1, from coordinate 19,038,137 downwards.
GGAAATGTCATTGTCACTTTGCATGATTGTCTGTTGGACGTAGGTGACTGATTGAGAAGTAGCAAACTCAAGATAAATACATATAAAATAAAGGTTCGACTGCTTGGAACAAAACTACAACGAGCATAATTTATGCAACATTTCCCTGCAAAATTATTATATAATTTATTAACACCAACAGAAATCGTGTTTGATGGCTGTCTAAATTCAGACAACACATTTGACAGGTTTGTCGTTGTTGCTATATACATTGCAACACTGCGCAGCATAAATTACAAGTAGGGCCCAAACTGGACTATTGTAATGGCCTCCTCTATAATGTCCCAAGCCGAGATGCTTCGATGCATTCAAAACTGTCGGGCTCGAGTAGCGAGACCTTTTTCTAGAACAACACCCCTTCTTAAGTCGTTGCATTGGCTTCCGGTCTCCTTTAGAATCAAATTCAAGATATGTTTAGTCATCCAATAAGGCCTAATGCAAAGGTTCCGAACCGTACTCGTGATCTTCGCTCCTCTGACAAAAATGTGTTATTGGTTCCTCGGATTGAGACCACGATCGGTGAATGACCTTTCTCTGTGGTGGCACCGCAATTGTGGAACCTCAAAAACAGTGTATTCTTTCAGGATTTTTTCTTAGTTTCCGACCTAGCTCAGTTAGCGACCCGGAATGAAATAAGGACTATTGGCGGTTATTTAGACATCAGTATTTAAAAATACATAACATGTGCTGTAAAGAAAACAAATCATAGTTTATTAAAACATATATCTCGCTAGCAATTTATTCTTTTAAATTTAAAGGGTGTACTGGTCACTTTACAAAGTAGCAGATGACCCTTTAATTTAACAAGGAAATTAGCATTCTAAATGTTCTCTTTTTGTTAAAATGAAGAAACGAGTGCAATAATTAAACAACAATCTATCAAATGTAATGTTGTTCTGTCCTCATAACATTGTGGTAATTCACATACGTATATAATAAATTCACCGTAAAATATTAACACTTGAATAAAATGCATAACTTGAATAAAAATAAAATAATGAACAACACAAAAATTGTAAATATGAACACACAAAATTATATAAATCAGCTCATTAGGAGTCATGCGTCCTTAGTTGTTCCCACTGTTTTTGCCCTTTAATTCAGCTAGACAATGGCTACCCAGCAAACATGAGACGTTGTCCCATCGTTGGTTTACTGTTGACAATGGCTACCTAGCAAACATGAGACGTTGGCCCAGCGTTGGTTTACTGTTTGCCGACCGCCAAACAGCGTTGAGCCAACGTCTCCTGTTTGCTGGGTACACAATGGACACTAGCTGGCTGCTACTTCAGTTGATGTAAAAGTCTGGTGGTAGGTTGTGTGGTGATTAATGCTGATTTAACCTCTTGAGCACTAATGTTGACTACATCAGCCATTCTGTGTTTTCATTGCCACATGTATTTCAGTCACTTGAAGTTGTGTGTCGCGCTAGTGAGACACAATTTCAAATGACACAACATTTAAATTGAATAGCTCAGCGATATATGGGTTAAATGCAAAAAAAACATGACTATCTGACGGAAACATACACAAAGTCTAAATATAAAATGAGACTTGAACCTCTTGAATTCAGATTCCAGGTTTTATTTAGAAAAAAACAAACAAATAACTAGTTTGTATATTGCTAAAAATTAAGTCGAAGACGTTGGACCGACGTTGTACAACTGTTACACAAATGTTTTGTGTTCCCCGGGATATGCCTATTCATATAAATGCAATATTTTTTTGTGATTTAAAGCTGATAATCAGGTAATGCCAGCTTCAACATGTTGAAAACTAAAATAATTATGACCACAAAATTACGAAAAAAACACATTTTCACTGTACCTTAGATAAACAGCTTGACAACCCTTCGCAAAAAAAACATAATAAACATATGTTAGAAAACAGGTAAAAATAAATAAACATACATATACAGTGTACTTGCAACAGGCTTTTAAAAAAGAAGTACAGAACTTCACAAATGTGTAAATTGTTAGATTGACGTATCGTCCCCTTAGATATGAAAGGGTTTGTCTGCCACTCTATAAAGTAGCAGATACACCCTTTTAAATCCAAAGGAACGATATGCTTCGATTCAAATTGTACAAATTCAAGTGATTTTGAAGTTGTGGATCGCGGTGGTGGGTGATATTTTTTTAATGTAATTCTTTAAGAGTTAACAATGCAAAAAAAACACATAGCACACAGTAAATAAAATCCATTAAATAGAAATAGACAACATGTGGAAATTATTACTACATAAATACTTATTATCACAGGCAATAATGCAGCCAACGTCGCAGAAAACTGCACAGGTTCAGCGCTTCGTATTTGTTGGAACGATACAACATCCATCTACAGAGATAATGAGACGTAATGTTTCGAAAAGGTTGTCTTAGATCTGCGGCACCTGATTGGTCGATATGGCAACCCCCACCAATCATATAATAGAAACCCACGAGAGTATCAGCGCTAAACTAGTCGAATCCAGACCTACATTAAAGCAGTCAGCTGGCGAATGCTCTTTGAGAAGTTTAATTACATTTCACTGGATATGGTGGAATACCCCATATATATGTGTATTGAATAATGGGGAGAGTGGATAAAAGAGGGTTAGCCCTTATCTGCTGATCACAACTATTGCTGTGTTTAATCTGGTCTCTCAGTCGACCAAATCACAGTTATTGGAAATGAAAAATGTGTCTAAACATCAAGATTTTCAAACATGTGATCAAATTAAAAAATACGAATAATTTTCAGCCACTTGATCGGCTGTGGATCGCGGTAGCGGTGGCGAGACACGACTTCAAGTGGCTGAAAAAATTAATAAATCAACTTAGCAGGATAAGGGTTAAAGTTCTGATCACGTCTATAGCTGTTTTCAGACTTTTTACTTAACCCTTTAACCGCCAAATTATTCAATTTGAATTTTCAACCACTTGAAGTTGTGTCTCGCTGGCGCGATCCACAACTTCAAGTTAGTGAAAATTATTCAGATTTGACAAAATGGAGGTAATCTCTATCAAACATTGCTGGTTGATGTCACATTTTATCTTCAACATACTTAAAATGTTGTACAGAATGTGCTAATAAAAAATGAAAACCCGAATATATGCGGCACCGGCGGTTAAAGGGTTAACCTTCGAACAAGACAAATTGAAGGAGAAATGCACATGATAAAATGTTAGATTATCATATGTCTCGATTCAAATTGTGCAGATTCAAGTAATTTTCACCCACTTGAAGTTGTGGGTCGCGGTAGCGAGACACAACTTCAAGTGGGCGATGTCTTTAATGTAGTGTTTCAAGAGGTAATAATGTAAGCACCCCACACATCATGCACATGGCACATACATTGTAGTAAATGCAATGCATCAATATACATTACAACACCTGGAAATGTTGTTTCAATTGGACGTACTACACTATAGGTTTTACTTGTCCGTGTCTCACTCGGAAATGCAAATAATAGAAGTGAGTTATTACCGAGTATGTAAAATACGATTTTACCATTAAATCTGATATCTTAAGTAGCAGTTCTCCAGGATAAAGTTGATTAAAATGTATATTATTTACAGGAGAAAAGAATCAATTAATCTCAGTCATGATACGACGTGTTTTTCATACATCATCGTTATGTACATGTTTGTATCCAGCAAACACAAAACATTTAATCACTGTTGGTTTAATGTTGGGCCAGCGTCGTAGACGGTGGACTAACATTGAACCGACATTGGGTCGTCGACATCACGTTTCTGCAGGAATGAAATACTCGTACAGATCGTTGAATCGATATGGTAGATCACAATGCGAGCTTTTATGCAGCTGTTTTCATAACCAAAGGTTATGATCATGGTGATGCAATATACATATATACAATAACAAATTTTATAAAAAAAACTTTTTTGTTGGCGGATCCAGATGTTTCGTTACTGATTCGCAGGAGTGGGGAGTTTCCTAGACATAATAATTATTAGAAACTCGAGCGCATTTCAGTGCAAAACTAAGGCTTGCAAAATTATACATATAAAGGTTTCTGAATCTTGAATTACAAGGTATATCATCTGCTGCCCTGTATTCTTAAATCACGCTCAGTGGATTGATATTCAAGCAACATTTGGCAAATTGGATTAAATAATGGTAAAGCTATGCACGAAACGTACGATGCACATACAATTTAGAAACCAATATAATTTGAAAATGATCCAAACTGAACACTAACATAGCTATCAATCATTTGCACATGTTACACAGAAAACAATTTCAGCGCTCATCAAAGTATATGCATTTGGAATAACGAATATTTGGTCATGTATATGCTTCGATCTGCGAGTTCAATCATTTGGCATAAATTGAATCATGGCTAATGTCATGGCACCACAATCTAGGCCGGTATTTTCGTACAAGCTACCATACATCGTCGGCTTCGGATATATCGTGTTAAGCACAACTCGAAAACCATCTACGGCTCACTCGCGGATTGCAGCAGAAAAGACGTTATTTATGCGATTATCTGCCATTCCTGCGACAAACCGTACATCGGACAGACCAGTCAAAAAATAAAATTACGACTGCAGCAACACATCAGAGATATAAAAAACAATAAAGATAACAGCTCAGTGGCCAAACACTTCAATGACACATGCACCGCCCCATCCTGGCACTTTTGCATACTCGACAGAGAAGTAGACAAGTTTAAACGATGTCACATTTCCTCCTCTAGTACACACGTTATTACACACTATGCAGTCATCAAAACTCAAGTGCCCCCACTGCGACAAAGCGATAGGCAAAACAAATATGCCTAGGCATCTACGAGAGATACATGATGAAACGCTCACCAGAGTTACTTGCAAGTTCTGTGCTATGACCTTCAAAAGGCAGCAGGACCATATGCGCCACATCTACCGATGCCACTGTGAAATAGACGATTTCCCTACACACACACCAAGCGCAGCCTTGGGGGCACCGTTGCAAGACACTACATCAAAAGAGGAAACAACCCATCAACCGGCCTATAAAATAAAGAAACCAAACGACAGGAAATGCACGGGTAAATTACTGAGCTTTAAGATACCAAACCTCACTCTGAAGCAGGACCTAACACCTAAACCTATACCCTCACCCAAGAAACAGCACAGAGAAACACCCACACAAATAGAAGCCCGAAATCCAACAAGTGAAGACCAGCAGCAGTCCGCTCAGCCGCCGCTGGAAGAATCCCGTGCTCTCATCTCATTCCTAGACACCTGCCCTACGCCAACACAAGACGAGCCGCCTACCGCCCGGATGCTGATAGCAGAGCCACAACGCAGAGAAGTGTATCATCCGCACACAGAGCCCATCTCACCCATCCGCACCGGAATCAAAGCAACACCAACTATACCATCCACAGACCATCTATCAGACTTCAGCAGCCAGACTTCATTTTCCAAATTAAAGCATAGAGGGGTAGACCCACACAAAACCCCGCGCACAGCCCTGAGAGAATTCATCAACACGAAAGACCGAGCCACAGCCACATCTACCCCCTAAAGAAGAACATCAAAACCCAAACATCTCAGCCCAAAAACACAGACAACACATGCCAGACAGATTCAGAGACCGACACCGCATCATCCACCAAAAAGATCGCCATCCAGACATACAGAAACCGCACACACGCCATCAAAGTACAGATTGGAGACATAACAAAAGATCGCCATCCAGACATACAGGATACTACAGAACCTCAACGAACTTCCCTACATCACACATCCTCAGCACCATCTCCACCAGAGCGAATTTGTTATTTTAGGACTTTTTTAGAATTCACGGATTATCAATGTCGATGATAGGTAGGCCTACCGCTATTGTAATAATAATTTCGCGAGATTCCTAAATTCGCGAATCTGTCCTCGCGAATTTCACCAGATCTCCAGTATTGGAAGCATAAAAAATTGCTAAAAAAAAGTTAACTAATAGAGTAAGTCATCGCTTTTAGAAATCCAGCAAGTATTTGGTTTGAGATGAACAAATTAGAAATCACCCTGCCGATATAATTATGACAAATTAACAATCAGTGTTGTCTGTGCATTGATTATTAATTATGATCTATACAACAATATTTATTGACATAAAACTGCAGCGATCACCTGTCTGCGTTGTGTATGTCGCGAGACATTGGCATTTAATCCGGCCCATCCCGTTGATCCAGTATGAAATCAGCATAGGATCAACATCTCGTATTTGTTTGGAATGTTGTCGCTTGGCTGTTTATTCAGTCCAAGGGGTTGACGTTCTCGCCAGGTATGGCGGCTCACCGACCATGGAAAACGTCCCAACAAACACGACGCGTTAAACCAATGTTAGATTAGTGTTGGTCCAGCGTTGTAGACGGTGGACCAACGTTAATCTAACATTGTTCGAGGACTTTTGTTTGCTGGATCAGTCAAGTTATTGTCACTCAGGATGATAATCACCACTTCCTTGAATTCCATGTCGTTGCAGGAAGGACAGCAACACGCGGGACAGTGTGGTCCCCAAAATGCAACAGTGGCCCCTGGACATTCCACAATGACATATCACCCCACATCCACAGTTATCAGCCAAGATAATAATACTATATGCGTTTCATACCTATCGCTGAATTAAGAGCAATTTCCTAAATCATAATAACTCTATATACTTGAGCGACATCTATGAGGAAATAATTCACCAGTCTAACATTAAAATAGCATTGGGCCAATTTCTCGTTGAAGTAGTATCTTTTAATCAGTTCAGTCTCTAATATTAATGCTGTCAAAGTGTACTCTACAGGCTAATGTAGGCCTACACTTCCCCGTCCCACACATGCGCATTTCACAGCTGTATGAATCTTTAAGAAAATGAATGGTCATTTCCACTGGTCAGCCTAACCGTCCAGCACAGTGGGTACCAGTAGGGTGCAGCGAGTGTATTATAACTAAGGCCGCGCTCGATTCGCACCGATCTTAAACCGGTTTACCAATCCAGAGCGTTTGATTCGCACCAGATCTGTCCAAACTAGAAACGGATTGACCGAACCATCAAACCTGCCTGCATGAAGGTTTGGTCGTTGGATCTTGAACCGGTTTGCCAAACCATGCGTTTCTTTGGATCAAACTGTTTTTAGATTGCCTGTAAATTCGGATCTGGAATCGGATTGCCAAAGCAGACGGCTTCTTTGGCTCAAACTATATCTAGATTGGTGGCAACTGTGCTGCTATCAATTCACGGCGTTCGTTTTGGGCATACAAACCGAACCAAACCGGATCACTAAACTATTTTGAGATCAGTGGAATCGAACATGGCTTTAGTACAGTAAGATACTCCAATGTCCTTTTGTAGAGACACAGATGTTTTCATCAACCTCCGATCCACGACAAAGCGTGTATATTTGTATATACAAAAGACTGTGCTCTATGGCCGGCCCATTTACACCACCAGTTAAAGCCATGGACCACTGATTACCTGTTTCTGGTTATAGCTATTCCCCACTTGACTCTGTAATCCGCGTGGTGCTTTCTGGGTGTAGATTTGTCCCGCTGTTGGTACACAATGGACTACTCTTTTAACAGCAGTACTACTGTCCGTCAAATTCGCTACATGGCATACCAACAACAACGATGAAATCACGAGGCCACCAATCAATCTTTGGGAGGGCAGCCAAATGGTGATATTCAAGAGGACATTATTTCCAGCTGGAGAGAGTGGACGGCGGATGCAGACCCGGTAAACACGAGGCGTTGTCCAGTGTTGGGCTGATGTTGGCCCAGCGTCGTAGACGATGAGCCAACATCAGCCCAACATTGGGTCAGCGCCTCGTCTTTGCTGGGGATGGACATGTGAATTTCTAGTTTGTATCACCGGTATATTTTAAATCACCGACATAGTTCTCGACAGATATAACAGGACCACACTTTCTAGCAATAAAGTTGGCACTGTAGTTTGGAATAACACGCAAAATGAATTATGGATTCCAAAATGTATCGCATCAGACTCAGTCTTTGAGAGCTGATTGGGTGTGCTCTCCAACGATGAGTATTAAATAATAATTTGACGGAACAAGATTATCACAAATTCTCATTTCTTAAATATGTTTTCCTGTAATTCAACGTATCTTGTGCAGGATGTTTTCCAGTGGTCTACAATCATATGTAAGTAGATTCGCCGCTGTTGGAGCCATTCATTTCCGAAACGCTGCTCACAGTATCGGTGATATCGGTGATGTGGGAGCCGATGTGGGAGCCCTTGGGATATATGGTGGACTCGCTCGTGAATGTGTCAATACTCTCTGAATCCACACCACCCCATCGATTCCGTGTTGTGAGACCTGGTGCTTTGCCATATCTTGCTGATTGCGGGTTCGATTCTGCTGAGAGTTTATCCATGCCACGATTGTCATAGCCAGAACCAACTGGAGGCCACTGTGAATTACTGCCAAGCTGTAAATGATACAGAGTTATCATACTACAAGCAATATCTTTAAAATATAAATGATGGACAATAAGATAAGATCTTACATATTAAATGTCATATAAAATTTTAAAAACTCATCAATTATTCAACATTGCATCATTCAATTAATAATTACCATATTGTAAATTGAACAAAATTATGTATATGTAGTTAAAACAGACATGTCTAAAGATAAAGTATTTGATTAACCCTTTAACCGCCAAATTATTCAATTTGTAATTTCACCCACTTGAAATTGTGTCTTGCTGACGCGATCCACAACTTCAAGGGAGTGAAAACTATTCAGATTTGACAAAATGGGGGTCAACTGTTTTAAAATATTGCTGATTGATGTCAAATTTTATTTCTAACATGTTTAAAAGGTGGTGCTAATAAAAAATGAGAACCCGAATATATGCGACACCGGCGGTTCACGGGTGAACGAATAATCTACAACGAACTGCATGTGTTTAAAATTTGTTTGCCTTGAAACGTGTTTCAAAACATTTACATCTGTGCCTAGCAGGACAGGGTTGATGAAATGAAATGAATCGGGCTTTAGGCCACCTTTGTGCACATATAGGCTAAACTGGGCCAGGAGAACCTCCTGAGGATGGTGAGATGATTGAGATTGCACTGTCCGCCAGACACAGGATTCGAAATTCGAGCCCTGGCAGTCTGAGGCCGAGCACGCTACCTCTCGGTCACGGAGGCTCCCCACAATACTGACTTTCACACGTGGATGGGGAAGAAACATTTTTTGTTTCTTTCAAACCACCGAGACCGGAAACCGAACCCCGAACTCTGGCGTGAAAGGCAGCGGTGCTAACCACTACCCTAGGGCCCCCGCCCGACCGGGTTAATGTTACTACCCTGCAGACACGAGACGTTGGCCCGATGTTGGTTCACTGTTGGGATAACATCAGGTCAACGTTTCGTGGGTGCTGGATAAGTATATACCAACAAAGCCGACACTTTGGCCAATGTTTGATCACTATTGGCCCACCGTGTAAGCCCCTACGACGTCGGCCCAACAGAGAACAAACATCGGGTCAACGTATCGTGTGAGCTAGGTAAGTATAGTACCCCCCCCCCCGCCCCACTTGGCACACAACATTGTTGCGACGTTGAATCAACGTCAATGACGTTGATTCAACGTCGCAACAACGTCGTGTGCCCAGTGGGCCTGCCATATATGTAATTACTGCATCAGGTTTAGGACGCCACCATTCAGCTACTATATATCTGAAATATGTTTTTTCACACTCTGCATCAAGATTTTTTTTATGTCTACAAAATTAGATCGCAAACTAGGCTTATTATTTTTCTGGAGGTAGTGAAGAAAAATGAAGCGAGGCTTCACAAATGTAACTGCCATTTAATAATGCCGAGGGAAGCGAGGCTCAAATGTTTTTCAAAAGATAGACAATTATTATTTAAATTAAGTATAAAAATATTTATTACAAAAATATTACACCCCCCCCCCCTTGGGAGTGAATGGCACCCCCTTGCTGTAACTTACTGTGCTAACACGTCTTGCTGGTGGAGAGGGGGCATCAGAATCTGGATCCTTGTTAAGCTTCACCTGACCCACAGTGTAGTAGTCATCATCCGGATCTCTCTGTATCCCGCTTATCCTAGGTAATCTCTTCTTTCGATACAGGATGACCAATACCACTATCACAATCAGCAGTATCGCAATCAGCACCACCGGCAGAACAATAGCTAGCACATCTATCAACAGTTTGAATGAATTTAACTAATTTGACATAGTTTTTATTCATGTCGTAAACATGTGAATATTTTGTACCTTTTCAAAATGATGGGTCGCGGTGGTGAGACAAAACTTTGAATTCGTAAAAAAAATTAAACACTTTAAAGATGAATGTTGGCCATTTGAAATAGGTCTGCAAGACTTTGCATGAATTTTACACAATATAGGTTTTTGTGTAAAAAGAGTATTTCCAATTTAAAATACAATTTAATTATGTTGTCCTTATTACTCTTCAAAAGTCATTAGAAGTCCGCAGCGGTCACCTGGTTTACTATGAGTATTTGTCAATATTATATACAGTAGAACTTCGCTAAACGGACCACCCAAGGGACTTAGCAAAAGTGATCCCATTAGCGAGGTGGTCCCCTAAGTGAAATTGTACATTATACCTTATAATAATTATATGAAAATTTCCATGCTCTAAGTACAGTATATGTGTAATAATAACTACGTGTGTAAGAGATAAAACAAACATATACAATAATAAATATCTTTATCCAATTTGCACTAAAAATAATTTAATAAAATAAAAACATTTATTTTACATTCATTGAAGTTTGCCGCAGTTTGTATGCTGCATCTTACAGTAGCAACACGCAAACTATCTTGAGCAGGCATCAACTTTTCGACGGTATCAGTCTTTTTTCACAACGGAACTCTGGAATAGAATCTATCCATCCTGGGGCATCTAAAATGTTTTAGTCGTAGATGACAGATCTTGTTGTTCATCTTAGTCTTCATCTAATCTGCTAATTGTCGCTGACTGTGAGTGCGACTTGCATATATGAGATTTATTTTTTTCTTTGAGCGTGAGCTTATTACGTCTAGCTTTTGCCATATTGCTGCACAACGTTGAATGACTTACTAAATTCAGATCCCTTTTTTATATCTCGTAAGCTGTTGCTCTGTTTATTCTGTTAGACATCGATCAGAAAAGAGCATTAAAACGCTAAACAAGCTAAATGTAACTGGGAGCAGTTCAACACTGTATTATGACGTGTGATGTTGACCCACTGTTGGCTCATTGTTGGCCAACCGTCTGATATGCCGGCCCAGCATTAAACCAACACTGGTTCAATGTCTCGTTTCTGCTGGGTTATCCCTTCAATTGATCAGAGCAGACCCTGCGAACGATATGGCCTTGTTAATGAGGCGCATTACATGATAAATCACACGCATAATAATGGTCGTATCTAAGTTACGAATACGAATCAGTTTATTTCTTAGGCCATGCACATATCAGTAATACCATTGATATGAAATGATTATTACAACCCCGAGACTTAATAACTAGTACAGATACAAAATTATAATTAGATGTGAGTCTATGAGTGCACCAAAAATATATAACGTTGATATGTTGATCTCTGAGGGTCAAATTCCCCGCGGAAGAGACTATAGTGTTGCTAATTCTGATTAATCCAGATAATCATATTATAATTTTATTTAGTAGCTAATTTTGCTTCAATTTTCTAAAATAGTTACAAGAAGATCTGTATACAATAAATTATCTTGCAAAGATATTGAATACAAAGATTATCGTTATGAGGCATACTTTATTAAAAGCTACCAATAGATTAAAATTAACATGAAATAAGATTAATTCTGAGCAATCAGACGGTTGTCGCTTGAGTTCAAGCAGGCGTGAAGGCGCGACGTCCACCATATAGGGCCCATGGCAATTTTACTGCCCCCCCAAGAGTGTCAAATAAACATCACGGTGCAGGGCGTACAGCTCACAAGGACCATAGAGGTTACAAGGTCTTATCCAATTAATCACTGCTTGTCTTTTGTGGGCATCCAAGCGTGGAGGCGCGACTTTCACCGAAGGTGTGAATGCTCTGTCAGTGATCCAAGAGGCTCGAAAATTGACCCTTGATGTCCCAGATGGTCCGCTTAGCGAGGTTCGAGACTGGTCTTGCGCAAAAAAGTGGTCCGAGTCCCGAATAGCGGGGGTGGTCCGCTAAGGGTTAATCATTACGTCAATGGGAAAAACTTTGGGACTGGACAAAAGTGGTCCGAGACGCGAGGTGGTCCGCTTATTCAGGTGGTCCGGAAGCGAGGTTATACCGTACTAAAATTATTTGTAAATTTAATATTAAATGAAGGTAAAAATGGACGATACAGGGTATAGATTATAGCAGTTATATATTACATTTCACAAGTTGAAGTGGCCGATGTGGACATGAACAAATACAGAGACCGATCAGTTCAAGGAGTTAGGCCACATTTCTTTAAAATATAAATTAATTGTGCATAATCATTTTTATTTCGTTTCAAACATCAATTATCAGATATACTAACTCGTAGATGACTTCTCCGGGCAGTCCATGCTGTCATCAGTACATATATTATCACCACACCACTTACAATGAGGATTTTCAACACACATCCTATAAAGACATAACCATTAAAATTGCTTAAAGATCCGTTGTAGAAAAAACAAATAGTTTGGACGTATATATAAGTAGAAGCATTGGGCCAGTTCTTCCCGCGCTCACACCATCAGTCCTCACTGCACACCGTATTGGGTTAACCCTTTAACCACCGGGGCCGCATATATTCGGGGTTTTTTTATTAGCACATCAAGTACCACCTTTTAAACATGTTAAGAGATAGAACATGTATAATGTGACATCAATCAGCAATATTTGAAAACAGTTGACCTCCATTTTGTCAACTCTGAATAATTTTTACTCACTTGAAGTTGTGGATCGCGTCAGCGAGACACAACTTCAAGTGGGTGACAATTCAGATTGAATAATTTGGCGGTTAAATGGTTAAAAGATATTCTCAGTCATTTGTGTTTGCTTAACACTGCTACGCCCGGTCAAACGTTCAGACAAAGCTAAACAAACAGTAACTGCTTAAGCTTACATGGTTTAAACTTAGATACTCAGCATCACAAGTAAAATCTATCAATGTTTCTTGTTTTCACAATTAACATTTTCAGGCCAAAAATCAGCCAATATGGCGCGAGAACCGCTGTGTTAAATGTGGAATATAATCCTATTGAAATAACATTAGCGAATTAGCTGGTTTAAAAATATAATTATTACGAAAATTATCTGAGAATAAAAAAGGAGCGAAATTGAGGCCCCCGGGTTATGATTGCATAGATCCTCTTGGGGTGGTTGCATGATGGTACAATAAAATCTCCTACTGCAATTTGGACCAAGGGCGTTATATTACTGTATGTAGAGCACTATCCCAACATAATACAAAATAGCCTACAAAATTCAAAATGGATGACAAAACTCAAAATAGCCAAGTGAGGTACAATTCCCAATATCGATTTCATGTGGCTTCAGCAACATGCCATCTAGTTTTATTTATAATTTAAACATGTATGTTAAGTAATCTTGAAAAAATCCAGTTGTTGATGCAGCTTTAGGAAACTGTGCTAAAATTCAAGCATCTGTATAAGCCTTCCACTGGCATAAAAATGAATTGCATGAAATTCAAGCAGATGGGAGGGTTTTTTAACATTATACATGTATGCTAGCTATTGTTTACATTATTTCACATGAATTGATTTTTATATAACATGCTAGCCAACCATAGTGACATATCACTCACCCCTCATTGGCAGAGCGAAACTTGCAGATCATGCAGGGTTTCAGGTCTTTAACAAGTTCTTTTTCGTTTTTAACTGGACTCTCTTGGCTTAGATGACCCACATGTGGTACACACAGATCTTGTCTGCAAGAATCACAGGTAAACATGCCAAATATAACACATACATACAATTATATAAAAACATGGTGGATGAAAGGACTAAGTATATATGCATCACTTGAATGTATCATGTGCGTGTGTTTACAATAATATTATGTTTACTATTATCCTATTATCACCAGTTACACACCTGCTTTCCTGTTACGTGCATGGAAACCAAAACATCACAGGACATATTCTTATGAGCAATGACTTCATGCAGTTTTTATGAAAATCTGTTTCGTACTACCAGCGTTGCAGCCAAATAAAAAATATAAGTGGGTTTTGAATTTATTATAAACTTTTAAGATGCAGTACATGCTAGCACACACAACATTTTCGTCCCCAAAATTGTATGGCACTTTTTCATTTCAACAAAGCCTTATTTCGCCATGAACCACAAATCACCCAGGAAGAATAACTACACGGTTTATATAAACATATTATAGACTAACATAAGGCCTAATAAAAATATGTTTACAATCGATATAATTATTGTATATGAGTATTTTGTGCAAGCACACTGTCCGTATTATGTTCCATCATATGATGACGTTTTTCGTTGATGACTTTTATTAGATAATTGTATTTGAGCCACTCATCAGCTGATCAACGCCCTCATGCAATTGTTATTTAGGGAGTAGAACACTGTAATTTAGGGAAATTTGCTTGCATTGCGGACATCGTAAACGTCATTAACTGGGCCAGACTAATAATTACATAATGAAGATTGCACCTGCAAAAAATAATACTGTCATGCCCATGCCAACGGTAATTATTTTACTTGTATAATTTTTACATTATTGATTATTATTTTTAACTCTGTACTATTGATATCGTATACTGTGCATAGTGTCTTGTCATCTTGATATAAAAAAAACACCCATCATAAATATATTAGTTTATTTTTAAATCTGTACTATTGATATCGTATACTGTGCATAGTGTCTTGTCATCTTGATATAAAAAAAACACCCATCATAAATATATTAGTTAGCTCTGTCCGCTTCATATGAATACCTATGTTATGGGTCTGAAGTCTAAGGTACATCCTCATGCACACTGAAATAGTAAAATATTTAAAATGGCCGTAGACCCACAACATAAGTATTCAAACCATGCAGAAAGAGCTAACTAAAACATTTATGCTGCTTTCAAATTGAAGTAAACCCTTTGGCCTCGTGGTTTGTATAGACATATTTTAGCGCTTTAACCCTTACATCGCTGAATTAATTTTGTGTAAATCATGGGGACCGAAGGGTTTATTTCAATTTAAAATCAGCATAAATATCTTAGTTAGCTCTTTCTGATTCATCTGAATACCTATTTCATGGGTCTATGTCCATTATGAATATGCTTACTCTTAACTCGCGGGGATTGGCTTTAGACGTCAGAATCTGACGTCTACAGACGTCAGATTCTGACGTTTAAAGTCGATCCCTGCGCTGTAAGGGTTAAGGGTTAAATGCAACTTACGTTTGAGAAGCAAAGTTGTTTTTACAGGTATCGTACACAGAATTCAGCTCCTTACATGGACACTTATTAAACGGCTTTTGTTGACAGCTAGTCATATCCTGTAATATAAAGTTTTATCGTGCATAAAAGTAATCATGCGGAAGACGAACATTATATTCTTGATTTTTAGTAGAAAGTGTTATGGTGCATACAAGTAATCAGGCGGAGCACGAACATTATATTCCTGATATTTAGTAGAAAGTGCTATCGTGCATACAAGTAATCAATAAGGCGTAACAAGAAAATTTTATTCCTGATATTTAGTAGAAAGTGTTATGGTGCATACAAGTAATCAGGCGGAACACGAATATTATATTTCAGATATTTATTAAAAAGTGCTATGGTGCATACAAGTAATCAATCAGGAGGAACACGAAAATTATATTTCTGATATTTAGTAGAAAGTGTTATCGTGCATACAAGTAACCAAGCGGAACACGAATATTATATCTCAGATATTTATTAAAACGTGCTATGGTGCATACAAGTAATCAATCAGGGGGAACACGAAAATTATATTTCTGATATTTAGTAGAAAGTGTTATCGTGCATACAAGGAATCAGGCGCAACACAACATTATATTCCTGATATTTAGTAGAAAGTGTTATTGTGCATACAAGTAATCAGGCGGAACACAAACATTTAGTAGGAAGTGCTATCGTGCATACGAGTAATCAATAAGGAGTAACATGAAAATTATAATTCTGACATTTAGTAGAAAGTGTTATCGTGCATACAAGTAATCATGCGGAACACGAACATTATATTTCTGATATTTAGTAGAAAGTGTCATTGGGTATACAAATAATCAGGCGGAACATGAACATTATATTTCTGATATTTCGGCCTTTTCAAAACAAACATTATGATTTTGGCACATGTTTTATGAAAGCTGCTCTAATACCAACAGAGTTACAGCCAATTGAAAATATTAATAAAACATGGTTTACATGCATTTGGCATTCAAAATAGATAAAATATTGAGTGAACGTTTCCAATATATAGTCAGCGTAGAATCAAAAGTGTGTATCTTCAAAATCCTAATTCATCAGGACAAGCAAAAAATCTTCAGCATATTTGCAATTTTAATGGTTTCTCTGTCAAATTTTAAACATACATGACCAATACGATTTAAATTATTATGTTAACTATTTAAAAACTGATTTTTCGCGATGTAGAGAGGACAAATTAGAGTGGTATTAGTGCATGACGCCCGTTGATGGAGATTATTATACCAACCAAGCTTAGCAGTACCATTGAAAACCGTTAGCATAACGATATTTTTAAACACCTTATGACTGAGAAAAACAATACAAAGCTCGAAACAAATTATTTAGTGTATGTCAGAAGGACCAGCTCCACATATAACCCAAGAGCATACACAAGGGGAGAGAAGGGGGGTGGTGGTGACCCCTAGGGTCACAGAACAACAATTTTGTTGGCCTGCTGAATCTGAATTGCACAAAAATTCAGGAAAAAGGCCCCTAGATTTCACATTTTTCTGGGTGGGGGGCATGCCCTCGGAACCGCAATCCACCCCTCCATACGTCTGGCACACAAGGGTCTAAAACAGTAATATTATCTTGGCTGATAACTGTGGATGTGGGGTGATATGTTATTGTGGAATGTCCAGGAGCCACTGTTGCATTCTGGACACCCCATGACCCGCGTGTTTTGACCATTGTTTTTTTTCTGCGAGTCATTTTAAGGTGACATTGTGATGACGATTCAAGTATTTTTAAGCGACCATGTAGAATATATCATGTAGATAGACACACATGTTGTACATGCACCAAGTTCCTTACTTCTAATATTAGTTACGTTTAAAAAATATTTAAAAAAACAATGATATTTTTATTATGTTTATTCAGTCAATTCAAAGTATGACTTTATTGCAGAGTCTAACTTTATTGAAGAAAATTAACAATAACCAAATTGTCCGGCACTACATGACACAGTCATGCATGAAAACATGTATACAAATGTGTGCTCGTCAGTCAAAATTGCATTTCTTCCTCCAAAAAACGATCGTTGAATGCATGAACATCCTGAGGCAGAACATATTTTAACTCAGACATATATAACTTTTTTATTTTTTATTTTATGACACAGTCTGAATTGGTAAATCAAAACTCTAAACAACGATCTCAACGTGAAACATACAAGCAAGGGGTATGCAAACCACAACTACAGATGACGCAATTCATCGTCAAATGCATGACTATCCTGAGGCAGAACAGATTGTAATTTCTTGAAATCATCATAGTACTTTTATGCTGTTATTTTATGACAAAGTCTGAATTAGCAATTCAAAACTTAAAACTCTAAACAACGATCTCAACGTAAAACACACAAGAGAGCTACATAGCTCCAAGCCTGCAACAATAACTATGTGATATTGCATGCCTTGCTCAAATATCACATATGAGGCAGTTCATCGTAAAATGCATGAACATCGTGAGGCAGAGCATATTTTGACTGAATCAAATCATGATACTTCTGTGCTTTTATTTTAGGATGAGATGAATACAAGTCTCATTTATTCACATGAGCTAGGTCTCCAAACTTTTCAGGAAGAACTACCCAATCGTCACTCTAATTTGGTTTATACACAACTTGTCCATCACGTTTGTATTTTAGCGCCACAATGTCATGTACCAGTGGATCGCTCACACGATTACCTGGACGGATAGACTGCCGATAGACAACGTTGGAAAAATCTTTGAAAAGATGTGAAAGGCAAGCCACTTGCATTGCGAGTATATACCCACATGGGCTGTAGATTTCTTTTCTCTTCGGCTTGCGTTCAACCAGACTTTGAGCCGAGTCGACTTTTATTTGAGCATGGCCTTTGTGAAGATACTTCTAGATAACAGTTTTGTTGGAATGTTTCGCATACCATGTAAGAGCATTTGCTAATTTCACATATTTTTTGGATAATCACACCCATCACTATGTATAATTACAGTGTGGACATTGTCACCAATTTCATGTTGAAGGTAATGCAGAACCTATGACGCGAAGTAGTCTGCTGTTAAGCCACCGTCTGTTTCGTGCCAGATATAGCAGATTGCATCTTTCGATGTCAAATTGAATATGCACCTATGGTGAAATTATGACAACATAACTTTGCAAGCACTAGCACGTATTTAGGCGACAGTAGCACATCTTGCAGATACATCGTCAGTATAACTGTATCATCTGATGTAAGTGCCATGTCTCAGTCTCTTTTTCCACTTTTGCTTGAGTTTTCTTGGCAATATGCTTCTGGAAACCTTTTTCTGTAACATTTTTTATTCGATGACCAACACAAATGTCACACTGGTCCTTTCTGGGTTGAAAGAATGCCAAATTGATGGAAATGAATACATCGCAAAGCCGCTGAGAAGCTTTTGTGTGTCCATTGTCCATTGTCACACCACGTGCTGTACACCTTGAATAGCTTGGTTTGACTGGGAATAATAGGCTAAAGGTATTCTTTTTTATGTATTTGTGTTTGCCCGACAATAATGTGACGGCACTTTCGCTAAGCTTGACAAGAAGTGTGTTACATTCTCACGTTTTACAAAATTTGCAGGTCTGCGCGTCTCTGGGTATTTTTGTCATCTGGGCTCTTCACCATTCCACGGACGTTTTCAGTGCACAGTTCTGCTGTTTAAACCAAACGTGTTTAGAAACATTCACAGACCTGAACATTCATTCCGTCAGATGGTACAGAAAGCAATTTTCCCTGCGTGAGTTTGTCGCATCTTTTCTGTGTTTGTCTTGCTGTCAGTATTACATCAATGAGAGAACAGATGTAGGTTTTCTTTTGGCCCCAGTCCATATCTGCCCAGAATTAGCTGAAATGTTGGCATGTATTCTCACTGATAGCAGGACAGTGTCGTTTGTCAGATTTAATGCAAACGCGTGAGTGACCTCTGGGACCTAAGTGACGCCCCCTACTATCTACATTATCCTTGTCTTCACCAATTACCTGAAACCCAGAGTATACTATCCTCTTCATCTTCTTTTTCTTCAGCGTTATTGTCCATTTTCTGCGTTTACATAGTGCTCCAATCCCTATATTTTGACCTGTTTCGTCGAATTCTTCTTCTGATGATTGGTCGGCATTATCTTCAACATGTGAATCGCGGAGAGGCTGTTCTTCAACAAATATGGCTTTTTCATTGGTATTCTCGTCACTACAGGAAAAAATGCCTTCAGATTTATTCAAAAATCCACTTGACAAAAGCCGATCGATATACATGTCAGCATCACAACTGAAATCATTCAATTCATTATTAAATTCCCCATCTGAAGGGTCAGTCTCTAGATGGAATGGAACATTGATACAACCGGCATCTGTATCAACTGTCACAAATGCATCAATATCAGTAGCTTCAATATGTTCAACCGATATCTGATTTACTTGATCAAAAACACGTATGATCTGCTGGTGTTCATGTAAAGTACCCAAATCATTAAATACATTAGCATTACTGCTATCTATAAGCTGTGATACCTCGTCATGTCTATCACCAACTGCTGGGGTCTGACTGGGATGAGCTGCGACAACAGAAGAAATACGTTGTTTTGCTTGGCCTGATCGCCATTGGTCATTAACAACTGCTGCTGCTGGAGTCTGACTAGAAGATTTTTGTTGTGTTTTCTTGGCCTGGTCAACAGGGCTATTAACAGCTGTTGCTGCTGTCTCACTAGACTGGCATGTGGCGACAGAAGGTTTACATTGTGTTTTCTCATCTTCCCGCACAAGGCTCGTTGCTCCCGAGGTCACAGACCGAGACCTTGCTGAAACAGTGTCGAAATCAGTTATTGGAGTGGGGACTTTGTAGAAAAAAAATTCTGTTTGACCCAAGTTTGACGTTCGGAATGAGTGCTGCTTTAATGCGGGGCCACTGTCTACGACACCGGCCCTACATTAGAGAATTTCACAGGAAATGTGACAGACAGCATCCACCACATCCTACTAGGCATGAGCTGTTACATGCGTTAGGGTTGGATTAATCTTAAGCCAACGTCTCAGACAGCGTGCCAACATTAAATTGACATTTTCTTGAAAAAGTAACAAAGATTTAATATCTAAATCATCCTCCCTCCCCCAATAGGTGGTTGATATGACTAATTCAGCAAAGTCTCGGTCTGCGACTTCGCGAGCAGCGAGCCTTGCTGTCGGGAAGATGTTTTCTAGGCCTGGTCATCACCGCTATTAACAGCTGCTGCTGCTGCTGCAGTCTGACTAGACTGGGCTATCACAACAGACCACTTACATTGTTGTTTCTTGGCCTGGTGAACACGTCTATAAACTGCTGCTGCTGCTGCTGCTGCTGCTGCTGCTGCTGCTGCTGCTGCTGCTGCTGCTGCTGCTGCTGCTGCTGCTGCTGCTGCTGCTGCTGCTGCTGCTGCTGCTGCTGCTGCTGCTGCTGCTGCTGCTGCTGCTGCTGCTGCTGCTGCTGCTGCTGCTGCTGCTGCTGCTGCTGCTGCTGCTGCTGCTGCTGCTGCTGCTGCTGCTGCTGCTGCTGCTGCTGCTGCTGCTGCTGCTGCTGCTGCTGCTGCTGCTGCTGCTGCTGCTGCTGCTGCTGCTGCTGCTGCTGCTGGAATCTGTCTAGACTGGGCTGTGGCAACATAAATTTACATTGTTTTTTCTTGGCCTTGTCATGCCACTCGCATGAACTGTATTGTAAGATCACCTTAAGTAATGTAGACGATGTCACAAATTTGGGCCAGAACTCAACATTAGTCGATTAATTCATAAACGTCCGAGCTTTTTATATTTCTACCACAATAATATGTTGACATAAACATATATTAATGTTGTTATTAACACTGTTTGAAAGTAAGAAGCGTTTTACTACCTTAACCCACCCATAAATTTTCCATTGATAAGAATCACTCTGCGTGGTTCAGCTGTGACCCCACCTAATTCTCGTTTAGATTATGATAGGTCATATTGCCTAGCATCCTGATTGCTCGATATGACAACACCGTTTAGACAGTGCGTGCATTATATCAACGAAAAAAAAGACACATGTCGCTTCTTGGTAAGACAGATTGTATTATAACATGTATCATTTATCATAAAACATATTTACTTTATATATTAAAGCAAAGTAAATTAATATATAATGTTCAGGGCTATGACAAACACTGGATTTCTGCGACCTGTCTTGAAAACTAGCCCAGTTGCTTGTATAAATACAAGTCATATTGGAAGCATATTACAATGTTGCACAGCCCCCATAGTAGTGAAGCATACCAGCAGTTTGTAAGAAAATCGTTTGAAGATATGTCAATGGAGTTGAGGCCTACTGTTTATTTTCATTTGAGCATCAGGCTTGGGGCCAAAGTACTAAATACTTCAGTACTTTGGTACTTTGGTACCGATTTTGCAATACTCTTCGGTACCAAGTACTCATACTTTTTAAAAAATATTTGTACTCGTACTTGTACTCAGTAAGAATGAAAGTATTTTTAATGAGTTCTCACTTAAATAACACAGGAACAGAAGCGGCCAAAGGACTGTGCCTTGTGGGACGCCTGAGGTCACTGATGCGGGGCTTGAGGGCTCACCATTCACTAGTACTCTCTGGCTAGACAGTCTGTCAGGAATGCTCTTATCCATGTGTGTGTTTCTCCACGGACACCGTAGTGATCTAGCTTGCTGAGCAGACGTTGGTGCGGGACCACGTCAAACACAAATGTTAGCATGGGAGGCAGCTCCTTTGCGCATAGTTTAAGTATCCTGTTCGGTACATTGTTTGGGCCCGAGGCTTCACCTGGATTTAAATTTTGCAATAACTTATCCACACCAGCCACTTCAATTTTCGACTCTGGCATACTCAGGAAGGGATCTCCTTCTAACACAGGTGCTGCAGTAGTGTTTTCTTGCGAAAACACTGGCTTTTCTTTGCCTCACACTACGTTTGATGTTAGTTGTGATCCAAGACAAATTATGATGTAACTTCAGCTGCTTCTGTGGAATACATTTGGTCATGGCATTACATATAATGTCTTTAAACTGTGTCCAAACGTTTTCTATGGGCTCAGTTTCTGGTATGTTGGACATGTAGGAATCAGTAGCCTGCCATTTATTTTAACCTCAGGTATATTCTTAACCATGAATTCAAGACGGCGGACACAACTTTTGATTTTGTTGTCTGAAGAGCTGGGTCGTTCCTGTAGACGTGGTGAAAAACAAAATGTACAACGTAAACGTTGACAGATGATGCTGCGAGAGAGGACAGGACCGGTGAGTGAAACATCTGCTCAAGAGGGTTTAACCATCCACTAGACCATGGTGTTTTCTTATTGTTTTGGTAATACAAAGATATGGGACTATGTGATTGACTGTCGATTATAAAAAAAATGTGATGATGTCACCTTGGAGGTTGCTTATCCTGTCTAGAATTGATGATTATCTAGACCCTCGATCTTATACTAAGATATTATTTTTTATTCAGGGTCTTGCTACTGGCAAGTGGAAATAGAACACATGGATATGCAAAAATGTTATTTATCAAATGAAGTGGGTCCAGAGGTTCTCTATCACCCCGATATGACAGATTAATGAGAATTGTGCTTGCGAATTTGCAATGGGAAAACTGTCTGATATATTTAAACGATGACATAGCTTTTGATTCAGATTCATTTATTTGATCAAAGTACATAGTGATATATAAGCAGTGGTATATATTTTTGTTGATCAGGAGACCTCCACTAGGACCAAGCAATAGTCGCTAGCGTAGAGGCCACCTACATTACAATACATTACATTTATATCACAGGTTTATTAAATATTTCAAGTACATAATAATGAAGGTGATGTTAACTCCCTGGCTGTCACCTCAGTACTAAGATAGCTCGAAGACCAAGGCGACAGACAGGGAGCTATCATCAGACAATATAAGCCAATATTGTGAATAGAAAAACTATTATATAATAGTAGGCCTAAGTATCATGAAAGTTTATTATAAAAAAAATGACTAATACATTCGGGAATTCAGTTGCAATAAATACTAGAACTCAACGGGCAAATTAGACCCTTCAAAATTAACGATCTATCAGACTGTAAGATATGGGCAATATGATAATTAAAAAGACGGAAAATGTGTTGTAACACACAAACATATATTATTGAATTGCGCTACAAAAATAGCACCGAGGAATATGACAAATACGGTCGTATCTGTTTAATATTGATGATTTTGCATAAGTGATGACACCTTGCAAACTGTGAGTAAAAAACTTTTCCTTTATATTTGTTGGGCAGTTATTGATTACATCGGGTATATTATATAATAAGCACTGTCTAGCAAATTCATGTTTTATACGACATTTATATAGATCTTGATTCCCTGTATTATACTTATGTTCACTTGTTCTAAGCTGGAGATTCAGAAAGAATGTGGGCAAAGTGTGTTTTAAGTATTTGTAGTATAATATTTAAAAAAATATCCTCTGCTTTTAAAATATGCAAGCTTTTAAATAGTGGATCAGTATGGGCAAACATTTTGTTTTTTGTTATAATTCGAATACATTTTTTTTGCAAGTTTGTTAGTTTGGATGGCTCGTGTCCCCAAACTATGAGCAAATAATTAATGTGTGGTAATAACAGTGAGTTGTAAAGCGTGATTAAAATATTTAAGGGTATATGATTTTTTAATCTTGTTAGGACGCCGATGATGCGTGATATTTTCAGGACAATGTGGTCTATGTGATCATTCCATTTCAATTGCTTATTAATAATTATACCTAAGAAATTAAAGTTGTCGACGCATTCTATAAACGTTATTGTCTATTTGCATTAAATTTACCACTTTGTATTTGTATCTTGCCAAACGAAAAACAATAAATTTGGAGTTGGAAATATTTAGAGAAAGTTTGTTTACTTTAAACCATATTGAGAGTGTTGCTAGTTCTGCATTGTTAGTATCTGTATTATAAATATAATTCTTCGTTATTAGAGTCGTGTCGTCTGCAAAAAGGATGAAATGAAAGAAATTGGAATATGTATGCATACCATTCATATAAATTAAGAATAGTAAAGATCCCAAAATGGAACATTGAGGTACCCCAGTAGTTATTTTTAAGAAATTCAAGTCAGTATTATCATAATGTACATATTGTTGTCTATTTGGTAAATAACATTTTAATAAATTTATAGAATTTCTTGTTAGTCCATAGCATTTTAATTTGTATAGTAATATATCATGGTCTAAGGTGTCGAAGGCTTTGGATATATCAATGAATATAGCTAGAGGTACCCCGCTTTTATCCAGTTTAGATAACAACCTGTTTACTAGTTCTAGAGAGGCCAATTCCGAGAAATGATCCTTCCGAAAACCATATTGACTCTCGTAGAATAAATTTGAATCCTCAAAATATTTATATAGTTGTTGATAAATTACTTTTTCAAAAAAGTTTGGATATTGATGGCAATAGTTTACAAGTTTTCCCTTGAGCTATGCAGTTATAGCCATTTAAATTAAATAATGGTATATTATCGTGCTCATTTAACCATGTTTCTTGAATGCATATTGCACTCAGAGGTGGACAACATAGTGTTACCTCATTTATAAAAAAATCATTTTTATTAAATTTTGATCTAAGGCTTGCAACAGTAATACTTAATACTGTAAATGATTTGTCATTATCTTCTAGAAAATTTCAAAAAGATTTGTGGTCATAGTAGGGAAAGTGTTTATCAAAATTCAAGGTAGAATTATCAAATTCTTCTTCACTGTTATGATTTTGTAATAAACCGGTCAATGTATTATTATTTTCGCCTTCTATATATATTGCAAGGGCTCGCTTTCCATGTAAAAATTGGGTAAACGTTATACTAACGTCAAATATAACAAGAGTAATAATGTGTAGACCTACCACAAAGTTTAAAATATATACATTTGTAAATGGTCATTAATCTTCAAAATAACAAGGTGCAAAAAAAATGGAAATAGTGCAGACAAAACGAAAATGCCGTCATGACTGTACAGGAAAAATTGTCGTGGTTGTGTGACGTGTTGATATGCTGTGATATTTCGACAGGAAAGAGTGGGGAGATGTACAATTCCAGATGATATGATTTATCGAACCGAAGTTGTTCAGATACCGGTCCATCATCTGTTACGTTAGACCAATATCAAAACATCATCAGTTCAACGGCCCGCGCCTGCCGGGGTAACATACATTTCATATAGAATAATTTCACCCTCACAAGACACCCGACGCCAATCAATGCCGGTCCAAAGCTGGTCCACCGTCTACGACGTTGGACCATATATATGACCATATATATATGACCATATATTGACATAAAAACTAGGTGACGTTTTCGATGTCGGCCCATATTTGTGAAGCTATTGGTATGACTGTGTGATTTATAATTCACAACATAGACATAGACATGTGACGTCAAAACAAAGCCTTTATGATGCTAGACCGCCATCTGCGATGTTGGACAACATCAAAACAACACCGATTCGGCGTCACGATTAACGCACATTTAAATTATAGCAAATTCGCAATACATAACATAATTTGATCTTTATATTAATATGTAAATATTACCACATATACTCAGACATGTAAATACATATATATGTATATACACGCATAAATATAGCTAAACATATCAACATATAAACATACGAAAATATCCACACATACATATATACGAACATGCTAGTTTGATATTTCATTATACATGTAATGTGCTGAAAATGAATGAAACATTATGGAGCAGCACAACACCCGATAAAAATGAGTAGATAAAGTAATAATATTTGTTATGGCGTAATTGTATGTAGGCAACCATGTGTGACCAGATAATAAAGTACACTCAGTATGAAGTTCATAATCATTTGGGTGTAAATGAAAATTAAAAAGCTCATTTGATGAAGAGGCGGATATATGAGCCAGAGTAGTTTGTAAACTTGAGACTAAAACGTAAGCTTAAGTATTGCAGTTTATTCCAAAAAAAAAAGTTTTATTCTTATAGTATGCAGTTTCTAACAAGAGTGTGAACGCTAATCCCGAGAAGACTGTGTCCGTAGAGGCATTGCCACTTCCCAAGAATTAAAATTTTCTTTGGCCAGATGACAACGAGAGAGCATTTCGTCAACTCTACATGTTCTTGTAAACACCCTTGTTTTAACTTGGCAATCTTCTCCTACTAGACACTGATGCCAGTACATTACCAAAACCAGAGACAGTGCTGTGTGATTCGAACAGTACGTTTAGCGATGGGTGTTTTTTTTCAATATTTCAGGCATTATTTGTATGGCCTTTCCGTCTTGATACAAACATATATACCCCTGTTAATTCATTCCTGGTATGTGTTATCACGTTATGGTCAACTGCAGCAAGCTGTTCTATATTGCATACTTCATAAGACGCTCTGGTGTTGTTCCACATCTGATAGTGCCAGATTCCTTAAAGAATTTTGTTTTTCAAAAGATGCTTGATTTTGTTTTTAGAGGTCATCTGGGTGAGAAGAGTTCCATTAGAGAGGATAGCTAATGTTGTCTTAAGATTAATTACCATTGCCCATTCACGAAAACATATTTATCCTGGTGTGTGGACTTTTACTAAATAAATTGAGTGTTTTGGGATACCTAACCATGAGGCAGTTACTCTTAGATAAATTATATGTAGGTTCGGTACACCGATACAGCTCCACACAGATCAAGGGACAAACTTTCAAACTTTTCGAATCAATACTGTTCCAAATAGGTGTGACAGGCTAGAAATTGACAAGACAACATACTACAACACTGAGATCTGCATGTGGTGGCAGTGCGCGTTAATCATACCTTGGAAAATGCATACAGAGAACACCGCATAAGATACTTGGGTTCTCTTTTTAATTTTCTCATGATTGAACGAGTAATTATGTCATTTTATTTGGCATTTTCCTTACCAAATAGTGACTACATGTAAGTGACTAAATCAGAAGCAGCCTATGTTGCAAATTTGCATTTTAGATTTTGAGTTGTTATATGACACTGTTTGATGATGAACATTTTGGGCCTTACAATTTACCACTTAACTTGCAGAGAATGACTTGGGATAAGGCCACAGTCATACATATGTCGCTTGGTTGTGTATAGACGCATCATAATTATATACCAGGGAGTGTATCCCCAGCAAAATTAACAAAATTACAAAGTTCTATAGAAGTAGTAACTTCTGGGATGTCAATGATCATTGAAAAGGAAGGACAACAGTCCAGAGTATGGCAAAAGGCATTCCATAATGATCTGAAGATATGAGTTCATATGATGACAAAGGGCATTCCAAAGGAAGGGATAATGGTTACTGGGATGTCAAGTGTCATTCCAAAAAGAGGGTTTATTCGTAGGTTTATTCATGACAAAAGTGACTCTCACGACAGTGATACTGATGAAGACATTGCGAAAAGCTGTGTGTGCTTAAATGATCACAGTAGTGATATTGATTAGCTAACTGTGGATAGCTGTACTTAATCAAGGTTTTGATATTTACTAGTTTAGTAATTACTTGATATGTAGTAGTTTATTGGAACTTATTATTTTTATATGAGCAATATTTAATTCTGACCGGAAAGATTATTGTACACTGTATATGTATTTTATTTATGGATAAAATAACATTATTCTAACTTGCATCATTGTTAAGACATTATCTTGTCAGCCTGAATACAATATTATTATACAACAATTTTACTTTCATCTGTCTTTAAATGATATATATATAAAACTGTTATTCCCATGTAAAATATGATGCTAGAAATGGATACCTAAGCCAAATTAGTCAAAAATGTCCTTTTTATTAGTCGAAATAGGCTCACAAAAAAAAAAGTTATTTACGACCGCCATCTTGAATTTCAGGGTCAAAACGTCTTTCTGCCAGAATTAGTCAAAATGTTCCTTTTGTTTATCAAAATAGCTCCACAAAAGAGAATCTCAGGCTCGTCCGTGACCGATGGCTGTTATTTTGGAAAACGTTGTGTTTTGGGACTTTCCCCACAAAAACAATATACCAGAAAAGCACATTATTATTTTTGGAACACACAAGTGTGTTATTTGGCATTTTTCAAAAAACAAACTAATGTTAACCCTTTCAATCCTGAATTTACCATAGTCATTTTCATCCACTACAAGCCGCGAATTGCTGCCGCAATTCTCGACGTGTAGTGGATGAAGATGACTTGATGTGGTTTATTAAAGTATTGGTAAACCAGTTTCATGGAATTTTTCGTTCTAAGACCCTTAGTTGTAGGAAAACTAAGTCTGTTTTCAGGGATGTAAAATTATGCTTTAATGCATCGTGGAGGCTTAAAGGGTTAAAACACAATGAGACGATGAGCGGTTACCCAGGATGGTAGAAGTAAATGCACTTTTTTAATTGTGGGAGAACAAAAACATAGTTGAATGTTATGTACATGTAAGCACATTTAATAGGATTTCCATGACTGAATATTAAGAATATATAGCGTTATGCCAACCGAGCCGGCCCCGATGGCTCATTCGGTCCGTTTGTAGCCCGTTACTCAAGGGTACTTGGATAGAATCACGGCCGGGTCGAATGTGTTGTATATATAGTGCTCGAAACTATTCAAAGGCCTGGAGTGTGCAGTGCTTTCCATGGTACTGTACTATGAAGAACCCTTGAAGTCATTCAATAAAAGTAGAGCGTTACCATGATTCGATCTACATGTGCAATTTTTTTAAGATACCGTATAGTGGTAGTAAAGTGGTGATCAATCCTTCATACCATAATGTTTTAATTGATCGTTTACATAAATTTCGACATAATGTTATTCTGAACTGTTCTATTTAACGCTAATCGGTTATACTTTTCAGTATGGATTTGAACTGTTTAGATCAATGTATAATGTGTTTACAAAAATAAATATCATGGAACCTAACATAAGCCTCATAAAGGTGAAAAAGAACTTCCATGAATATTAGTTTGTATAACATTATAATAAACGTTACCTCATAAAAATGTTTTCCCGGTGCCACATTTTTAGAATCTCTAATTGTTTGACTGATGAATTCATGATTTATCGGTGTTGTCGGGCCTACCGACGGTTACGACCGCTGTGTGAAGAGTACTTCATAGTTTAAATTATTTATTTTTGTCAGCCGCGTTGAGCATTCATGATGCGGGCCTGCCAACATAGGGGTATATGCAGGCACACCTACATACATGTACACCCCTATAGCCAGATAGCGGTAGTCCCTATGTAAATAATAATATGACATACAAAGTAAATTCAACATTATAACATCATACAGACGGACTTACCTGACAGTCTATAGGACAGCATATCTTCATTATAGGTCTTCTTTACTCACAAAACAAATTATAGGCTTAACTAAAAAACGACAATAATTTTGCGTTTACTGTGTCAGATGTGAACGTACAATCAAATTAACAAAGAGTACAGACGTTATAATCACGCAGATGACCAACATAATCCTGGGCAGATCGACATGCTAGTGGTTATTCACCGATATGTCGATCAACTGTGTCCATGTTATTATGACCTTATTCCTTGATCAGAGTGACAGAATTTAGCATCTGAACAATGGATAATTTATTGGTGGGTTAACCTTTTCACTACCATACATGACGGAAATTTCCGTCGTCATTCGTCAATGAACGTAACCATAAAATGACAAATTTTCGTCAAATATATACTACATTTATGTATTTTTCGTCATTTGAAGCTGGAAATTGCGTTAGCAATTCCAGCTTCAAATGACGAAAAATAGAACTCCTACACCAGTATATCTGGATCCTGGCATGCACCCCGGCCTGGAAGTCAAAGGGTTAAGGTGAGTAAACCGTTTCTTACTGTCAAACAGTGTTAAAGGGACCCCATGGGATGAGACATTTTCAATTTTGTCAATTTTGAAAATTTAATTTATATGAAGCTATATAGCCTACTGATCTTAACTAAAAATTCAAAAAAGTCAAAAATAATTTTAAAGCACCGAAAAAGAGTGAAATAGTTATATTTTCAGGTCGTATATTGCCATGTAAACAAAACAAGTCAGCAATATACAGCACTTTACACCACATATTCCGACGTCTTGGACGATCAGATCAAAGCAATTGCCGCTAATTGGTGTCTTATAGTCAGGACATGGGGGGACACACCTGCAACACTGATTGTCTGTCCATGGCTGGGCCGACGGCATCACCATGTGGCCCAATGATGTAGGAGCATTCAACTATCCTTTAGCAAGTGTTTAGCTATAAAAATGTTTGTTTGGGTTTTAAGCGGATTCATTGAAATGTTGATAAAAAATATTTTTTTCAATCTAAAAACTCTGAAAAAAGTAAAATCATGATCTGGGGGATACACTACTTTATTACAAAGCTAAAAACGAAAATTGATGTTATCCCAAGGAGCAGCTTTAATAACAACATTAATATATGTTTATTTCAACATATCATTGTGGTAGAAATTGTGGTATTGTGGTAGAAGCTCGGACGTGTATGGGGTCAATCTAATGTTGAGTTCTGGCCCAAATTTGTGCCATCGTTTACATACCTTATTTAAGGTGATCTTATAATACAGTTCATGTGAGTTGTGCAACCTGTGTTAACCCTTTAACCGCCGGTGCCGCATATATGCGGTTTTTCATTTTTTCTTAGCACATTAAGTACCACCTTTTAAACATGTTAAAGATAAAATGTGATATCAATCAGCAGTATTTGAGAACAGTTGACCTCCATTTTGTCAAATCTGAATAATTTTCACTCACTTGAAGTTGTGGATCGCGTCAGCGAGACACAACTTCAAGTGGGTAAAAATTCAGACTGAATAATTTTGCGGTTAACGAGTTAACATATGCCATTTTACTACACACCTCAAGCGAATCCTTGCACATCATAGGCACTATGAATTATTCATATTCCACTGTCTATGTCCACATTACACAGAGAAATAGACATACGCAATTATGACTTTTCGTAAATGACAGATTCAATTTTTTGCTTCTTCAGATCCTGTACATAGGCATTTTTTAATCTGTGCGAATTGAGCAGTTCGGGATACGCATTTATGAAAAACGTCAACAGACAAATGAAATGAATGAAAGGAATCTGGCTTCAGGCCACTTTTGTGCACATACAGGCTAAATTGGGAAAGAAGAACCTCCACAGACACATAGCCGCGTTGCCACAGCAAAAAAAAATTCTCAAAGAGCCCCCTCTGTTATATTTTCAAATAAAAAATGAAAAAAGTCAAAATTGTCAATTTTGGAGATACGCACTTTTGATTCTAAACTGACGATATCTAATACAAGCTCGCACAAAAATAATTTCATTTCTGAATTGTTAGGATATTTTTGTTAGGATAATTGTAGTAAGATATATGTAACTTACCTTAGGACATGTCCATTTAGCATATTTAGGCAAGTCAAGTTTCTTTTCCAGTATAATGTAGAGATTTGTGTTTTGAACAGGATCGATAGCATAGTAGTCATTTTCGTAATATTCTTCAACGTTTAGCTGAAGAAACAAAATGATTGATTGCAACATTTTATCAATCCAATCCTATCATGATTTGTTTGTGTAACTTACTTATGTCTCTACACCAAATTGGAATTAAGAAAGCGTTGTCTGGGCCGTATTCTCGTACAAGTTACGATATACCGTAACGTGCACGATAACACGGGCCCTGGGAGCTGAATGGTCACATCTGCCCATAGGGCCCTTAAGCTCCCAGGCGACCAAATAATTACCCTCCATGAGTGGTAGTCGCTTTTATCTTCAATGTGGAGACAGACTGATCTTGTAAGTTGTCTTCTGGTCTCAAGATCATTAGCAATGTATGGCGCCTAGATGAAAAGGAACATTCCATAATCATAATGTATGTATTTTTCTGTTGAGATTAAAGAATTAGAAACAAGTTTGGTTATCACTATTGTCAGTCATACCATTACTCTTAAAATAAATCAATATGTATGGTCAAGTTTAGTCTAGTGTATTATGCTCTTTTTTGGTAATATAAAAATAATATGGGCCTATGTAGGAGTAGTAGAGTGCAATATTAGGCAAACAAAAAAAATAACCATTGCGCAATCGTTTTTCAGACCACGAACCGTATTTTTTTATCATTAAAATACGAAAAAAGTCACTCGAGGGCATGTGTTGTGGTGTGAAATTTGCCAAATATAGAAATGGGTTGAGATTTTATGTTCATTATGTATTTCTACAAAAACACACACAATCAAATTATATGATAATCAGACATGTAAAACATAGTGAGAAAATTGTATCCAAATTAAAAGTGACGTCTTGACATAGTCTCACCTTTTCGTGTAGATGTATAAATGGGATATCCTTAGCGTTCAGAATATCCTTATGGTGGACAATGTACCCGCTGTCGTCCACGAGAAAACACGAACTATCATCCCTTAACAAAAGAAGAATGTTTGATGAGTGTGATGTACATTAAACATTTATTGATAACAAAGAGAATGGAGTGACAGAATATGTTGTTTTATCACTCCTATTATTTACTACTATATGTACATTGTTTCGATAATGGAATGGCACAAGATAGTGGTTTATCACCCGTATCATTGACTCTATATCTATGATGTAGGCCTAATGTCAACATGTTTAACCATTTAACCGCCAAATTATTCAATTTTAATATTCACTCACTGACGCGATCCACAACTTCAAGTGAGTGAAAATTATTCAGATTTGACAAAATGGCGGTCAACACTTTTCAAATATTGCTGATTGACGCCACATATTATCTTTAACATGTTTAAAAGGTGGTACTCAATGTGCTGATAAAAATGAAAACCCAAATATATGCGACACCGGCGGTTAAAGGGTTAATGTAACCATGGTAACGGTGTAACATCGGCTACATATCTGCTGTGAAATCGGGCAACGCTGTTAACCCTCACGAAGTTAAAAAAAAATTGTAAAACTATGGAAACCAAAGGGTGTTTTCAAATTTAAATTATCATAAATATCTTCGTTCTGCTTCATTTTAATACCTAGATAAAAGGGACTTTTAAATTATTTTAATTCTTTCAGTGCGGCGATCGACTTTAGACGTCATAAACTGACGTCTATAGACGTCAGATTCTGACGTTGAAATTCTAAACTTGATCCCCGCCCTGAAAGGGTTAATCATATTAACATAGCTCATTACATTTTTCGCATTTAGCCAGGTATGCAGCATACACGAGACGTTGAACCTATGTCGTTTTGATGTTGGACCAGCATTTTAGACGATGGCTAAACATTAAAACAACATTGGTTCAACATGTCGTGTTATAATTATGTAAATAGTATTCTGTATATAAAATTTACCATAAGTCCAGAGAAGAGGTTTTAATACATTACGTACACCAAACACAACATCATTCAATGTGTTTATTATTATTAGACTATTAGTTTACGTCTGCTGAAGATGTGCTCCATTTAGGAAACATAACTGTAAACATAACTGTACTATGGAAATGGGTTTTGCAAACAATAAAACGTTGATTTTTAGAATATGAGAATGTGAAAACGTATAAGCATACTATGCATCAATAAGATATCTCACCCATCGTCTAGGTCACATGCCTTGAATGTTTCCCTTAAGAGGCGATCAAAGTGGCTCAAAGAAAAATCCATGCCCATTACTCCAAGCAGCTTATCTTCTTTATCGCTGTCAACACAAATCATGTAAGTAAGTGAGTAAGTGAGTGAGTGAGCGAGCGAGCGAGCAAGCAAGCACGCAAGAAAGCAAGCAAGCAAGCAAACATGTATGTATGTATGTGTGTGCGTGCGTGTGCATTAGCGTGCGTGTACTTGGATGTGCCGATTTGTGTGCGCATGTGTGTATGTATAGTAGCGGACCGTGTTCAGGTGTGGTGCATGAGAACACACAAAGACATCGAGTAACATGATTTTACTATTGAACCGCACCCAGGCTGCAGACGATGCATCACTTTACAGTTATTTTGAAAAATAGTTATATTAAAGGTGATCTATCACCCCTTATATAGTATGAATAATTTTGTGACAAATAAATCAAAGTTGCCACAAAATGGCTTATATGGGGTGATTGGCTATCATGTGACCCTCTGAAAGGGTCACATGATAGCCAATCACCCCATATATAGGGTCATTGGCTATCATGTGACGCTCTGAGAGGATCACATGATAGCCAATCACCACATATAAGGACATAATTATTCATACCATATAAGGGGTGATAGATCACCTTTAAAATCCCTGTGCAGTACCGGTATGTGGTAATATGAACACTGGCCCTCTATATAAAAATTCCGTTACATAAACATATATATCCACCTATTATTCTGATGAATAATTTATTTAAGACATCTAATCAGATACTTTTCTACATTTAATCACAAAATGTGCATGTTGAAAATATACCGATATAATATACTCGCGTTTGTTTTGTGTGCGAAAAGTTATACTTATAGTAAGAGCAGCAAATGGATGAGTAATAGTATTAGTAATAGTAATCAAGAGCTTGAATGTATGTAATAGTAATAATTAGCAGAAACATAACGCACAGTATATTTCGACATCATTGTTCCAGCTCAAAAACTGTTTGACTTATAAACTGTCATCAAAAATAACGATTATTGATCATTAAATCGTCGCTGCTAATAGCATTTGTAATATTGCATGCTAGTTGATGGATGGTACTGTACATCAGATATCATGACGATACTGTATGGTCCCATGTATGCCCCGGGGTTTTCTGTAATACAATTTGTAGCTCAAAATTATTATTCAGCTCGTAACCATGACAACCAACAACATTGCTCATAGGTCCCATTGTTTGGTTGGGGTATCCCTACGTCGAGAACTATAGAAACTGCTGTGTTATTGTCAGTATGTGGTTATCAAACTAATACAATTACGAACTCACACAGTACCCACTGCTATGTCTGTACAATGTTGAGCAGAAGCAAAATAATGTTGTGTGCTACAGTTTTTCTTCTAATTCCACTGGGTAGAAACATAAATGCAGACATCAAAGCAACGTTTCTGTTGAAAACGGATTTTGTTTAAAAATACCATTGAAAACAAAAGAAATAACCTTCATTACCTAAGGGGATAAACTTAGGGCTACGCTACAAAGATTAGCCCACCACTAAGTACTAACAAATCTTCTCGGTTTCAAAAAATGTATTAAACATGATATTTGCAGCAATCGTAGGCTTAGCTATATGTAAACAAATGCACTCGTTCGATCGCTCGTCCGTTTCTTAAATAATTAATTAATTTCCTGATTAATTGCTGAATTAATAAATAAAAAAAAGTATTAATGTGCTTTCATTCATTCATTCTTGTTTTTATTCGATCATTCTTTTATCATCAAATGCCACGAACATTATATAGTTTATGTGACTTCGTGCAGTATGTCATGACATTGACATGTGGTGTACACATGTATGTACACAGAAGCACCTCACCTG
Source organism: Flabesymbios commensalis (assembly GCA_964017125.1). Taxonomy (NCBI): domain Eukaryota; kingdom Metazoa; phylum Annelida; class Polychaeta; order Terebellida; family Flabelligeridae; genus Flabesymbios; species Flabesymbios commensalis. The sequence goes on along the minus strand of OZ024915.1, from coordinate 19,002,184 downwards.
CAGATGCCACGTGCTCATGGTTTGGCCAATCAGTAAATAAGACAGTGCCAACAAAGTGAAGTTGGACTACGTGTGTAGGTGTGAGCCGACAAATTCATCAGTAGGCCTACAACAGTTTTCTGTTAACATGGTTAAGGTCCAAAATCCACCATAGTTTTCAGATTGTGATAAAAACACATTTAACAGCTGTACTACATCGTGATATCATTCTGATGTATATCACCATCCAGCAACTACCATGCAATATTACGGATGCTATTTGAAGATAATTCAAATAAAATTTATCACACTTTCTGGTCACACCAGAACCAAGTTTATAGGTCAACTAGTTTTTGAGTTGGAATCAATTATGTCGATTGAATGTCAAAGCTAACTGCTTACTTATGGTAAGAGTAAACACTGTTATAGAAAATTGTAATGGAAAATAGTAACAAAATACAGGGATGGTTTATAGTGACAACTTGCTATCCTCCAACTAAGTAGCGGTGAATGCTAATTCAAGTGCTAAAGCAAGAGGTGTTCGTAAATGTGCAGCTTAAGATACACTTACCATCCTTTGCGGACAGACCTATTTAAATCAAACAAATTAAAAAATATTTCATCACATGTTATGTTATTGTAACTATTCTTCGTCCAGATTCTTCACAAAAGCCTATTCTCAGGGAACCCAAGTTAGCTATATAATCATGACAACCCTCAGTGCTTTAATTTGGAAAGTAGTAAGATGACAACAAGGTCGTCTTAAGGTCAAATTATCGTATTTTTTAATATATGAAAATCGCTTTATTGTGAACTTGGGTGGCTTCCGAAGTTTGGCAAAGAACACATTTCACCGGGAAATAAATATCTTGAAATATCAACAATTTATTTGGCACAAAATCGTCCCTAGCTTTTCAACGTGTCATCCTCCACCAACAAATATCACATAGAAATAGAAAACATAGAAATGTGACTGAAAGATAAAAATAAATTAAATTCCATCTTTTATTTTCAAAATTTCGGAATTAATATTGACAACTTGCAGGAATATGTTGAGCAGGTGATTTGTAGTGTCTGCAATATTAAATTTTATTTGTGGGCAATACTATTTCAAAATTGATCTACTGTATGACACAATAAGTCATGATAATAATATTTGTACCAATAATATTATTATAAGAATGGTTTTAAACATGATAGGCCCTAAGTAGTAGTTCCTAGCAATAGTCATCTGATATCTTAGTCAAAATAAGTGAAATGGTAGCGAGCCTCTAGAAGCGAATCATTTCCATGTCAGTCCTACTTCATACTCCAAACTTTGTGTCATACGAGCAGTTTGCGATGATTAGAGAACACCAAAATTCCAAAGTAATTTAAAGATCCATTTCCATGGAAATGGTTTATTTGCCTTCATCTGTGACTTACCGATTCATGACAATGACATGCGAGAGAGTGACGACTATACCAGCACCAAAATAGTCCTTATAAGGAGGGCCAACCACGTACTTGTGACAGTTCACTACAGTCATCTTATACCTTATACAAACATACAAGAAAATATTTCATGCATACAGTACCTGCAATTTATCACATTGAGAATAAGGCCTCCAATTTAAAGGTAAACATGGTAAAAGCGACGACGTTCAGATTTAAACATGATTTAAATATGATCGTGATAGCTTGAGTGGTTCAATTTTGGCTCAATTCGGATACATTGATGCTTTATGAGCCCTAGCACACATTTTTAGCACGGCAAGATAATTTTACAAGGATGGGGAAAACAATCAGAAAAACACTGCCCTCCAGACACGGGGTATTATTCAAAACTCGACCCCTGTCTGTCTGAAGCCAAGCACGCTACGTCTCGGTCACGCAAACTACCTACAACATTGTATCTTTACGAGCGGAAGGGACAGAACCATTTTATTGAATTGTAATCTGAATGAGCATATGTCTAGGTGTTTGCCAAACTATCAAGATAGACATTTTAGTTTAGATATTTCAACGTTTTCCCACTGCGAACACGACGTTGTTGCGACGTTAAATTAACATCAGTTACGTTGATTGAACAGATTATAGTGGTCTCAGTTCATCGTAGGCCTATATCGTATTTCTCGTATAATGCTGTGACCATGGAATTCAACCACACATTCAACATGCGCAACCCACTGACACACGACGTTGTTGCGACGTTGAATCAACGTCATTGACGTTGATTCAAAGTCGCAACAACGTCGTGTGTCCAGTGGGAACTCACCAGTCTCTTTTTCTAAAGTCATATTCCTTGTTGTGCGCGAGTCCAGGATAAACACAGACAAGACCCGGTTTGACTCCAAAATATCTCCATATGGCCAGATAACCGTATTCCTCGCCCTGTGCATTCCAAAAATCCTCAATCGGTCCCACCATAGACATAACTTTGTCTACCCCTTTCTGCAAGCAGCGTAATATTTATTAATAAAGACTCTTACTCTCTATACCTACTATGTGGTCTTTGTGGTGCATACGCTTGCACAATAATGCTGTGCAAAGGTAAAAGACAGTATCTGCCTTTCCATGATTGAACCTATATAAACATACTATTTATGGAACACATGGTCCATCGTTTTATTCTGTGAAACGCAGTGTAGTCACTCGGTGAAAATAAGATTATATAACACCCCTTCTCCCATACTTCATTCTGTGAAACGCAGTGACGTCGCTCGGTAAAACAAGGTTCTTTTAGACCCCTCTCCCATACTTCATTGTATTAGCCAGCTCGGTGAAAACAATGGAGATCAAGGTCATTGAGTTTCACAGAATATAAGCCAAGAGAGCAGAAAGGATTATTTCAATTCGTATTCATCCCAATAATCATAGTTACATTATTTCGCGTCATTTCAATAACTATGTCTACGTCCATGTTTTACTCATTCAGTGCGAGTATCGTTTACGTATGTCAGATTCTGACTTCAGTCGGCCCCGGCGCTGAAAGGGTTAAAGCACTAAGCTCTTTTATAAGCCTATGACATCACTGCTATAGTTGCTAATGAAATGAGTGTTTAAGTATCCAGATTCGCAAATGTCTGGACAAATATCTGTAATTTCATCCACTTTAACCCTTTAACCGCCGGTGCCGCAAATATTCGGGCTTATTTTTTTATTAACACATTAAGTACCACCTTTTAAACATGTTAAAGATAAAATGTGACATCAATCAGCAAGATTTGAAAACAGTTGACCTCCATGTTGTCAAATCTGAATAATTTTCACTCACTTAAAGTTGTGGATCGCGTCAGCGTGACACAACTTAAAGTGGGTGATTGAATAATTTGGCGGTTAAAGGGTTAATGCAGCGCTTTAAGGGTTAACGTTTATATAGACTACACGCACCTTTATGTAGGGGGGATTCGTGTTTGTGCCATCCTTCATAAAGTTGATGTAGCTGGTGAGTTCTTCCTTGATTTCATCAGCGGTAAGGTAACTGAACGCTTTAACGAACGCCCCGGTCGTTAATTTAGTAGTCATGCGTCCTGAAATGGTTGCAAAGGTGTAAACGTTTCAAACAAATCTGCCACGCCATGAAGAGATCAACCCCGAAATAATATTGAATGCATGACAAAGACAATGTCCCAGAATATCATGTACAAATACAATAGTTTGCTTTTCTTATTGAAACTTATTATATCGGTAAAAGACTTCGTCTATGTTAGGTTCAAACCCAGGATTCAAACCCATTTGCAAGTGATGAGTGACGATGGCGTTAGATGCGCCGACAGTAGTAGTAACTTAATACTACTTTAGGGAAACAACTTAAGAATGACAGTAATCTCAAAGCAATATAAGCCATACGTCATGCAAGCTACTACCACTAAGTTATAGACCAGTCTATCAGGGTCCAAATAAAGTAAGCGTGTGCAATTTAGGAAAACAACTTATAATCGGCATTTTTTAAATTTTGATGTTGTCCAAATGAAATGAATCGGGCTTTAGGCCACCTTTGTGCACATATAGGCTAAACTGGGCCAGGAGAACCTCCTGAGGATGGTGAGATGATTGAGATGACACTGTCCTCCAGACACAGGATTCGAAATTCGAGCCCTGGCGGTCTGAGGCCGAGCACGCTACCTCTCGGTCACGGAGGCTCCCCACAATACTGACTTTCACACGTGGATGGGGAAGAAACATTATTTGTTTCTTTCAAACCGCCGAGACCGGGAACCGAGCCCCGAACTCTGACGTGAAAGGCAGCGGTGCTAACCACTACCCTAGGGCCCCCGCCCTTGATGTTGTTCAACGTTTGCAACAATTAACAGTTCCATACTATGTATTGTAAAAGCCCAAAATCTGGATTATGCCCTACTTAAGCAATTATCAAAAGACTTAAAGGGTTCTTTATGGTGCACAGTATCATAGTCAGAACTACACACGTCATGCCTTTGAACAGTTTGAAGAACTGTGTATGCATATCAGAATTAAAAGAGGGCATGTCAGCGATCATCTTGGTGAACAAACGTGTGGTTTTTTTCAAAAGTGCTAAATTATGTCATTGTATAAGATGAGTCGGCATGTGCCCTATCTACAATGTTCTGCCTCGGTTGCCATGGGAACATAGTCATATAATTAAATCCTTCGATTCTTGGAAACACATTTTAATTTTATATTTATAATTTTATATTTATAGCAATGAAGCCCATGGTTGATAAAATATAATACAGTGTGAGTATGTGAGGTATGAGATATGATTATTATTTTTATTCCAATAACATGATTAAAGTAATCAGGCAATGCGAAATTATTATCTCATTTGATATCTTCATTTAATATCAGAGAGAATAGATATTTTCGTGTATTATGCAGACGTGTATAGATAGTAATCTTATTTTGAGGAAATCGGGAATATTTGCTGCAGCGAAGACCGAGATAATAACCTTTTGTACTGAGCTTTCCAAAATGTTTGCATTTTTCAATATTGTACTTGGTGTCATTATACAAATCCAGCCGATGATAGACAAAATGGTTGGGAGATCCATCTGACAACACCTCAAATGTCCTATCAATGTCTGATATGACTAGACATATGGAATATGGAGTTTCCTTGACCTATAAAAAAACATTATAATGTATTATATTAGCAATGTATAAAAAAAACATAAACCACAACCTGGTACATAAATTGAACATTGATGTAATTATAAGAAACGGCTGTACATATATGCAATTATTATTTAATTATGCATTTATTTGCTATATTTAAAAACATATGCACAAATCCAACACAGGTGATCATGGCGCTGACAACATGTTTATGTTTAAAAGTAAACACAGTTATGAAGAAATATTGCTATTAGTTTTTTTTTTAAATGTGTTTTTAAAATCTTCACAGATTTTGCTGCACATTAAAAGTTGACTCTGTGACTGACCTCTGTGTCAACTTATAAACAGTACACACTTTTACTTTAAACTAGGGATATGTCAGCAATTCATGCTTTCAATGAAACATTGTACCCTCAGATCAAATCAGTCAACGTACAGTTCAGGTAGCTAAAATCTCAAACGATTCCAAGAGACAGATACAAATATCTTTCAGATGCGTACTTGTCCAATTGTCAATCTTTAAGGGGGGTACCAGATTATTTAGGGGGCAACCAAACTCTCAAAGTATTAAGTCTTTTGCTAATTTGTTTATAAAATTGTTGCATATATTGATATGACATATATTTACCGGTTGAAAGTAATAGGTGAGGTTAGTCGGAAACTTGTGGATGCCTTGATAGAGGTTGTTCCCTCTCGAGATAGTCACATGGCTGTCTATGGTATATTTCCCAATGGCGCCCCTGAAAGTAATACAAATATAGCAACAACATGAGTTAGCAGGGCGTTGAGCTGCATTAGCAGCCCGCATCAATATCTAACAGCCCACTATGGTCAACAACACGAGGGGTAAGCCGAGGGTTCACGCGTTAACCCTGTTAACCCTTTAATCGCCAATTTAATCAATCTGAATTTTTACCCACTTGAAGTTGTGTCTCGCTGACGCGATCCACAACTTCAAGTGAGTGAAAATTATTCAGATTTGACAAAATGGAGGTCGACTGTTTTCAAATATTGCTGATTGATGTCACATTTTATCTTTAACAAGTGTAAAAGGTGATACTTAATGTGCTAAAAAAAATGTAAATCCGAATATATGCGGCACCGGCGGTTAAAGGGTTAAACATTGACGAATGTCTGTTAAATGTGCGAACTAAAATCATGCTATTACTATTATAACGGTTTTCTGTCTCGTAGTAAATCCTTCTCAACAGTTTTTTGGCATATTATTCTGAGCTCTCACATCTCTCACTCATTAACCCTTTAACCACCGGTGCCGCATATATTCGGGTTTTCATTTTTTATTAGCACATTAAGTACCACTTTTTAAAAATGTTAAAGATAAAATGTGACATCAACAACATGAGTTAGCAGGGCGTTGAGCTGCATTAGCAGCCCGCATCAATACCTAACAGCCCACTATGGTCAACAACACGAGGGGTAAGCCGAGGGTTCACGCGTTAACCCTGTTAACCCTTTAACCGCCAAATTAATCAATCTGAATTTTTACCCACTTGAAGTTGTGTCTCGCTGACGCGATCCACAACTTTAAGTGAGTGAAAATTATTCAGATTTGACAAAATGGAGGTCAACTGTTTTCAAATATTGCTGATTGATGTCACATTTTATCTTTAACATGTGCAAAAGGTGATACTTAATGTGCTGAAAAAATGTAAATCCGAATATATGTGGCACCGGCGGTTAAAGGGTTAAACATTGACGAATGCCTGTTAAATGTGCGAACTAAAATCATGCTATTACTATTATAACGCGTTTCTGTCTCGTAGTAAATCCTTCTCAACAGTTTTTTGCTTATTATTCTGAGCTCTCACATCTCTCACTCATTAACCCTTTAACCACCGGTTCCGCATATATTCGGGTTTTCATTTTTTATTAGCACATTAAGTACCACTTTTTAAAAATGTTAAAGATAAAATGTGACATCAACCAGCAAGATTTGAAAAGAGTTTACCTCCATTTTGTCAAATCTGAATCATTTTCACCCACTTGATGTTGTGGATCGCGTCAGCGAGACACAACATCAAGTGGGTGAAAATTCAAATTGAATAATTTGGCGGTTAAAGGGTTAATACCATTGGATAAGTAATTGTTTAAAAAAAATGTTTTTGAATCACCATGATTTAACACCACATATGGCGAAGTTCAAGGGTGACGAGGTTGACACTTCTCATTTTTCTCAATAAGTCGATAATTTACAATATACGGTTGTATAGACCTGGTGTTAAATTCAACCCCAGGGCCCTCTAAGTCTTTAAGCTAATGGCGCACCTAATGAGAGCTGACCCATCACAGATTCTGAGATTTTGGTAGTAGGCCTACACACAATAAGTAGGCAGGAGCTTAGCTTGATGCCTTGAGGTTCGTTTCCCATCATCTGATAAGGTACCGTTCAATTTTAGGGCCTACCGGGGGTGGGACGTCTAAAAATAGCGGGTGGGGCAAACATACGCCCACATGTTGAGTTGTCCACCAGGGGGTGTAGTTATTTTTTAAAATCTAATTTCTTATTTTCAATCTGTCATATTTTTTGAGATTTTCACAAAAATCTAGACCTATTATTAGGCTAAAACTAGATGGGAATCGAGCCTCCAAGCTTTCTATCGCTAAGCAAATACCTAACAGACTGAGCCATCACAGCTGATACACACATCACCTTCATAAAAGTATCAATTCATTGCAATTAGTTTGGCTCATATCAATTTAAAAAAACCCTGGATTTTAGCTCTCACTTGTAAACCACCATCTGATTATTACTCTAGCCTATTTAGCAGTCTTTGTACTAATTATTTTGAACCAGTATTAAAATATGATAATGTGATGTTCATTTTGTGACTAGATTGCCGATATATATATATTTAGTATACATATTAGGACAATTCATGAACCTAAACATGGAACGTTCTATGCTGTCACATTCTCAGAATTACCATGATGATCGCTAAAATTAGGCGCGTTCTCTGAAAAACAGTCATTCAATACATTTTTTTAATATGGTTAAGGTTTATGTATAACCAAACATAGTGATTCAAATATACACATTCCAGCATGAACAATACTTTGGCCCTATGTTAACGCACTGTTGATCCACCATGTACGACACTGGCCCAACATTGGGTTAACATATAGGGGCAGCGGTTTGTGCCTGCTGGGATGGATATTCAATATCAATTTTAAATACATTTGTCATGGGAAGGAAAAATAACGGTAGAATATTGTAAAACATATATTATCAAAGGGTCGTGTCCGATTAGGATGACATAATTAACCCTTTGAAGCCTGAATTTATTATTGTCATCTTCATCCACTACAAGCCGCGAATTGCTGTCGCAATTCTCGACTTGTAGTGGATAAAGACGACTTGAAGTGGGTGAAAAATAAAAAAAAATTGTCATGTATTGGTAAACCAGTTTCATGGAAATGTTCGCTCTAAAACCCTTTGTCGTAGGAAAAATTAGTCTGTTTTTAGGGATGTAAAAAGATGCATTAATGCATCGTGAGAGCCTAAAGGGTTAATCCATGTTTACCGCTTTATGGGAGCATACACTAACATAATTATTATATATGCTTACAGCTTCATGTGGTCGGTGACATTGATCTTCACATGAGGTTCCAGATTTTCGATGTCCAGGAATGTGTACCGGGATTGAGTTGGTTTAGGTAATAGCGGATGTATGATGGCTCTGCCGCTCCTCTCCATGATAAAGCCGTACGAATATTCTCCGTCACTGAAAAACTCCACGCCTGACGTGATGGTGGATAACAAGATATTGATGCAGGCCACACCTTTAAACTCTAGTTCGGGGATTGTCTGATAAACTGGCAGGCAGGAAGCTAACATATGACCTATAAGAAAACGAGAAAGAATGAGAATGGATATAGAAGGCGAACATATGCATGATATAGTATAAAGCAGGCGCTCAGATCCGTCCTTTCTCGTCTGCGCACACATATGCTGTCCCTTGTCAATCAAATTCGACTTTAATGAAAACTGATTGTGTTTACACACCTGCGCTCACCCGAACTATGTAGAAATCGCTCTAGAACCGATATAAACGATAGCAAGCAACTGGTGCGGATAGAGAATCCGGAAAAATGACGTCACACAGAAGGGATTTTGACGCTTTATAATGTCAATCATGATTCCCTCTCCCCGAAAGGCGAAAAGTAGAAATAAAAATATGAGAGTGCGGGTGATGACAAGAAGAAGGAAAAGGGAAGGGCAGGTCTGAAAGTAAAGAACGTTTGAGAAGAACAAAAGGTTATGGCGAAAAACCCTTAGCCCTTTAACCGCCAAATTATTCAATCTGAATTTTCACCCACTTGAAGTTGTGTCTCGCTGACGCGATTCACAACTTCAAGTGAGTGAAAATTATTCAGATTAGGCAAAATGGAGGTCAACTGTTTTCAAATATTGCTGATTAATGTCACAATTTGTCTTTGTCACATGTTTAAGAGGTGGTACTTAATGTGCTAATAAAAAAATGAAAACCCGAATATATGCGTCACCGGCGGTTAAAGGGTTAAGCCCGCCAATCAGTGTTCAACCTTGTATGCTGACACACCATTGGCTATGGCAGATAATGTTTGTCATTTTGCTCCACTTTGAATTATTTTTTTAAGCATATTTTTCAATCGTACCGTACCGTAATTTAATCGCCCAATTATTAGATTACTTTTAGTTGTACATGTTCCTATCATCTTTCGACCGTGTTAGCTGTTTCCGCTTTAGTTGAATACCCATGTTATGGGTCTTCAGACATCAAAGTCAGACGTCGATCTATAGTGGTTAATAATGTTTCATGCAAACATATTATTGTTCTACTTGTATGTACGCTTTATAAAACTGTCTATTATTACTATTATTATTCTTTACCTGATAAATTTTTTTTTTAGTTTAAATGACATATACAATATATTTTGGCCATCTTAATATTACACATAAATAAAGACAATTTATCTTCATAATTGTTCTCACCAAGCCCTTCATAGTCCACAAAAGGTGTTGTGATAATAACGTTAGAATTCCTTTGATTGTCGTAAAACACGTTGTAGTAGTCCACCAAGAGAGCCCGAAGGCTCTGACTGCTATTCACGTGTCTATGAAAACCATTCATCTGTTAACATAACATTTGAGATGCTTGATAATAATGCAATTATTAAAATTGGGACATAAGCATCTGAATATAAGCTGGAAAGTACAGAATACGTTAAAAAAAACATACAGTTCATAACAGACAAGTTTTCATTCCCTTCAGGTATGCTGACACAATATTATATATATCACTTAAATTAAGTGAAAAATAGTGACATCATATTAAGTGACATAACTTAATAATTCAAATCCAGTACATACATGTAATTCCAATACATACATGCCATTGTACACAGCAGTTTTCCCCCGATATATTGGGCTCCTTCACATGAATGTGCTAATAACGCTACGTAAATTATTTCAGACGAAGAGGTATTTTGGTGACAGATTAAAACAATAATCTAACAATACTCACCGAATTGGCAGTAGCCATGCTCTCTAGGAATTCCTCATTATTTTCTGAAAAAAGCCACATTTTTTTTATATATGTAATGAAAATACTCCCAGCCAATTTAGTGAAAAGCAAGCAGCCATTATTGTTTCGATTTACTCTCGGAGAGTATTAACATGATAGTAAATTCCCACCTGTCCATGTTATTGTTTTCGCAAAATGATATGATTGCGATAAAAAAATAATCGAAAGAATGGGCATTTAGGCCACGTGTGTGCATGTAGAGGCTAACTTACACCAATGTAATAATCTGATGATCAGATGATAATCATTTTATACTGCCCACCTGAAAAACGATTTTATGGTCCCAATTAGAGTACTTTCTTTTGACATCTGAAATCCCTAATATAACTATACAATGCTGCAGTAATAACTCAGTTATAACAAATCGCCAATAATTGTTGGACTTGCTGGACAACTCACTCTGACCGTGTGACTGTATCCATTAATAGGCAATGACAGTTAAATATTGAGATATTTATAAAAAAAGATTAATAAGAAATTAAAGGCCTATAATGCGTCATAATAAAATGTGTCAGAATTGATGATGTGTTTACTTGTTTAAAAGACAAAGCTAAAACACTATAACGTGTTCTAAAGGTCAAGATCTACTCAAAAATATTAGAATATGTGTATTATCCTGTTCGACAAAAACATCAGGAAAATAGATATCATTTTAAACTAGATTCAATATAGAAGAATAAGTTCGATCGCTAAGAAGTCAAGTACAGACAGAAATAGTGTGTTCAATTTCATCACAATGGAAACATTTAGATCCCAAATAAAGCATTTTGTTTTTTTTCTTCCAAATTTAAATTACTAGACATGTAAATATTCACATTTTTTCCATTTTTAACGGAGCGGAAACTTTATTAAGTAGATCCCCTGATTTCTGCTCTTTTTTCTTAATCTAAAGTCAAAGTCGCAGATTAAACTACTTGAATAACCATTTGTAAATTGACACAAAAAAAAAGAAATTAGGTTGTCAATAAGCGGAAGTTTGAAAAAGGTTTCCAAACCATTAGAGACTATGGGAGAATATGGTGCTTAAAATTATTTTTGTGGCTGCATTTAATACAATAGGTGGCTGCATTATAGGTAGACTATATCTGATGCACTCAGTTGACAATTCGTGTTTAACTATGCTTTCTCGGATATATATGATTAGGAAGAGCACCATTTGTAGATTCATAGTAAAAGTTGTAGATAACGACTGTCAGTTATATTTAGTTCCAGATATATGTCTCTTGTATCGCCTGATAAAGACTGATGTCGAGCAGATCAGGAGCAGTTGCAGAGCGACCTATCGCCGTTGCCGGACTGAGCAGAGCGGTGGGGGGGGGGGGCTCCAACCCCCTCCAACTGCTCAGTCTTTAGTCTGGAATAATCTCAAAAACTGAAATTCTAGTGTACCCTAAGAGAAAATGTTATATCAACACCATACTTTGGTGTTTGACTTAGCAAAACCCTGGAATTGGAGACCCACATGACCTAGTCAAAATCAATGCCCATTAATCCCAGCAGGCAAAAGAACACGTGGTCGACACAGTCAGGCCTATTAATACAACTAAGCTAACAGCAGACTGGGACACAATTCATTTTAGCATCGAAAAATCCCCTACTAGATATTTATATCCACTCCGGCCTGATACTCCACATTTGAGGACTGCTGGAGTAGCAAATTCAAAGTCAAAAACACAGAACAAACGGTATCCGTTGTTGTTCGTCATTGTACGTTTCATGTTCTGTCGTTGTCCGGCAAATACACTTCATGTTTGGTAATGTTTGTTATTACGTAACTATGTACGTCAGAGATTCGTTTTGTCCAGTATACATGGTACATGTCTAAAATTATTTTTGTTTCATTTTCAAGATCATAAGTCAAGAAGATCATGAGGGGTTAATTAGCCAGATCATTACCATACTTCTCGATACTTCTCCATAATATTGTTCACCCCATAATAATATTGTGTTCCAACACACTATTGTCAATAATATATTTCGTCCCCTCACAATATTTAAACTAATTCAGTACATATATTATCACTTAAAAAAACTTGCAACGTTTTTATCAGCCATTGACTAAATATTCCTCTCCAATAGCATTACACCCAAATGTTTACTATAATTTGAGAATGAGAAATGAGAAACAATCTAACGTTATAATATATATATCAAAGGAACGCTCAGAACAAAACAACGATGTCTACATAAAACAAGGCTAAATAATCTGATAAAGACACCCGATTAATTCGTGCCAACAATCATACAAACTGAAAAATAAACTAAAGCTAAATTAGTCAATCTCCAGACAGCTTAAAAAGTTATGGACGCAAGTTTCTACTTACCTCCCCCAAGACTAAATGTGAACACTGTAACATCTTTCAGATTAGCTCTAATATATTCTACTGTGTCATCGAAGGCCTCATTTTTCGTTGCTCCATCAGTGATAAATAGTAGCACTTTCACTGCAAACAAAACAATAAATTTAAAATGGCAGTTAACAAGATGAATGTATCTTATGTGAGCAATGATTATGTATAAATTATTAAAAGTACATTATATTAACCTCTTGTTTCGCCATTGTCCACAGGAGGTGGCGTTTTAAACAATTTTGCCGCCTTGACTATTGGATTAAAATAATTTGCAATCTCTCTTGGTAGTATGTCTTTCAGATGTTCTTCCATTTCATCTTTCACCTCTTGGGTGGCGTATGCCAGGCGATTGTTTTCATTGGTGCATTTTGGTATGCTAGTAGCTTCGTGGTTGAATGGAACAAGAGCAACCTATAATACCAACATATACAACGTGACATACGTAATATTTTCAGCGCCAATTTTAAACCACACCTCATTTGATTTTATATTGAGCAAGCACAATGTGGTAGGCAATATGACACTAATCAATCCAATTATTTCCATTTGACCAGTTGAGAAACGAAGCCATAGCGCAAATATTTAATTTACTCAAACGTACAAATACAATTTAGTTATGTGTACATGGGCTTTTTTCAAGTAATTTGACAAATATCGATAAATTGGCTCCATACATTTGTTGACTAAAATTCTAAATAATTTTGCCTCAATGATTATAAAACTTTTTTTTTATATCTGCAATAATCACGTTGAAATCAATTTATTAAATAAACTAGAAAATGAGTTCCCGAACTCCAAGGCCATGTCCCACATTTCAAGACTAAAACGATGACGACGTTTATTTTTTGTGACTAATACACATACTTTATTTCCCTGCTAATATAATAAAGGGATGGCCCACATAGGTTTCTCTAGGAAATAGTAATGTTTTGTTTTGTTAGTGTTTTTCGTACTTTCAGTTTTTGTAAGATGTATGGCATACATATCGTCCCCTAGGAGTTAGATGGTGCTGAACTACCACTTTACAAAACAGTTATTATTACTGAAGTGTTTAAGGGGTCTTGTCAAGTTAAAAAAAAATCAGAAATCAGAGAAAAACTCGGATTGGCCAGACCCAACCCACGCACCACACTATCCACTATCCACAATTTCCAAAAAAAAGAAAAGAATCCGAGTTGGGGCTTGACCCACCCACCCACTTCTGAGTTTTTGTCGGATTTTTGGATTTGTTTTAAACTTGACAAAACCCCTAAGGACTAATGTTTTAGATGGCTTGCACAATTAAGCTGGCCACCAAATTCACGATCGAACCTTGAGTTTAGTACAATACAGCTGTTTTTGGCCAGGGATGTGGAGTGAAATAGATACTCTAATTGAATCATGTGAGCAGTGTATCAGATGAAAAGCAAGTACAAATGTTAAAGCTCAACTTGTCAATATTCAAACTTCACAACCACTAAGACTGGTGTGCATAGATTTTCTCACATTAGATAAATCTGAAGGTGGTTTTGAAAAGGTGTTAGTAATTACAGATCATTTCAATACATTTGCAGTGGCCATACTAACTAAAGACCAGAGTGCGAAAACAACAGCAAAAGCTTTATTTATTTTGCACTATGGGGTGCCACTGTCTATCCACAGTGATCAATGTGCTAATTTCAATGGTAAATTGATAGGCGAGTTGTGTAGCCTCATGAGCATGAAGAAATCTCGTACTAACATTTATCACCTGTCAGGGAACGGTATGTGCAAAAGGTTTAATATAACTTTGATGAACATGTTGGGAACCTTAGAAGATGACCAAAAGAAAGATTGGAATAAACATATTTCCAGTATGGTTCATGCCTATAATGCTGCACCATTCTATTTGACGTTTGGTAGGCAGGATTGGTTACCCGTTGACTAATTTTTTGAAGATCAAGGTAGCTACATCAAATATATTAAAGATCTTAGATCAATCTTAAAAGTTGCATATGACACTGCTGAAATGTTAGCAGTGTCAATAAGACTAAACCTAAAACCAATTATGATACTGGGGAAAGAGCTGCTATTTTGGAGGAGGGAGACAGGGTCATTTGAGGTAAGACATACACTGTCAAATAAATGGGTGGATGGAGTGTATAAAATTTTAGATCACCCGGCTACTGATATTCCAGTGTATATTGTTCAAAAGGAGGACAGTTCTGGTCCTAACCGACAGACTCCATCGCAACCATTTACTCCCAGTTAATTGTCTTTCCCACAAGGAGTCTCAAACTACTCCAGAGCTAAATAAACCACAGATTAAGCCTAGAGTAGTGTCTAAACCTCCTGTACAACCAAATGCTGGACATATACTGTCAGATGACTCCGACTCGGAAACTGATGATGAAGTAGTTTTTTCATCTGTTCCTGAGACAGAGCAATAAACTAATGAAGATACAGAAGGGGTAGAGACTGATATTGCTACTTCAGAAGTATCTAGTGTTTCTAGGGATAATTATAATTCCACAATTGAATCAACTCAACCTATTTCAGCACCTCAACATTCTAAACATGACAGTAAATGTTATATTCGCTATGCACATGGTTTATCAGCACACTGATGGTAATGCTCATTTTGCTCAAACCTTGCATGTTAATGCAGACTGGACTGAACGAGCGCCTTTTCTTGTTGATATGCTTAAAAGTCAATTGTTTAAAAGTAAATCTGATCAGGTTACACAAACCATTATACAGATAGTAAAGGCAGGTTAACAATATAATTTATGTGTAGGTGTAATCATCAATCAGATGAATGTTGTGATTATTATAATGAAATTATGTACATTCACTTTCAAATTGCAATGTATATAAAAAATTTGTTTCATGTGTTAATGTCGAGACGACATTTCTCAAAGGAGGGAAGTATGTAATGGTGTGAATATTTTGAAAGAGTCACCTGGTGAATGCAAATTTAAAATTAGAAAATTAATGATGTTCCTATCAATTTATAAGTTTAAATGTACCCTTTGTTCAGCACTGAGACGTAATCTGCATAATTTGCACAGTCACCCATTTATTAAGTTCACTTCTCAGATTTGACAGATATTCGAGAGAAAGACTCAGCCCTGAACTAGTGAAGTCATATAATGTGATTGTTTCATTGCAATGCGGCCAGCACTGTGCAGACCAAATGGAGGTTGTGTAGACTACGTGTTTCAACCCTGTTACAGCTCTTACAGATACCAGCTGATTATTAATTATGAGCCACTAATTGTATCACAGATGACCCGGGGACATATGTGAAGACACAATATCGTGATATCTGATGTATATAACCAAGCAGTTGCTTACCATATGGTAAATGTTATAAACAAATGCAATTTACAGACAATTAATGATCACACCAGAAACAAGGGCCCAAGTATGACATTCTACCCCCTAATTTATATAACAGTTGCATGACGGCAGAGATCGACCGACCTTGTTTTGTTACAGGCTGAGTCACTCGATTGGTCAGGGGTAGAATACCAGACTTGGACCAAAGAATTTTCTGCGTACGCTTTTCTGATGTAATGTAATTAAAAAAACAACTTACTCTGTCATTACCATTCAGTGTGTTAAATACAGTTGACACAGCACTTTTTGCATCGTCCCATCTACTTGTGAACGATCCCGAACGATCTAAGCAAATGACCACATCCTTGGGCGCGGGGGCTGCAGCTTGAACATACCATGCCCTAAAATAGAACATAATGAATAGCATTACAGAATTAAAGTTCTGGTTGTACATGTAAAATATTATTTATTGATTTATTATTCTTATAATATAACTAGATGTCTTCTAAATCATTCTACATTAATATTGTAAACAGTTTGTTATTGTGTTTCGGCTTTCAATTAAAGAGATATACTTGACATCAACACTACACACGTTGACATATTCCATGAGCCCAATCACATGGCTTGTTCTGGACAATTATCATAATTTGTAGTCCACACAATCTTGTCCATGCTGTATGTTTTCTATTTTTGCATTGGAAAAAATGAATTTCCTTTTTTAAAATCCCGTCACATGTAAACTGATTTGTCAAGAGGTACAAGCTTTATAAACGGGATTTGTGACGCAGTTTAACAAGATAACTGGATAACAATTTGATATATTCCACAAAACACAAAACATTTGTGTATCATTTGTACAAAGTTGGGCCAACGTCAAAATATAATCTACCTGTCTCGTGGGTCAAATTCACTGCACTTTTGATCAGATTTGATATTTCTGGCAGGATATGTCACTGTAACACCTTCTGCAGTGCCAAAGTACTGCCATATACTCGCTTCAGCCGCTCTCGCAACATTCATCATCATTTTACGGGTATCTTCCGAGACTGGGATGACAGGGCTGCCTGAAGGAGATTTGTAGCAAATGGCATTTGGATCCACCTAGAATGAAATATAATAGGTTTGTGTATTGTGTATATAACTGTATAAACAAATCTAAATATTATTATATTAACAAGATGGAGGAGAATGAATAATCCATTGTAATTCAAACAATACACATGATACAGTACAGACGATATTTACCACTGTGCAGAAAGGGCTGGTATTCAAGATAAGTTGGTATTGTTTATGCAAGATGATGTCCCATATTCAGTGTGGCCAATATTGACCCACTGACGGGAATACGGTGCGCCAGCTGCTGTTGCCCACACCATAGAACGAGCATCGCTCACGAAGAGTACAGTGGCTGCCCAAATAATACCCATTCGACATATACCACATCTTCGTGTGTCAGGCGCAAATTATCAACGTGGCGCCAATAAAACATCTATCTATCTATCTATCTATCTATCTATCTATCTATCTATCTATCTATCTATCTATCTATCTATCTATCTATCTATCTATCTATCTATCTATCTATCTATCTATCTATCTATCTATCTATCTATCTATCTATCTATCTATCTATCTATCTATCTATCTATCTATCTATCTATCTATCTATCTATCTATCTATCTATCTATCTATCTATCTATCTATCTATCTATCTATCTATCTATCTATCTATCTATCTATCTATCTATCTATCTATCTATCTATCTATCTATCTATCTATCTATCTATCTATCTATCTATCTATCTATCTATCTATCTATCTATCTATCTATCTATCTATCTATCTATCTATCTATCTATCTATCTATCTATCTATCTATCTATCTATCTATCTATCTATCTATCTATCTATCTATCTATCTATCTATCTATCTATCTATCTATCTATCTATCTATCTATCTATCTATCTATCTATCTATCTATCTATCTATCTATCTATCTATCTATCTATCTATCTATCTATCTATCTATCTATCTATCTATCTATCTATCTATCTATCTATCTATCTATCTATCTATCTATCTATCTATCTATCTATCTATCTATCTATCTATCTATCTATCTATCTATCTATCTATCTATCTATCTATCTATCTATCTATCTATCTATCTATCTATCTATCTATCTATCTATCTATCTATCTATCTATCTATCTATCTATCTATCTATCTATCTATCTATCTATCTATCTATCTATCTATCTATCTATCTATCTATCTATCTATCTATCTATCTATCTATCTATCTATCTATCTATCTATCTATCTATCTATCTATCTATCTATCTATCTATCTATCTATCTATCTATCTATCTATCTATCTATCTATCTATCTATCTATCTATCTATCTATCTATCTATCTATCTATCTATCTATCTATCTATCTATCTATCTATCTATCTATCTATCTATCTATCTATCTATCTATCTATCTATCTATCTATCTATCTATCTATCTATCTATCTATCTATCTATCTATCTATCTATCTATCTATCTATCTATCTATCTATCTATCTATCTATCTATCTATCTATCTATCTATCTATCTATCTATCTATCTATCTATCTATCTATCTATCTATCTATCTATCTATCTATCTATCTATCTATCTATCTATCTATCCATCTATCTATCTATCTATCTATCTATCTATCTATCTATCGTTATGTGAGGGTCACATGATGGACAATCACCCCATATCAGGAAATAATTATGCCCCATCATGTGACAACTTAGATTTATTTGTACAAAATTATTCATACCATATATGGGGTAATAGGTCACCTTTAAGCCTTTCCTATTCACCAGAGGGCCGTAATGAATTATGGTGTTGTTCTAGTTCATATATTATCAGCACAAGGAATTTGTCACGTATAAATAGACAACATTTATTTACTATTGGTTGCAATTAGAATACATACAATATTTAATTTAGGCCTACTGTGATATCGTCTCACATTTGTTTATTCAAACATTTAAAACGGTTGCTGTTTTGTGATCAGAACGATATATTGTTGGATTGAGTATGCTCCTTTTACTAACTAAAACATTTTTATTCATACATTGGAGCGGCTAAGTTATTTAACTTAACATTTTTTCTTTGTCCCATTTGTTCAGTTAAATTGCCATTACAATTGCACTAACTGAATATTAAAGGCATATATAAATAGTTTCACTTATTTTCAAATCGATGTATTAATACTTTTTAAACCACATCAAATCATCTTCATCCACTACAAGTCGAGAATTGCGACAGCAATTCGCGGCTTGTAGTGGATGAAGATGACAATGGTAAATTCAGGATTGAAAGGGTTGAAATGAATACATGTACAACCCCTCGATGGTAGGGCATGTGATAAAAGCACCTGTTAAGGGTTGGTGGGATAGAACAAACGTTTGCAGTACATCTGAAATAACCTTGAGAAACTTCTAAAGCAGAGCGTAATTATTTACTCACATGTCTATCATATTTTGACGAATGTTCAAGATCGGATTCATCAATGTCACAGCACTTTTGAATGCCGTCGGTATTGCTTTTTCCGAAACTGCCATTGCTGTTAAATATACAAAACACAAAAACGTTTTTGTGAAATTCACTTCACAGGAATCCAAGACTAAACACTAAAAGAGTTTTGGGATGAAAATTATCATGAAACTGTTTTAAAAATATATGACAAATTTACTTTATTTGTCATCTCCATCCACTACAAGTCGGGAATTGTGACAACATATTTGAAACTTTTAGTCAATAAATATTCCAGTCATGAATTCAGGCTTCAAAAGTTCAACCCTTTAAGGCAAGGCAAGATTATAATAATATTATTAAATAGGTTTTATTAACAGGCCAAATCACAGTAATTTAGAATAAAATGAATACTAAACCCTCACAGCGCAGCGATCGACTTTATCACAGTCATTTATAATAATTTTAAGTTGAAAAAAATCTTTGGTCTCCATGGTTTATACAAAAATATTCCAGCGTTCAGATCTTTGCCGCATTCATGCACTGCATAATAATTGAACTAAATACAGTCTGTGTTTTTATATGTATTATGCTTAGTGACAAATCCCCAGTGGACGATTGGGGAAGCTCAACTATACCCCGTGATAAATATCCAATGTGCGAATCTCCAACAGGAACGGGTTGTACCGCACTGGTTTCGGGACAGAAGTGATACAAGACGTAAGCTGGGCATAAAAGTTGTATTTGATTCTTTCATTCATACATGACTTATCCTGTTATCAGTGCAACTTGACTTTATGAAAACTTTAATTAGAGTAACTTCAAATTCACCAGGACAGTATATGAAAGCTTCCCACTGACCTCAGCGATCAATTTAAATCGATGTGGGATTGATTTTTAAATAATTGGAACACCATCGAAGCGCCATTGTTGTCGGGCAAGTGAAGGCCAAGCTTGAGACAGGAATAGTGCTGTCCGCTTACAAAGCAGCAGGCCCACCCTAGACCGGCAATCAAGAGAAATATAAAGAGAGTATCGTTTATCAGCGAGTTCTTACATTGGCAATGACGGTGAAACACCAAACCCTAGCCCATTGCCAGCCATCGCCCAATGCAGTAGGCCGACAGTGCGCCAATGTTCAGTCCTGCCACCTGAGTTCTCACAATTCATCATCACCATTCACACAAGGGTTATTGCAGTCAACTATGAACCAATATGTGCGAAAGCCATAATAATAACCCGTCCTGAATAATACACTTTTAAAGCAAATTGCCGCTGACTACAAGAAAGGTATAATTTGCCTTTAACTCCGCCTTAGCATTTCTGTATAGTACTTAATATAATACTTAGGTATAATACTATGTTCTTCCATCTGGACGTGCGATTATGGCAACATTAAATAAACATGAATGTTGTTACAGGCCAGAAGTTAGTCTCTCAGTTGTAGATTGTGATTGGCCAATCTCACTGCGGCTCTGTTTCAAAGCTCATTCCCGATTGGTTGATTGCGATTGAAGTTTGCATGACTTAAATTTTCACAACAATGCACAACGAGCCGGAAATACCTAAATAGATCAGGTCAGCGGAGAAAATGTATGGCAACCTAGCAAACAGGAGACGTTCATCCAATGTTGGATCAATGTCGGACCAGCATCGCAGACGGTGGCCAAACATTGAACCAACACTGCATCCATGTCTCGTGTTTCAGGCTACAATATAATAAGATCACTGAACACTCACTTGTTGTATGCTTCTTCCAAATGATCTCTTAACTTGATTACATTTTCTCGGACATTCTGCAGAGTTTCGGCGATTTCCATAGCGCTCTGAAACATGTACGTTTCTACCTGACTACTTATATTATATCCAGCTAGATGACATTGTTACCAGTCTAGTTACAACAAAATCTCTAAAGGTCCCCACCCCGCACTAAGGATACATTAAAGGTGATCTATCACCCCTTATATAGTATGAATACATTTGTGACAAATAAATCAAAGTTGCCACAAGATGGGGCACAAGTGTTTCCTTATATGGGGTAAGTGGCTTCATGTGACCCTCTCAGAGGGTCACATGATAGCCAATCACCCCATATAAGGACATAATTATTCATACCATATAAGGGGTGATAGATCACCTTTAAAGTAGTACGTTCCCACAGGCTGTACACGTCTATAATAATGCACGTGGTAATATTATCCTTGGAGTGTGTGCTTAAATCGCTTAACATAAATCTTCGATTGGTGATCGATCATCTCGACGAAGAGATTTTTGTGAACTCATTCATAACTTAGGCATCTGTGCGAACACATAAATGAAGCAGTAAATGCTGTCAGTTAAACATTCTCACACGTAGATATATTTTTTTCATATTTAATTACATTTGTTTTCAATTGATCACGTGATAAACCATCGGAAGAATAATATATCCAATGCCCAGATAATGTATTTAAATATATTATTTAATTTGTATTCAATTATTTTTTATTCCATGTAAATGACATGTGATTGATAGCGTTTCGGCATTAGTTGTGTATTTAATTATTTATTAGGGTTTATATACACAAACATATACACTAATCGTACAGATATGCAAATGTAAATACAATTGTGTAAATCAGAATTCAAAATACAGGAGACCAGCACCCTTAGTAAGCTTGACATCCAGGATGTTTACCGCGCTAAAACCAGAGCTAAACACTCTATAAAGCATACAAACTGATAGAATGACCAAAAATTAAAAAAAAAACACTAACAACTATATGCTATTTAGTAAAGTCATTTTAACATAAACATTTCCTAAGATATGATTCAATGACACTCAGTGCAGGACATTATGATTGACAGTTGTTGCCACTGTGGTCTTTTACAGCGCTTCACACCATTTTCAAACCAGCCCTGCGTGCATCAGGGGGTAGGGTTACGCAAACGTCTGTCATTATTGTCCTGTTGCTGTTAACCAACTATACATGCAATGTACCATTTAAAAGAGATGATGTATTGCATTATGCAGTAGATAAAAGAGTAACCTCAATACATAGTTGAAACTTTTTTTTTATCACAAAGTAATAAACGTCGACAACAAACCAGTCAACATGGTCAATGGAAACCACTTAATAAAACATAATTATTGACCATATCTATATTTGACCTATGCTTTCTGAGCCCATATATGTATATGCTTAAAACTGTGTGGTATTTAGTTTTGTATGCCTACATGGGATATATGTTTTTAAGTAGAATTAAAAAAAAACCGCTTGTTTTCACATAATTCAGGTGTCCTGAATTCCAATCTTCCGGCTAACATTCTATATCTGGTGTCCTTCACCATTAAATAAGCAAAGCAAAAAAAGGCCACCACTATCACATCTTTTCAGTATTTTTGTTGCAGATTAATGCACAATTTCTGGTTTCCGCACGATTTGTAGTAGATGAATTTATGTATCATGTATTTCGATCAAAATAACCTATATTTGTTCGTTTTGACTATTTTGTGTAATATATTAATAGAACTGGAATTTATTTATCTGTTTTATGGTATATCGCAGGTGCACATCACATTGTTAATCAGAACGCCAACGACAGACGTTTACGTAACTCTACCCCCTAATTCTAGACAATTTTTGGACATTCTCAGGGCTTAAAGAAATTGGTGTGGGTAAGTTGTGGGGGGTGGGGGTGCATGTGTATTCCATGACCTGAACGTTTACAGCTGATATGTTGATCATCTTGTAATACCATCATGTTTTATATTGCTGCTTCAGATTGGAAAACATAAAATCTAGTGGGGGAGGGCAAAATAATCATAATAAAATTTTGGGCGATTTTAAAGTGAATAAGTAGGGCTGTTGAAAAACTTATTTTATTCTGATAAATCTAATGATTTTGTTGAACCCGCCCGTGGTCAATGTGTCAACTTCATTTGGCACAGTATCTGGAAATTACAAATACCATAATATCCCAGGAAACACTAGACCTCGATTCAATGTTGGTTATATACTGGACCAGCGTCGCAGACGGTGGTAAAACATTAAGCCAACACTGGGTCGATGGCGGTGTTTGCTGAGAGATATAATAGTTAAAGTTGATCTATCACCCCTTATATGGTATGAATAATTATGTCCTTATATGGGGTGATCGGCTATCATGTGACCCTCTGAGAGGGTCACATGATAGCCAATCACCCCATATAAGGAAACACGTGTGCCCCATCTTGTGGCAACTTTGATTTATTTGTCACAAATTTATTCATACTATATAAGGGGTGATATATCACCTTTAACATAACACATGTCCAATGAACTATTAGATGTAATATTTAATCACCTGTTAATAGTGTATTAATATTTACTAAATACAAATATAGTAGTCTGAATTAAATTGCCATCAAACTAGTCTGGATATTTCGATTGCCAAAGTTGACCATGTTTTCCCATGTTGAATGTTAGTATTGTATGTTTATTATATTGTAGCCTCGTTTATTCTGTCAGACGCATTGACGTCACCGTAAAACTTTTTAAATGGCTGCTCGGTGAAAGCAATGTTATATAAGCCCCCCTCCCCATACTTCATTGTATTAGACTGCCAGGTGGAAACATTGCAGGTCAAGGCTATCGAGTTTCACAGAATACTGTATTATACATACCTGGTTGACAAGCATTGCTCCTGGTATATGACTGGTCAAGATCTCAGCTTTATTCACCAAATCCTGATGGAAAAAAAAATTTCGAATGACCATCATGGGGAACAATGACTCCAATCACCGAGTTACCCACTGCCAATTTGCAGCGATGTTGGCCCAGTTACACGACATTGTGAAACAATAATTATTGTTTAATATTTTAATAGGGCAAAATACTGATCAAGTTAACGTATATGTCTGGCAAAGTCTGGCAAAAAATGAGAAAGAACAATTAGATATAAATGTGTTCCTTGGCTGATACATTTACATGTAGTGCAGTTCATAATATACTTGACGTACAGCTCCATGCACTAGATACATGCAAACTCAACACAGCATCTACAGTGTATGTCAGTTATATTAGGCATAATATCAATAATATTACGTGTTAAAAATGTATAGTGTATCGCCAGACGCTCCGGATGGATGGGTTCGAGAAATATTTATATTATATTAGATATATATGTTAAATCAAGGGAAAAGGGGAAAATCAATTATAGCATGTGATCAATGAAGGGTTTTATAATTTAATTTCATATGTATGAGTTCTTGTACATGTATTGTTTACCTGCATAAATTGCACACCTAGGCCTTCATCGCCCAATCTTTTAAGTTCCTCGCCAAGTTTGCTGCCGTCGATGGGCCGGTCTTCACAGACGCAACATACACACAGTAAAAAAGTAACCAGTAAATGGAGCTGGAGCTTCATTGACGCCATTTCTCAAAATCTGAAGTAAAAAACAAACATTTATGAGAGATATTCTACAAATTATTCGGAAAGTATATAAATCTCGCATTAAATTACAATATTTGTATTCCGTATGAATCTTAATTCTAGATTCAGGTGAAATAAAATACATTACCTTTTTACAATTTCGGCATCTGAATTATTTCAAGATTGGCAATCTACCCAACACTGGAAACTCTCGAGTTATCAACTTCATAAAATAGCATATGACCTACAAGCAAAAAAAATTATAAGCTTAATGTTAATTCAAGGTTGTGTCATCTTCTGCTACGCTGACTCACCATTAAATCAGCATTAAATCAACGTAATGTAATGTGGACACGTAACGTAGTTACATGTATATATTGCAAAATACTACGAATATTTTGGTGCAAAATTGAGACCTGAACATTTATATAATATAACATAACATAATATGTAGCTGTAAACGAACATCAAGATTACAACTTGGAAAAAACATATTAAAATGATGATGTAAAGAGAACACAACTCTTGTTATACTTCATGATCCGTTCTACATAACTGCTACGGCAGTGATGCAATAAGAGGAGGGAATAGAGACCCCGACTTTACTTTTCCTTCTGTCACAATATTCCCAAAATTATGTACAGAAAAAGACGTACAACAATATCCCGTCACCCTATACATGCTACATTAATCTACATGATGGCTAAAGTGATGCTGTAATGCGTAACCACATTATATTCTGCTGAATTATATTATTATTCTAGATAGTGTAAAGTGTTATTTAAAAGGTAAGACACTTTCTTTCAACAAACGAGAACCAATGTAAAATGCGTTAGCACTTTCAATGCGGGGACCGTTTTTTTAAACGTCAGAATCTGACGTTTGTGTCAGTGTGGGAACCGTCTTTATGCGTCAGATTCTGACGTATATAGACGTTCCCCCCACTGGAAGAAATAAAATATTTAAAATGGCCGTAGACTCATAACATAGGTATTCAAATAAATAAGAAAGAGCCAGATAAGAAATAAAATTTGTGATGATTTCAAATTGAAAAAAAACCCATTTAGTCTCCATGGTTTAAACAAAAATAATTCAGTGTTGTAAGGGCTGAGTTTCCTGTCACAAAACGCATCTGGCCTCCTGATTACAAACTCGATTACGCACGTTTATAGGTCTTGCTATTGCACAATCGAAATATTCTATGTTCAACAGCTTGTATTATTAGTCACAAACAGATACTGATTATTTTTAGAAATCATGCCTTGGTTTGGTTCTTTCAGTGCGGAGACCAACTTTAGAAGTCAGAATCTGACGTCTATAGACGTCAGTTAATCCCAGTATTGAAAGAGTAAAATAATGATAGTGGTCGTAAGTAAGTTAAACGTCTTCTTTAGGTTACTTTTCGGCACTAACGGCTATTTAAGTGACATTCAAGTGAAATTATTGAAAATAACTCTGAAACTATCACATACGTCTATAGCAAATAAAATCATTAAATATGATACACTGGTAGTGCCTGAGACACTTACACTTAGATCGATAGTATATACACAAGTATATACACAAGTTATGCAAATATTGCAAGCAATAGACAATGCACAACAAAACAGACTGCGTCCATACCATTTTAAATTATCAGTAGATTGATAGTTACAACCCTGGTAAATTAATCAATGGCGCTACACTAATATACTTCAAGCAGTTCCGTATGTACAAAGTATGTGAGAGAAATCGACCAGCGCAAATCAAAGAAAGTAAACTCATTTACAAACACGAATACAAACAATATAAATACTTAAGACAGTTCCGTATACTAATAAAACGTAAGACACACATACTGTTTCAGACAATATTGGACACCACAAACCAATGACCATATGCTCTGTATTTACCACCTAACCGATTTTATATAGATTGAAAAAGTAATGCAAAATATTCCAGACCCATATGTAATAACGTGAGAAAAACACAATATTAATCAAACGTTTGGGTGTGCTTACCCTTCTATGAAGTTGTCCAGGGGGGACCACGAGGAGGTGACAATCACCGACCCCCCCCCCCCCCCCCGATAATGCTCATAGACCCATGACCCATAGACCCATAGGTATTCCAATGAAGCAGAAAGAGCTAACTAAGACAATAATGACGATTTCAAATTGAAAATAATCTTTAAATTGGTTACCATGGTTTATATCAACATATTTCAGTGCTTTAACCCTTTAACCGCCGATGTCGCATACATGTATATTCGAGTTTTCATTTTTTATTAGCACATCAAGTACCACCTTTTAAACATGTTAAAAAATGTGACATCAACCAGCAAGATTTGAAAACAGTTAACCTCCAATTTGTCAAATCTGAATAATTTTCACTCACTTGAAGTTGTGGATCGCGTCAGCGAGACACAACTTCAAGTGGGTGAAAATTCCAATTGAATAATTTGGCGGCTAAAGGGCTGAGAGTTAACTTGGTAAGGTAAGCTCCTCTCGATGGGGGGGGGGGGGAGAAACCTCATCTACCCCAAAGCTACATATAAAGCTACAATAAAAAAAACTGCATAAATCATTATAAGAAAATGTATGTTTTGTCATACCTTATTCAGCTATTGATATCTGGCGCATTCCCAGCTGATACTGATAACTTGAAGTAGATAATATGTAAAAAAGTACTTCATGTGTTTGTACACCAGGCCAGTTTCTACACGTTGAGACTTGAAAAGATGTGTATCATGCTCACAATAAAACATCTATCTATCTACCATCTTCACATGTGAGATATTGTCTCAGCTGTAATCACGCCACACGACGTGTCGCGCTTCAATTTTATGTAACTCCCAAATATAGTCTGCATAGTTTTACAGAATAATGTGGGTTTATTTTTCCAATCGACATTGTTACTAATATAGGTAAAATATGTCATGCTGTCGTGCAAAAAGTATTGTTTTGCTCCGCTCTACATGAAAGGCCTGTACTCTCTGTCGTCTGTCGTTGTTTTCGAGTGACCAGTTTAGCTGTATAAACTTCACCCGGAATCACTTGCTCCATCACAAATCACAATCACAAATCATTAGCGTACTGTTGTGAAATGCGGATAGTGTACTGTGTAATAGAAGATCCCCAGATGAATATCAGTTTGAAAGTGAAGTCAGTATCCACCTAGATGTCTGAATCTTAGTAATAGTTATTGTGGTTTTCCCAGCTGTACACATTTGTTTTGGATGACACTATGATTCTCTGTCCGCAGCTGGAGCGTGGCGATGTGCAGTGCATCGTGAAAATCGTGACCTGGCAAGCCGAAAACAACCAACATCGCGCCATCGTCATTTCCAGCAAACAAGATATATCAGTGCAATGTAGTTTTAATGTTGAACCGACGTTAAAGACGGTGGGCCGTAATTAAAACTACATTGGGCCAATGCCCCGTGCTTGCCGGGTTCAGCGTCGAGCCGACCAGCGAGGTCAATATATATTTTGTTAGCTTTATATCAATATATATTTTTGTTTGGTAGCTTGCCAGGTCGCGATGACCATATGCCATTTCAATATAATTTTCCGGCGCGCATATATGCCTAAAAGACTGAACTTGTGGTTGTTTAGTGTTTGACTAGCGTTAGAGACGATGTAACAACAATAAACCAGCACAATATAAATGTCTTGTTCATTTTATATTGGGATAAACATGATACATCGGTTGACGGTGAACCAACATTTGACTAACACCACGTCAACAGGTCAACGAATCTTGCTTGGATGACAAATGACTTGGAAAAGTTGTTCGCCTAAATTTGAGTATGGAACAGAACGATTTATTGGAAATGCTAAGGAAACTATGGTTATGTAAACCAACCAGTATAACATTGTATAAATATAACGACCAAATTTTTCCACGTGATAAAATGTATTGTTATCACTTACCAAATGTATCAGCTAAAATACACACATCTCTAAAAATGAAGTGCGTGTTTTACAAACACACAACAGTCACTCAGATATAGTTTTTTGCCAAATTCACTCACTAAATACATCTGCACTAATTGAAAAAATAAGTATTACCTGAGTAGGTTTATTTGAGGTTAGTGCAAATAATCGAATAAATCTGCCTATTTTGCAAAAAATAACGTTGAGAGATTTTAACCCTTTAAGCCCTCACGATGCATTCAAGCATCATTTTACATCCCTGAAAACAGACTGAATTTTCCTACAACTAAGGGTTTTAGAACGAAAATTTCTATGAAACTTGTTCACCAATGCATGGCAAGTTTCTTCAATTTTTTACTCACATCAAATCATTTTCATTCACCACAAGTCGAGAATTGCGACAGCAATTCGCGGCTTGTAGTGAATGAAGATGACAGTGGTAAACTCAGGCTTGAAATGGTTAAGACATCGCTCAATCCTATTCTATGCCTTCACGATAAGTGCATGAGATAATAAGTGTATAGTTTAAATATATAACTACTTGCACGTGATTATGAGATTATGTTAGCTGCAAATGTATACAGGTCTACATAGCCAAAAGGCAGTATCTGCTTAATTTACAAGTAAGCAGATATTACAGGGTGGCCTTGTCACTATTGGTGTATATTGAGTGGTATCAAGCCAAATATCTATTCAGAAGTGAAATAATCTAAATAATAAATATTATTTAAGAACTGAAATGAAGACCCTCAACATTACTTAATAAACTCTTCGAAGTATCTGTAGCTATTTTGGTCGTTGGTGACAATATTTGGGTAGAAATTGGTTTCTTACTTCAGACAAGATTGAACATTCTAAAACAAAATGAAATTCATCACATAGTGTGTTGTTATTACAAAAAAACATATACTATTAATTCTTGGTGTGTGTGTATAACGTCCGACTTCAATAGGTAGCTCGTGGTTACAGGTTCTAAATTTACTAAATGTTTTTCTTTCGTACGATGGTAAAAAACAAAGATAATTTTCGAATTTAAATCCCGTCTTAAAAATACGATACACCAAAAAGAAACCATTCGAGATACAGAAAGTGGAAAGCGCCCAGTCTCTCCGTAAACCATACAACTAGGTGTTGACTGTTTGAGACCTAATACATACTTTAATTATTTGAGGTAAAGTCTATCTAAAATTAAAACGTTTTCATATCCCCAAACTTCACAGCCATACAACAAAATTGGCAAAATCAATGAATCAAACAGTTCTAGTTGTAAGTCAATGGGAAGATCGAGCTCTTTTGATTTCTTCAATAATGCAAACATAGCTTTTCTACAGTGCACTACTAGGTGTGTTTTGTGACGAACAAACGAACCATTGTAATTAAAAAATACACCTAGATACTTGAATGAATCAACGATTGATATATTTTCCCCGTTCAGTTTAAAGTTAAAATTACCTCTGTATCTAGCCTTTCAAAAATGACAATTTCTGTTTTTTTTCTGTATTTATACCTAATTTCCAACATTTGTAATATTCTGCCAAACAAAGGAGAGGTTTTTAACATTATTATATTTTAAGAATGACTCTAAATCATTTAGGTACAAAGCAAATAACAGCGGCGATAGGCTTTCCCCTTGTCTAACACCGGTGTAACAGTTGACATATGCTGATTTATTATTGTTTAATTGTACACAAGATTTAACATTATCATATATATTTCTAACAACATTGAAAAGCTTTCCGGTAATGCAAAATGAAATTAATTTTATCCATAAACCTGACCGCCAAACAGTATCGAATGCTTTTTTGAAATCGATAAAGGCACAGTAAAGTTTTTTCTTTTTGCTAACGAGAATATCAATTAGGGATTTTAGTGAAAAACATGGTTTAAAATTGAATAACCTTTTCTAAATCCAGTTTGATTTCCTAGTAAAATGTTATTTAAATTCAAAAAATTATTTAACCGCAGGTTATTTATTGTTGTGAAGAATTTCCCAAAGCAACTTAACAAACTTATTCTTCTATAATTTCCGGGGTCATTAGTGTCTCCTTTCTTTTTGCAAATAGGGATAATATTTCCCAATGTCCAGTCTTGCGGGATATTTCCCGTTTCTAAGACATAGGTAAAAAGACATTTGAAAACAGGGGGAAATAGCCCTATAGTGGAACAAATATATTCGTTTATGACTCTATCATCACCATATGCTTAATTGTTTTTTAAAGATTTTACAGCTTGTAATAGTTCTTCTTCTGATATTTCTTTATCTAACTCAAGAACAGAACGCGTGTTGTTATTAATTTGCATTTCAGGGTATGTGGATTCTTCATTAAGAAATTTAAAATGTTCATAAAAGGAATTTATATCTGGTACATTTTTACTAGTTTTTTTAGTTTTTGTATTCAAGAGATTCCAATAATGTTTAGGATTTGAAGATTTTAATACTCTTAGTTTTTGTTCAAAATTGTTCTGCATTTCTTTTTTAGCTTTCCGCATTTCCAATTTATTCTTTTTAGTACACTCTTTTATATTCTGAAAGTTTTGTGTCGTTTTAGAGCTTTTATAAAAGTTTTTACTATTAACATATGTGACTCTCTGTTGCTTACGTTTGTCAATAAACCAACGTTTCTGTTTGGAATTTTTGTTCACGTAGCTCTTCTTGACTTTAAAAGTCTTAGACGCACTGGTTTCCCATAAAGAGGAAATATCTGTAACGATCTCATTAACATTTACATCCACAGAATTTTTTTTTTTAATATTGCTTCTATTTTTGAATTATCAATAGCTTCAATAAATTGTGTTTTTTTACAGTTATCCCATATGTACATATTCTCATTGTTATCTTTCGTGTCTGTAACAGGATTTTCAGATATAAACTGTGGAACTACATTATGCACGCGTCTGACTTTTAATTCGAAATGGGTGCCACGTGTATATCCGAAAATAAAGGAGCAGAGTCTAATATGTTGTATTCTGAGCAATTAGAAAGAAGGTATGGTGAGCCAATACAATAGTCAATAACGCTATTCTTAATTGTTGTAAATTTGCCTGTTAAATTGTCAGAGCCTATTCGACCATTTAACAGGCGAACCCGGTTGGCGCAGCCCTCCTCGTCCACACTAAGGCCTGAGGTGGGTGGTTGAAATATTATGATAGGCCTGTGACATTTGAGGTTGCTGACTTCGTTATACAATTGGCTAAAAAATAGTGGGTGGGATCACTAGCCACATCTCATATCTGCTTATCATATGTTCAAGGCGGTTTCTGTTATTGGCCAGGCTATCTAGGCAGCTTAGTTTTTTTAAACCGATGACAATCTGTAGGTATACTTTATGGTATTTAAAAGTTCTCAGTTGACTATGGTCAATTGGGGTATCGAAAATGTTTAGTAGTGACTCACCCGCCTACCCAGATGTATGTGCCTGACTGAAGTTAATGACTTCACTTCAGTAATTTGGCCATGTGACAACATTTCAACGCTATATAATAATTATGTTATGACATATATATCATGACTAGCAACATGAAGTAATACCTCTTGTTTCCAACCCTAATTTTCAGCGTGACCACAGGTTTGACAGCGAAGGTGCACCGCGACTGATCTGGATTTCACTATTTTGAATAATAATAAGACCCCCCCCCCCCATATTCACAACTGCACACAATTTTATTTTTGCTATTCTTTTTCGTGCATAGTTTGTGCTTGTACACTCGGACACTATCCCTTAATGTCATACCATCACGCTAAAACCCAATATCGCAGTGATTTTTTTTTTCGTTAACGATACCTTTATAGTGACATTATGATGATGGAAGCATTATTTTGTGTTTGTTTGTAATTAAAAAAGCATTACACAAGATTTTTAATATATTTTTATGTATGAATTTACTGGGAGGTTATTTCATTTTCAAATAAAACCAATAAATGTGTTGAATTGTTAGCTCAACGCCATGAGCGATAATTGGTCACCTGTTCTCCATTGTTTTTCAATTGAATAATATTTTGTCATTCCCTAACAGTCATATGACAATAATTATATAATGTCATGGAATGGCAGATGTGTCAGATCTTGACCAAGCATTTCGTCTGTGTGGCACGGGAATTCTTAAAAATTGCGCAGAAACTATTACATAATCTTGAACTTGGTCAATTTGTGGAAATATTGAAGCTAAACGTTATTCCATGATGAGGCTGTCATGCCATAATAGTAAATATTGTCATTCCGTTACTGTACTTCCATTCCATGACCAGGTAAAAAGTCATTCAATAATAACGATTTTTTTCTTTCAAAGGTCATAAAATCAAATAATGCTAAAAATCAGCTTGAATATCTACTAAGGCATGTAAGGCAGTAACAGACGTCCACAACCTACATCTGAGTGGCATTTAGATGTTGTTTTTTCGTTAGCAAATTAGTCATGGAATGAAGCTTTGAAATTATAGAATCCCTCGTATACTATAAATTCAACTCAGACGAATCTTAAAGGACCTGCTAATTTTTTAACATCAGCGACACCGTTTCAATAGCTGAAATCTTTCAAGTTTAAAAACTGCGACAAATATCACGTAAATAATCCTGATGTGATACATCGAATGCTTAAAAAATTCAAACAAGTTGGAATTGGCCAAACAAGGTATATTATCAAAAAGTCTGCACCAAAATGCGAATGTAGAGAAAGACACTCCTCCTAAGCCATATCACATAATGGTGGAGAGAGACGGATAGGAGGTCGAATTGAAAGAAGCACAAATTAATAAATCGGAAAATAATGTAGAGAATTATGAGCAGCCTAAGCTGAAACACCGACGGGTTCAAAAAAGTAATGTTGTGAACAGTGAAGAAACATTAAGTAATTTTCAACCGACTTAGATTTGTATTGCCGAAAGTGTAGGGAACCCTTTTATTGCTAATACCGACATGCCATGGAACTTCATTTGAACGAAGTTCATGCCAACGTAGTCTGTTTGTTATGTTTCACCGAGGAAAAATAATTAACAAATTCTTCACAAAAAAAAATCAAAGAACATCAGTAAATTATCATAAGAAATAAAATCTGGTTACATTATATATTTTATGATATGGTATGATCAGAACAGAACACTTCATCGTCTGTGCCTTGTTGACGTATATACTTTTTAACTAATGCATTATTGTGATCATTTCAATGACGCTACAGTTTTTTTCAAATATTGCATGATTATGACACTCATAAAAAAAGTGAACTTTGATCATAAATAAGTTTTCCTTTTACCTATACATTGTTGTTCTTGTTGTTTTTTTATCACTTTTCCCTCACACAACTGTATTCACGACCACGCCCCTTTTGAACTCAAGGTAGTGGACACTATAGAGAGGGGTGTAAGTCGGCTAAGAGGTAGGTGGTACACCACCCTGTCAGTAAGCTACCAGCCAAACTCCCTATCGCAACCCTACACCCTTACCCCCCCCCCCCCAGCCCCTTGACACCACCGTCGACTGTGCCCATACAGTTCCTGGGAATATGACGTGCTGCATAAAACATGCTTCATTAGAATACCAATGTTAAGGAAATCATAATTTGCCACACTATTAATGCACTCGCTCGGAGAAAAATCACAGTTGTATAAATAAATCCATCATTAGGGTAGGCATAACATCTGCCACCATATGTCCGCTGTAATCTGTAAGCCTGCATCTTTAATATTCCGTGTTGCTCAAACGTTCTGCACACATTCTGCATTGTCTGAAGTAACACACGTATGAAAACGATCTGTTTTGAATGAGGCTTAAAAAATTACAATTTATCTTTTTTAACCCTGACAGCGCAGGGATCGACTTTAGACGTCAGATTTTAACGTCTAAAGTCGATCCCATCACTGTTAGAATTTAAATATTCGTAATGACCTAAACTATGTTTTATATAACAGTATTAAAGCGCTTCAAGGGTTAAACAAATCTATTCACGGATTAACGCTCAAAGTAAGATATAAGGTCGTTATTTACGCAATACTGTAAATCTGGTAATTTTCGCGTGATTAAATTTTCACGAATTTGTGATTTTGGGACTTTACACGAAGGCTAGAATTCGCGAAATATCAATTTTGATGATAGGTAGCGCTATTATAATACTGATTTCGCGAGATTCTTAAATTCGCGAATTTGTCGTCCTCGCGAAATTCGCGAAAAATTAAAACCTTGCAAATATTACCATATCTGCCGTATACCAAACTTGTCAGAAACTGCTGCTCTAACTGAATGCGTCAGGTCGCTGCTCTCGGGTCGTCTTTTGAGACAATCTTAAACTTAATATCTAACCGCATAAGCCAGCAGGGCGGGGAAAATGGAATGAATCGGGTTTCAGGCCACCTTTGTGCACATATAGGCTAAACTGAGCCAGGAGAACCTCCTGAGGATGGTGAGATGATTGAGATGACACTGTCCTCCAGACACAGGATTCGAAATTCGAGTCCTGGCGGTCTGAGGCCGAGCACGCTACCTCTCGGTCACGGAGGCTCCCCACAATACTGACTTTTACACGTGGATGGGGAAGAAACATTTTTTGTTTCTTTCAAACCGCCGAGACCGGGAACCAAACCCCGAGCTCTGGCGTGAAAGGCAGCGTTGCTAACCACTACCCCAGGGCCCCCAGGGCGGGGGGCCTAGGGTAGTGGTTAGCACCGCAGCACCGCTGCCTTTCACGCCAGAGTTCGGGGTTTGGTTCCCGGTCTCCTCAGTTTGAAAGAACAAAAATGTTTATTTCTCATCCACTCGTAAAACTCAGTATTTTTGGGAGCCTATGTGACCGAGAGATAGCGTGCTCGGCCTCAGACCTCCAGAGTTTGAATTTCGAATCCTTTGTCTGGAGGACATTATCATCTCACTCATTCTACCATCCAGGTTCTCCTGGCCCAATTTAGTCTGTATGTGCACAAAAGTGGCCCAAAGACCGATTTGTTTCATTTCATTTCCTGAGCGAGCTATGCGAGGCCTTCACTCAATGTTGAGGTGATTATGGGCCGGCGTTGTAGACAGCGGACTAACAGACAGACAGAC
This sequence comes from Flabesymbios commensalis, assembly GCA_964017125.1. NCBI lineage: Eukaryota > Metazoa > Annelida > Polychaeta > Terebellida > Flabelligeridae > Flabesymbios > Flabesymbios commensalis. The sequence continues at coordinate 18,966,018 of OZ024915.1, read as the reverse complement.
AGACAGATATTTTATTGACAGAAATAAAAGTCATTACAGACTTATTTGTCATAGTAATAAGAGAGATATATGTACATGTATATACAAGAATGTTAGTTTGTTAAAATCATATGAGTCAATATACATAGTATGATAAACAACTAAAATCATGTTAGGTGGCATTGCCATAAAAAAAACTGGGTATTTCGGTGATACAAATGACTACTTCTTAAAATAAAATTAAAAGGCATAGCCAAGATAACATGGGGGTCTATCATTCTGCTTCCCGCACCAAAACCAGAGATAAAATAGCTACTATGTTTAATATACTAATTATATTTAGTAGCAAAAAAGACACTCTGGAAAGCGTAGAAACCAAAAATATATACAGGTGCATAATTATGCTACAGTAACTGGAGTATGAAATAAGACAATGGTAAAAATTATATGGTATTTAAAAAATATATATATGTATATATAATATAACGCAGTACAATTAATGTGGCAATCCGCGAAACAGGTAGCTCCGAGCCATGTGACCATGCAAGCACAGTCGCTATGAACTCGGAGAATCCCTGATAATGACTAGTGGTGTAAACTTAACAACGTAATAACAGTACTACTACCGTAACACAATATATACATACTAATAAAAGTCGGACATTGTGGTTCGTCGACTGCCAACAAAGTATAGCATCAGAACCATCCATATTATCGAGTGTTGCAGACTTGTGATGTAATAACAATGACAATTACGGATAATAATTATGTGTGCCATTCACGCAGGACATGGCACTCACACAATAACATTAAAGTTTATTTAATTAACTAGTGATTTATTACCTATATGGCCCTCGCACAAAAAAACAACATTACAGCTTATTTTAATTCACTATATTGTTTATTTCATACCATTTCACTCACGACCTAGTTAGTACTACATACTCGGAGTTACAATCGAAGAAAAACATTCCCGACCTCATAGATAAAATCAGCTGACTTAGCAACTCTGAAATCATCCATAAGGCCCCACCTCGTCTGATAACAAAGGCGACGGAAACGTCCCTAACCGGCCCTAAAAAGCCAAATAATAAATCCGAGAGCAACAGCCGTCCTGATATGTGGTAATACCCAAGTCAGATCATGAAGGCATGATAATATGGATAATATAGCGATAGGTGACTTTGATTTATTATACTCGGTGTTTTTAACAATTAATTTGTTTAAAACAGCCATAGATAAATTGTGCTAGTGACTTCACCACTGTTATGTCTCTAGATGTCATAATTTGTAGAAACATTTCATTTGTCGGCTGTATATTGATAGTTGCGGTTACCGAGTTGAACAAGATTTTGCGTTCATTATTCATAGCGTTACAGTGGAGAAGAAGATGTATTTCGTCGTCAATTTCGTTTAATTCACACCTTGTGCATATTCGCTGGTTTATTGGAGTGATTGGATTATTGTATCGTCCTCTTTCTATATTTAGATCATGTGAGCTCATTCGGTATCTCGCCATTGATGTTATGAGATGGTTACCCCTTGTGTGTAAGATATATGGTTCAACACAGAAATACTTTTTTACTAATGCATATGTGCGCAGCTTACTCGAACTCTCAATATCTTTTCTCCACTGCTGTGTAAATATTCTAACAATTGATTCTTTAAATAAAAGCATGAATGTATTTGTATCCCCAATATTCTGTGATTCCCAAATTTGCTCAAGCCCGGCTCGTTCGAGGACAGAGCGAATACGGGAACACCAATTCGTGAAGCCAATGCCATCTAGCTCAAGAAGCATATTGTAGGCATTTCTGACTGGATGGCTCTGAGATAGTTTTAGAATTCTACACCAATATTTTACGGCTTTTATGTGTTGTCGGATGATCAGTGGAAATCGTCCCGTGTCCCCATATATTGCAGGTGTAGGTGTTTGCTTTCTAACTCCAAGTGTAGATTTAATAAATTTTAGATGGATTTTTTCCAGATCGTTAACATCATCGCCTGTGTACCATATATCACTTCCATATTCTAGTATGGGCAATATTTGACAATCAAATGCCTTGAACGCAATAGTGGGTGACAATTTACCGACCACAGGACGGGACTGTTTACGTAGAGAAAAAATTGCTTTCCCAGCTTGGGAAGCAAGATGAGAAAAAGTTTCTTTTAACACGTTATTAGCAGACTTGGTGCTATACACCACACCCAGGTATTTATATTGTTCAGATTTTTCTATAATGTTATCACCATAGTGGAAGCTTCCGTGTACTTTTGTGTAACGCTCATTAAAGATTAGAACTTTTGTTTTAGGAATGCTTACTATGATATGCCAAAGGGAAGCATATAAATACAGAGCAGTTAGCTGTTTTTGTAATCCCTCAGCAGATTCTGAAAAAAGGACAAGGTCATCTGCAAATAACAGATATACCATTAGTAAGGTGTCCACATGGATACCTTGATCTTGGTCAAATGTTGCGGATATGTCTTGTAGAAATCCCGTGAATAGTTTGGGACTGAGCATACCGCCTTGTAGAACCCCATATTCGCTTTTTAATATGTCACTGATACGCGAGTCCCATTTTACACGACACTCTGCTTTAGAAAACATGCTTCTTATTATGTTTAGCAAATTGCCGTCTATTCCCCTGTTCAATAATTTGTAGTATAATGCTGTTCTATCAATATAGTCAAATGCTTTTGTGAAATCGACAAAGCATGTATACAGGGGTTTAGAAAGACACCTTTGTTTATCTATGATGGCACATAGTATGAATATATTGTCCGTAGTTCGCGATTTGCTTTTAAAACCAGCTTGATAAGGATCATTATCATTACACACTTCGTTTTTAAATGAGAGTCTGTTATTAAGTATAGATTCGAATAGCTTCCCAATACACGGCATGACTGTGATTTTCCTGTAATTATCTGGAACACCATGGTCCCCCTTTTTGTAGACAGGGTGGATTATACCGGTAGCCCATCTAGATGGATATTCACCATTGGTAAGAGTGGTATTGAACAACAATTCTAATGCTGGCAATAGTTCATTACATCCAGGGCGGGGGCCCTAGGGTAGTGGTTAGCACCGCTGCCTTTCACGCCAGAGTCCGGGGTTCGGTTCCCGGTCTCGGCGGTTTGAAAGAAACAAAATTGTTTCTTCCCCATCCACGTGTGAAAGTTAGTATTGTGGGGAGCCTCCGTGACCGAGAGGTAGCGTGCTCGGCCTCAGACCGCCAGGGCTCGAATTTCGAATCCTGTGTCTGGAGGACAGTGTCATCTCAATCATCTCACCATCCTCAGGAGGTTCTCCTGGCCCAGTTTAGCCTATATGTGCACAAAGGTGGCCTAAAGCCCGATTCATTTCATTTCATTACATCCATATTTGTAAAATTCGGCAGAAATACCATCTACACCCGCTGCTTTCTTGCATTTCAACTTTTGAATTGCCTTTTTAATTTCTTCGGCAGTTATGGGACTGTTTAGGAACTGTGTCATATTAGATTTATCGTGCTCTACATTATGTTGAAATGAAGTAACTTGCTTTATAATATTATTCATGTGTTCATAATCAAAATAATCCACATGTGGTGGGTAAACTTGTTGTTCAAAGTATTTCACAAAGTCTGCCAAAGTAGGCCCTGTAGTAACATTTCTAGGATTTAAAGATTTCCAGAATTTCCAATAGGAATTAGGATCTTCCGTTCTCATATTTTCCAGCTCACTAAGTTTGGCTTGCTGGTATTGTCTTTTCTTTCTTTGGATTAATTGCTTATATTGTCGTAACATTATATTATATTCGCCATGCCGTGCGTTAAAGTCTCTCTGTTTAGCAATATTATTAACAACATACTTCAAGGATTTACATTCTTTATCATACCAGGGGTTAGAGGGGAAATTATTTTGAGTGTTCTTTCTTTGCTTCGAAATATGTTTCCTTGTTGGGAATAATGGCGAAATTACATTTTCTATCATACCATTGAACATGTCACATAGAGTGTCAGTATTACACCCATCGATGACGGCACACAGCATTTCCTCAAATGCATGACACGTTTGCTCATTTCGTAAAGCTAGTTGATATTCTTGCTTTTTCTCGTCTTGCCATATGAAAACATTAGAGCAAGAAGCTTTGTCATTTACACAGGTATCTATTTTTAATGGGTTGTAATCATCATGATCATCGAGTTTAGTATTTGAAATATTGAACTGTATGGGACAATGATCTGATTCCACCAATTTCGGTAAAACTTCAAATTTGCTGATTATGTTATCTTCATTTAAAATCAGATAGTCTATTGTGCTTGAACCATTGGGAGAGTAGTATGTAAAGCGGCCGATACCATTATCATTATACATCCGCCCATTGGCTAATTTGAAACCTGTGTTTATACAAAACTTTAGTAGAAGTTGGCCGTATTTGTTAATTACTTTATCTTCATTAGAACGTTGATTTGGAACATTTACATTGGTATCTATTACCCCAGCTTCATAGTCCGGAGCATGACCAGTTCGGCTATTAAAGTCACCACATAATAGGATGTGGTGCGTTTCTATATACCTAGCCACTTCCTCTTCTAGCATAGTAAAATAATCATTTCTTACACCAACATATGTTGAGTTTTCTGGTGGTATATAGGTACACCCAATTTTAATGTTTTTTTGACAACAGTCTGTAGCTAATGTTAACCATACCAAATAGTCATAGGTGTGGTCTATCCTAGTTAAATTTGCATATTTATTTGAAATAAGTATGCCAATACCACCAGAAGCTCTACAGGCATTTTTATGTTTGAGTTTTCTACTTACATGGTGGAATTTATAACCAGGTATTGACAATGTGAAATCCTTCCCTTTCATTGTTTCTATGAAAAATATTATATCGTAGTTGCGGATAAATGTAAATAGATCAGGGTCTGTCATTTTGTTACCTAGACCATTTATGTTCCATGACAGCACGCGTATTTTACTGACCTGATCATTGTTAATTACTCTATTCACATCTGTTATGTACGAGTGATGATTGTTTTTATGGGAAAACACTGACCATTAATGGAGTGATTGTTGAGGACTTCCGCCATGGCAGAAGTCAGTATTTGCTGTCCCTCCTCATTTAAGTGGATTCCACCACGATAAAGGTGTTGTTTTTTCACGGGAGTGGGCAAATAGTCAGCGTTGGACAATTTTGCACATATTTCACCTATGTGACAATTTATGTGGTGAATATGGGCATTATATTTGTTCTGTTTTGTAGGGGGGATTTCAGCCACGTAGAAATGTGTGTTTTGGAATTCCTTCATTTTATCAGCCAGTCTGTTAATATCCTCCTTTACCTTGTTTAATGATCCACTAATATCGTTCGTACCGAGATGGAGGACAACAGCATCGGTGTCCTCACATATATATCCTTTTAATCTAGGTATCAAGTGCTCTATTCTCATTCCAGATGTTTTATATACACATACGGCATCTGGGTTGTCAAGTTTTGGTTTTAATTGTTTGGCTAGTCCGCGCATATTAGAGTCACCAATGATACACTTTTTTTTCTTTGATTTGACGACGGGGATCTGTCTTGTCACGTTTGCATTATCGTCTTTGTCAGATAGGTCATTGATGGTTTGTGTTAAATCACTGCTGTTACTGTTGCTGGTGGTGCTGCTACATTCTGTAGAACTACTGAGCCTATTATTGTTCTCATTGTTTTTGACATTTTGGTTGTCTAAATCCTTTTTATTTGGTTGTCTCTTATCTATTTTGGTGCTTTTTTTAACTGTGCTTTTTTGTCTGGTTTGTTTTTTCCGATTTTTATTTTCTATCACTTTTTGGCCTTTCGTCGGTGTAGCTTTAGCACAAGTATTTACTGCTGTCCGTGTTTTAATGCTATTCTTCGATTTTGTGGCACCCACAGTTTCCCATGCATTATTGTTATCATCTATTTCATTTTCTTTAAAAGTCACTTTCTTTTCATTTTTATTAGGCCTATTCTGATTGGCTTTCTCAAGCTTTTGTTCTAGGCGAGTGATTTCTTTTCGCATCTTTATTTTTTCTGTCATTAGGCTATCGCGTCCTTTGATGAGTTTAATATTCTCTTTTCTCTGCCTCATGCTTTGTTGACGTAGTCCACGAATTTGTTTCACGAGTTTGGTGTTTTTGTCCGTGGTTTCTTGTAATTTTTGTTCTAACCCTCTCAGTCGGCTACAATCTTTAGGACTACGGTGCAAGTCTTCGTCTTCCTTGTTACTAATTTCATGTGATTTGTTTAGTTTACCGATGGGGGTTTTGTCCTTATCTGCGGTATCACTGAAGTGAACATCCAGCACGGGCTGTTCGTTCCCTTTTTCTGATTTTGTGGTGCCGTAGTGTAGTTTGTTTTTACGTTGTATTGTGTATTTTGGAAACACCGGTGATTCTGGGTATGTATTAGGTGATGATCTAACAGTGTTTGGTGTTTCGGGGATTGAATTTACCAAATTACTAATGTCACAGGACGTGACTTTATCGGACTCGGTGTTTGTTTGAGACATATTTGATACATGTCGTTGCATTTTTTCAATTCGTTTTAAACTCTGCTGCATGGTCAATTTCCATGTTGTAGCAGAATCATTGTCTCTAATTTCTTTTCCAATTGGTACAATAATTGTATCTTGATCAACATTGTTTGGGGCTTTACTGGGGGATTTTAAGTTTGGAAAATCATCAGTTTGTCTAGTGGCATACACATAGAGCCTGACTATATCCTTTGCCATCATCGCCGTAGCATTGGGGCCATCATGTTTGGTCAACACAAAGTTTGGATGACTTGTATATTCACCCCTGGCAATCATATCTTGGCAGCAACGTTCGACTGCCTCATTTAACATTGCCTCCCTACTTTCTGCCAATAGGTCTTCGTCAACATCAAAAATCATATTTTCGATGACATCATTTGTACAGTCTGCATCGAGTCTGCAGAGGTGGTGGAAAACAATATCATCAACATCCGCAATGGTGCTGTTTGCTGTTGGTGTGTTTATAGTAGACATGTTGTCTGTATTGAGTGAATCAGCTGTCAGGCCGGTCAACAGTATAACGTTACTGGATACCGGTAGGTTGTGTTGTACACGCTCCGCTCTCACACCACAATGGATGACCCTTGACTGCCCAGGGAGTTTCTAAAGGCAGAACAAAACAAAAGTGGGGCAGTACTTTTTGCGATATTAGATAATTATCGTATTATGTATCAATCTTACTTACTTATAACATTGATTTACTGATTAGATAAGGAGATTATAAAATTAGCATAAAAATATAGGCCTATATTTATATTGAATAATATTTCGACCTGGCGGTCTGAGTGTCTCGAGTGAAGACGCACAGGCAGTGTACAACAACAAAAAGGCGTTATATTATCGCCCACTGTAATTAAATCCTGAGATTTGGCCACTTTGTGACTGTCTATTTATTAATTTAGCTTTGGCATAGTGATTTATGATATACTTTAATGCTATTCAGCTACTTAGCTTTTAAATTGATGTGCCGATAACTTCTCAAAATGTGTTCTTAGGCAGAGCTCTAAAATCGCCTCTTCACCAAGAAGCCACCATCACATCATGAACCCACATTATTTTTTGAATCAACACCCCGTGTTTGCTGGGAACACATTGCACGGATGTGCTGGTTAGTGGACTTTATTATCTGTTTAACTTTTAAGATTATGTCAGACGACGAGTCTGGGAGAGTAAATTGATGTACAAACCATTCATTTTTCAACAAAATGTTGAAATGTCATTTATTCTATGAAGATACTAATATGAACTATTTTTTTTCATTATTGAATATGCAGTAGGCATTATGGTTCATTGTGACATGACCCTGATGACTGAAAATGAAATGAATCGGGCTTTAGGCCACCTTTGTGCACATATAGGCTAAACTGGGCCAGGAGAACCTCCTGAGGATGGTGAGATGATTGAGATGACACTGTCCTCCAGACACAGGATTCGAAATTCGAGCCCTGGCGGTCTGAGGCCGAGCACGCTACCTCTCGGTCACGGAGGCTCCCCACAATACTAACTTTCACACGTGGATGGGGAAGAAACAATTTTGTTTCTTTCAAACCGCCGACACCGGGAACCGAACCCCGGACTCTGGCGTGAAAGGCAGCGGTGCTAACCACTACCCTAGGGCCCCCGCCCCCCTGATGACTGACACTTTGTCGACTGTTTCAATAAACCCCATATCTGATTTGGGTATTTGGAACATGGATGTGGTTTATTAAAATATCAATCAGAGTATATAATTGTAGCATTGAGATACACTAACTCTGGAATAAACATTGTTGAGTTAGGCCCAGTATGGTGACTAAACATCGAGGCCTATTGCTTCTATTTTTCATTCATTCTAAGCTGGAATTGCTGAGGCAATTTCCAGCTTCAAATGACTAAATATATTTCCATTTATGAGAAAATTGACATCTCCAACATCGAATTATTTGAATAAAGGGACCCCATATGTTGACTTTTTAATATTGAAAACTTAACTTATTATGAGGTTGAAACATGTGAGGACTTAGCAATGTTTTTACGAACCTCATTTTGCTGGGGCAGAAAAGAAAGAATGAGATTTATTGTTATTCCTGTATTTCTTATTTTGGACATCGATGTCTAAAATTAAAAATCGTTTCTTTTTCACTTTTAAATGCTAAATGCGCATCCCAAAATTTAAAAGACTTACGTCATATTCTAGTTTATGGACATTTTGAAAACTTAAGGACATATCAAAATAAAAATGATGATGTTCGGCCTGATTTTGTGGCGTCCCTAGAAACCATCCCCACACTGATGTAATTGAAACATTTATAATGTCTGTAGACCTATAAACATAGTTATTCAGTGAAGCGAAAAGAGCTAACTAAGAAATTAATGATGATGTTTAATTGAGAAACATTTGTTTTCTATGGTTTATATGGTTTATACAAAAATATATCAGCGTTGCAAGGTTTGAGGTGCTCATATTCTTGATCTAAGGAGCATAGTTGCCCGATGGTCTAACGTAATTTCTAAGACAAAACATGTGAATGTTTATTTGAAATCATCATAAATGACTTATTTACCTCTTTCTCGTCATCTTCATTCACTACAAGTCGAGAATTGCGACAGCAATTCGCGGCTTGTAGTGAATGAAGATGACAGAAATATTCTTGATCCAACGAGCATAGTTGCCCGATGGTCTAACGTAATTTCCAAGACAAAACATGTGAATGTCTATTTGAAATCATCATAAATGACTTATTTACCTCTTTCTCGTCATCTTCATTCACTACAAGTCGAGAATTGCGACAGCAATTCGCGGCTTGTAGTGAATGAAGATGACAGAAATATTCTTGATCCAACGAGCATAGTCGCCCGATTGTTTAAACGTAATTTCCAAAACAAAACATGTGAATGTTTCTAGCCTTGAAAAAAATGAAATGAATCGGGTTTTAGGCCACCTTTGTGCACATATAGGCTAAACTGGGCCAGGAGAACCTCCTGAGGATGGTGAGATGATTGAGATGACACTGTCCTCCAGACACAGGATTCGAAATTCGAACCCTGGCGGTCTGAGGCCGAGCACGCTACCTCTCGGTCACGGAGGCTCCCCACAATACTAACTTTCACACGTGGATGGGGAAGAAACATTTTTGTTTCTTTCAAACCGCCGAGACCGGGTAGCCTTGAAATAACCTTGTACACAAAGGCGTAAGAACGTAGGTGTTCAAAAAATGAGCTAGCGGTAACGGTTTAATCCGAAATAATTTTCGGGGAAATTTTGTGATCTCAATGTAAACATTACACGATTATTGTGCAAAATCACAAGATTATAACTGTAACTGTAAGTCGTCGCCTCGGAGCTAAAGGATCCTATCTGCCACTCTAACGAGTGTCAGATAGGATCCTTCAGCTCCCAGGCGACGAAGTTATAACTGTATTGTCAGTAAGTAAGTACGGTCCTTCTGACTTTATGTAGCATGTACTAGTACTAGTAACTGTAGTGTTATGTAGTTAAGTTCGTTTGTTCAAATTTTGGCACATGGCTGTCACTTTCGAATATTATGAGCCTTATCCAGTGACCTAAATCACTCACTAACAGCCAGCTCCTCAATACACGAAAGCAATCATTTTTTGTCTATTACCATAAACCATCTAGTACCTGTGTCGTTTGAGCTGCATTGCTCGTTTTTATTAACCCGTTCGCTGCAGAATTGTTTGCTTCTATTTTTCAGTCATTCGAAGCTGGAATTGCTGAAGCAATTTCGAGCTTCAAATGAAGAAAAATGTTTATATTTATGAGAAAATAGACATCTCCATTCAACATTGAATTTTTGGATATAAGGGACCACATACGTTGACATAGCAATTTTGAAACCTTAAAGGGACTGGCCCAGGCTAAAATCATCAACAAATCGGTGATTTTATTTTGGCTTCTTAATATGACCATATGATGTACACATGTCCATAGACTAAAATTGCAAAAGTTTTTTATTTTTTGTGCTGCGCATTCACCAGTTCGACTGGATATGGAGACGAAATTCCCGTATTTCAAATTTTTGACATGGTTGTCAATAATTAGAAATTTCGTCTCTATATCTAACCTAACCGGTAAATCATCATTCTGTGCATTTTATCCAGCTACACACGCAAACATTAAGTTAATACGAAAATGATTTTTGCACTCGCCTAATGATCGTGACTCTCCATTAACCAGTTTGTTGAAATCCTGTCTTGATAATCTCCTCTTAGATCCTATTCATGAAAAAGCCAACCCCGCAGTTATGTTGTGCACTCGACGTGCCAGAACCATAACTTGATAACTCAGTTTTGCCAACTTTTCAGGCGAGCCAAAAAACATATATTTTCCTATTATTGACATCAAAATAATCAGATAAAAACAAAACTGCTCAAGTGAAGAGCTGCAATCACAAGAAACTGAATTATTCACTTTCTTAGCGGTTTTAAAGATTACTTTTGAAATAAAATAAGATTTTAGCACATAGGGAGCTATGACATTGTTGTTGGAAGTTATACTTTACTAAATTTTGTGCCAGATGGCATGTTCTGACTTTGTGATTTTGACCAGACCAGAGTTATTATTTGATATTCTGCACATATAACAGAACCACAGCGTAAATGGGCCACCAGGGAGGGGAGGGGCTGGAATATTTTTGAAATAAATATTTTCAGACTAAATTTTCGTGAAATAAATGATTGTCTCAAGCACATCATTTAATTATTTATTTCACGAAAGTTTAGTTCTATACTGATGAGCGTGGCTTGTTGTGTATTACCACAGCAGAGGGGGAATCCCCTCAACCACTGTACATGCTGTACATATATAGGATGACACCTCCGTTGTATCGGCTCAAACCTGCCACAGAAAATGGCGACATGCTTGATATCACAGCATAAATAAAAACACCGTTTGTTGTGCAGTCGTCCGCTTCGCCGAACGTAAGCGAGTCGCCAGCCAATCCAATGTTGTTTTGATGTTAAGCCAGCGTCTGCGACGCTGGCCCAACATAAAATCGACATTGGTTCAATGTGTCGAATTTACTGGCGGCAACTTGCCCTTGTCTGTGCTCTGACGAACCATGACAGCAGGGAACGAGTTAACCACCGTTAACATAACGTACATTAAACCTGAGCTCAGTATAGGATAACGCCCGGGGAGCTCAACCTGCGTGCAGGGTGTACTTCCCACTACAGTAGAGTGAGAACGAATACAACTGAAGTCTCTACAGGGTGGGGGAGCTCTACATTCTTAGTTGTGTAAAGGGTCCAGGCCGAAGGCCGAGGCCTTTTTCACAGCTTAGAATGTAGAACTCCGAGGGTTTTAACTGACTTAAAACACATCCGACCATAATCAGTCACCCTCTGTAGACAGGCCGTATTCTCGAACATTAAAAAGTTACTAATTTCCATATTCGTAACTTACGAAGTTTTCTCACGAAATTTATTCTGGCCGAAATTTCGTATCTTTGTATTCTCGAAAAAGTTACTAGAATTCGTAGCTAATAAATTTCGTACATCAACTTCGTAGAATTGTTGATCTTTCAACGGGATACCCTTAAACAAGTTCCGAAGTTCCCAAGTTAGTCTATATGTGCACAAAGGTGGCCTAAAGCCCGATTCATTTCATTTTTTTATAATAATACTATAATCTGACAGTACATATAATTATGCAATCACACAAAACAGCATCCTGATACTAAATTATCATAGTCTCACATGATATTGTCACGTTTTAACGCAATTGTGTCAGTTAGTTCAAAATATCAATAAAAAAACATTAATAAAAATAATTGTTGATACCTAACTTCAGAAAATCCGATGTTCTCTACTATAGCGATCGTGACTCTGAACAGAAGTTTTTCTTGTGACTTTTGGCTCTACTCACCACATAATCTATCTATTAACCCTTTTACCGCCGGTGCCGCATATATTCGGATTTTCATTTTTTATCAAGTACCACATTTTAAATATGTTAAAGATAAAATGTGACATCAACCAGCATGATTTGAAAAGAGTTGACCTTCTTTTTGTCAAATCTGAATAATTTTCACTCACTTGAAGCTGTGGATCGCGTCAGCGAGACACAACTTCAAGTGGGCGAAAATTTCAATTAAATAATTTGGCGGTTAAAGGGTTAAAACATTAAGGATAGCCTATAATCATATACAATGATGCGCAATCAACTCACTTGAAATATCAGGTGTTTTCTTAAAATCGCTAAATCGACTTAATCGAGTATGCTATTTTTTTGTGGTCAAACTGATATCCATTGCTGGTGTCCAAAAACATAGATAACAATACATAAGCCACCCATTAAAACGACAGCATGTAGTATCTAGGCCAACAAGAATAATACAATAATATATAACCTTTGCAAATTAAAATAACTGAAAATATCATCATTTTTTCTGCAAATCGCTAAGTCGACTTTTTATCGATCATTCTCTGTATTTAATGTCAAGCTGATAGCTGTAATCAATCCCTAGTGTTCACAAACATAAGTATCGATACCTGTCATTTTTTGAAAAATGCAGAAAAACGTGAAAAATCGTTTATTCTCTAGCGAACGTGATATTGGAGTCAATAGTCAATCACTCGAAAATGAACAGGAGTTTTGCTTGAGATTTTTCAGAAGTGCTAGTTGGGAAATGAAATGAATCGGGCTTTAGGCCACCTTTGTGCACATATAGGCTAAACTGGGCCAGGAGAACCTCCTGAGGATGGTGAGATGATTGAGATGACACTGTCCTCCAGACACAGGATTCGAAATTCGAACCCTGGCGGTCTGAGACCGAGCACGCTACCTCTCGGTCACGGAGGCTCCCCACAATACTAACTTTCACACGTGGATGGAGAAGAAACATTTTTTGTTTCTTTCGAACCGCCGAGACCGGGAACCGAGCCCCGAACTCTGGCGTGAAAGGCAGCGGTGCTAACCACTACCCTAGGCCCCCGCCCAAGTGCTAGTTGGGAACTATATCTACCATTATAAATCCTAAAACCTTTGTTAGCAATTTGTCCAGATAATCGTAGATTTACTGCCAGAATGACTACAATAGCTAAAAAAACATTTTTATTAAAATGAAATACCAACGCTCAGCTCAGTGTGTCCTGGCATGCTCACAGTTAACAATAGCTGTGCCCTCCGTTACCACAGACATTCATTTATCATGCTCATTGGCAGAGAAACAACACGTGATCGATTTCGCTCCCTTTGGATTTCCCAGTATTCATAGCTAATATTTACTTTGCTGCGAATATTACATCCATGTATCAGTAAAGTATGATATTCTGAGAATTGGATGTGTATATCAATGTTAAATTCCGAGAATCCCCGATATATGCTAAGACGCATGTGCATCCACATGGATTTGAAGAAACCAAATCTTACGGGGGGGGGGGGGTTCACAGCGCCCCCCAGCTGCTTCTTAAGGCTCGCTTCTCTCACCAAAACTCTTATCAATTCATCATTGTAGTTCCACATTATTTTACTCCTGTAGCTATATCCCTGTAGTATATCCTGATATGAAACAAATTACAATCCTGGTACATACAGAGGATTAAATCAATGTTTGATATATTCATATTGAAGATTATCGTTAAAGGGACCCCGTGGGAGGAGAATTGTCAATTTTGTCAATTTTGAATACTTAAATTATATGAAGCTATAAAATTTTACGCATCATTCAATAAATACAAAAACATTACAAAAACAATGTTAAAGCACTAAAAAGACCAGACTGTTTTTATTTTCAAGACGTATATTGTCGTGTAAACAAGATCCCCCTATCTCAGACGGGATGAGCAAAGTAATCACCTGGTTACATCAATAGGTGCCGCCCTTAATCGGTCTGGGAACGCGATGATAGGGGGGGGGGGGGAGGGGTTCTCCTACAGCACCGATGGTCTGCTCAACGCTGGGCCGACGGCATCAGCCTGTGGCCCAATGCTGTGCTAGCATTCAACCATCCTTTAGGAGAACTCACTGTATGTTTGGGTTGTGTCCGGATTCTTATAAATAATGTTAAGAAAGGTTTCTAAAAATCTAAAATGCTTGAAAAAAAAGAAATAATGCTCTGTGGGAGACACTACTTCATTACAACATTAAAAACGAAGATTGATGTCATCATACTGAGTCGTTTTAAAACCCAAAGTAATCCCCCTTCAGAACAGCATGGCTTATACTATTCAAACGTGCCCAAAATTATTTTCAACTAAAATGTGCGTCTCGATGTGTTAAACACACACATTTCGTTCCTTACAACAGTGATTTGTTTCGCCACCTAACCTATGAAAAAAATTACTTTTCACAGAAGGTCGTCATAGGTTTATTAGGTCTGCCGTGCAAAGTCAAAATGCAGTATCTTCTTATTATACAAGTAAGGAGATACTGAATTTTGGCTTTTCAGAGCTGTGGTGACTGATGGTGGTAGCTTATTTCATGTATTTCACTTGTGTCTGTCAAAATTCTTCTTCATGTCTACAAATTTATGCTTGTAGGACTACACTCCTGGACGACATCCCAGCAAGCGCTAGCCATTGGTTCAACGATTTATGTATTTTTCTGGTGTGATTTACTCGAGTAAATTTTGAAGCAAATAATTGGTCTTCGTGCACGACAGCAATCGCATTGTTCCTTTCATTCTCTTTGCTTTTGTACAACAGAGTACAGAGTACAGGAGCAGACACAAAAAAGAGCCATATTGAGGGGGCCACCATTCAATCTCCAGGGAGGGTGGGTGCCCTCAATGTCCATGGGGGGGATATAAATATTTTTGAAATTAATAATTTCAGGCAGACTCTGCATGAAATAAATAATGTAATACAATAACTGTTCTATACCACCATGTAATGAAATTTGAAATGTGCAGCGCGCCGCCGAGCCTGGTTGAAATTTTGTAAAAAATCAATCCACAAAATTAATCTTTCATTTAAACATGTTAAATGGCACAACAATGATGGAAAAAACTTAATTCACATTTATTTCCTTCCAATGGCACAACATTGTGAATGTTTCTTTAAAAAAATTAGTAGGTGTACAAAAGTGTCAAATTCTCAGCCAGCGTCGATTTCCGACAAAGTCATCAACCAGATTTAGTATCTAGAGTATGAGAATAATTCTAGACATGTTATGTGCCGGCTTAGGTATCTCAAAAAAAAAAAAAATATATTTTATTTGAGCTGACATTTTACTGACTTAGCGTTACGCTCAGATATCTGCAGTCAAGTAAAGCATTATATTGAACCTACTAAATCGACATATCAGATAAGGGTGGTCTCATATAATTGATGAGATACATCGACAGGCGCAAAAAATAGGTGTTGCGACTTTGTGTTTTGCAGTGACATAGACATTCATAGTACACCGCAGCCAGTTTAGTTTCAACAAAAAACCCGCGATTCACAGATATTCATTTCAAAACTGCATTGGGAAAAGTATCAAGGGTTTAACCCTTTACCCGCCAAATTAGTCAATCCTTATTTTCACCCACTTGAAGTTGTGTCTCGCTGACGCGATCCACAACTTCAAGTGAGTGAAAATTATTCAGATTCGACAAAATGGGGGTCATCTGTTTTCAAGTATTGCTGATTGAT